>JAJJMC010003936.1:13711913-13766986 GCA_023531435.1 Papaver californicum | reverse complement strand
TTTTCTTCAAGTGCCCGAGTATATCACTGGGTTTCAAACGCTTATCCGTCATATCGTTTACGATGAGCTTTTCTTCCTTGGTAAGCCGGGCCATAGAAGGATGCGTTAACAAAGTCTCTGGTGGTAGGTGGTTGTGACGACCGCATACAACTGTAGACAAGAACCACTTATTCTCGTTGTTCTTATGAAATTGAAGTTTGAAAGGACATCCCGTCTTCTTAGTGTAAGTTTTTCGTTTGATCTTCGTCTTTGGTACATACTCAGTACCCTTCTTTGCATGTCTTGTATATTGTCCACTACACTCACAAACCATTTGAAAGCGGTTGTGTTTTTGTTGGTTGTTACAAACAATCACACACATGATGAGTTTCCCATGTTCTGTAGCCCACTTTTTTGCATCTTCTTTTTTATCCCATGTCTACATGGTCCAAAAACATAAAGTTAGGTGAAAAAAAATGGCATTATGACAATTGTCGATAGGGATTAACAACTTATCTATAACCTACCAGGGCGTTCAAATAGTGATCCGTAGTATCTATAGTTTCAATATCATTTGGAGGAGGCTGATCATACATTGGTTGAGGTACAACCGAGACCTGAACAAAAAAGATCAAGGCCAAGCGTCAGAAAAAACACTAAAACCAATAAGTTTACGGTTGGGTTAGAAGCATCGGACCCAACCGTAATAGCGTCATACCCAACCGTAATACAGGGAAAAAAAGTCAACCCAATGTTACGGTTGGGTTTGCAGCCAAAACCCAACCGTAACAAGTGCAGTAAATACCCATGCACGTAATAAGTTACGGTTGGGTTTGTGGTAAACACCCAACCGAAAAAACTGTAAAACTGTACTTTTCAGAAATACAAATGGATACTTACGGTTGGGTTTCTTAAGAAAAACCAATCGTAACTATACTGTTGTAACAAAAAAAAAAAAATTTATGCACTTCAGTTCCTTAAATATCTGCAAAAAATGAAAAAGAGTTTAAGTTAGAATCATACCTGACTATTCTCAGCAGTTGTATCTTCACTTTCACGACTAATATCTCCATTTGCTTTAGTTTCACCATCACAACTTACACTTAAAACCTCTCTACCATCCAAATAATCATACATAGTTGGGTCTCCCTCAATGGGTATGTAGAATTTAGTTTGGCAATCATACAAGGATTCACCCTCCACAAATTTACCACTAGAATCACTCATTTTGGTGTTTTCAAAATTTTGGGTTAAAACTCTCTTATCTCTCTTCCACTTTTCCCACCAACACAAAACAAATACAAGATTGATTTAACCATAAAAAATGAAGAATATATGAAACGAAGATGATCATTTACGGTTGGGTTTCAAGAAACAACCCAACCGTAAATAAATTTCCAATTAAAAACTTATGTTTACGGTTGGGTAAAATAATTAAACCCAACCGTAATATAATTTGTAATAAAATAACATATTTGTTACGGTTAGGTTACATTACATAACCCAACCGTAAATGATCATCGCACTTAAACTAACACTAAAAATTACGGTTGGCTTCTAAGCCAAAACCCAACCGTAATATAATTTGCACAAAAATCACTAGGATATTACGGTTGGGTTTTAATGCAAAACCCAACCGTAAATTATCATTCAATAGTCACAAAAAAATTACAATTCCAACGGTTATTTTTTTTCAAAATCTAGCCGTTGGGAATTTTTTCCCTATAAAAGGAAACATTTCCTTTTATAATTCTCATTATTCTCTATCCCTTTCATTCTCATTATAATTCTAGACTTTCCAACTCATTCTCGCCATACCCTTTCAACCATTTAAAATGGTTCGATACACGAATGATGAAGATGTTGCAATTGTTCGAGGGTGGGTTACGATGATAGACCACGCTTACGAGAGAGCCTTTTATAACAACAATAGAAACGTTGATATAGATGAAAATTGGATGGACTGTCAGGAGGACGATTCTTGGTGGGAGCGTGTGTTTAAAATGTTTGTGGCATTACACGGCAATAGATATCGGAGGACGATCAGTAACATCAAGGGACGCTTTGAGGCGTTGTATGAAGAAATGGAAAACCTAAAAATGGAAATGAAAATGAGAGTTGAAGCATTTCCCCACGAAACCAATGTGGAAAGAGTAAGTGTGTCAATTAATAAATCGTTCTTTCTTCCAATTTTTTTTTTAAAATAATGAAACTTATAATTGATTTATTTTTTTCAGCATGTCATGGCTAGGGCGCAGTATAAAATCAAATATGGGAAGGAGTTCAAGCATACAGATTGCTATCGTATCTTGGAACAAAGTTTATATCTTGAGTTTCGCCGTTATGATTAAGTGTTTAAGTGTTTAAGTTTAATCATCTAATGATCTACTGTATTTCGTTTCCTTTAGTTCTTCCTTTAATGTTAAAAATAAGGTTTTTAACAACTATGGTATTTGATAAGAAAATGAACTAAACCCAAGCACAACTAATTTTGTCTTAAAAACTTCTCTTACGGTTGGCTCCATGACTCAACCCAACCGTAACTAGAATCCATACTAAAAAAATTCATATTTACGGTTGGGTTCGATTACTAAACCCAACCGTAACAAAAATTGAACAAACACCAAACTTTCTTACGGTTGGGTCTCAAGGAAAAAGCCAACCGTAACAATATCGTAAAATATATACTAAAACTAACACTAGAAGTTACGGTTGGGTTCGGTTACTCAACCAAACCGTAACTACATTTCACTCAAAATATCATTTTACGGTTGGGTTCGATTACTAAACCCAACCGTAAATAAATTGTAGAAACACCACAACTAAATTACGGTTGGGTTTCACCTCAAAACCCAACTGTAAATTCTACGGGAATCTCAAATTGTCTGAATTTACGTCCTCTCAAAATAGACAATTCCAACCGTTTTTTTTTTTTCAAAAATCTACCCGTTGGTGACTTTTTCCCTATAAAAGGAAACCTTTACTTGTCACTTTCTTATTATTCTCTATCCCTTTCATTCTCATTATAATTCTACACTTTCTCATTATTCTCACCATACCCTTTCAACGACTAAAAATGGTAAATACATACAGGAATGATGAAGATGTTGCAATTGTTCGAGCATGGCATACGATGGTAGAGCATGCTTATGATAGAGCCTTCTATAACAACAATAACAACGTTGTTTCACAAGAAGATTTGCATGAGGGTCAAGATACCGATGAATGGTGGAATCGTGTATTTCGAATGTTTGCGGCATTACATGGGAATGTAAACCCTTGGGTTACGTGGAGAGCCATCAAGAGACGGTTTGAGACGTTGTATCGATGCATGAACAACTTAAAACTGGAAATGCAAGCTAGATTCGAAGCAAATCCCTACGAGAACGGTGTGGAAAGAGTAAGTTTGTCGATTAATAAATCGTTAATTAAAAAGAGATTTCTAAAATTCAAACTTATAATTGATTTGTTTTTTTTCAGCATGTGTTGGCTATGGAGCAATATAGAATCAAATATGGGTAGGAGTTCAAGCATACAGATTGCTATCGTATTATGGAAACAAGTCGGGTGTTTGATTTTCGCCATTATCTTTAAGTGTTTAAGTGTAATCATCCAATGTTCTATTGTATTTCGTTTCCAATCGTTTATTTCCTTTAATGTACTACTTTAAATCTATTACAATAGAAGGAATAAGTTACAAAGTTGGGTTTTAAACCCAAATTGGAGCATATTGAAAATCAAAAAACAGTTAACAGGACCATTTACGGTTGGGTCCTATTACTAAACCCAATCGTAATACATTTTGTACAAACACCACAAATTGTCTACGGTAGGGTTTTAAGGCAAAACCCAACCGTAACTATGTTTTGAAATTCAAACAAAAATTTACAGAATCTGTTACGGTTGGGTTATAAGCCCAACCCAACCGTAAATTGTACTGGATACGGTTGGGTTTTAAGGCAAAACCCAACCGTAATTATGTGTTGAAATTGGAACATAAATTATCAGAATTGTTACGGTTGGGTTATAAGCCAAAACCCAACCGTAAATTCTACTAGCTACGGTTGGGTTTTAAGGAAAAACCCAACCGTAACTCTGTGTTGAAATTAGAACAAAAATCATCAGATTATGTTACGGTTGGGTTATAAGCCAAAACCCAACCGTAAATTCTACTGGATAACACAAATTTAGATTATGTAATTTGTGTTTTTTTTCGTTTTTTCTTTGTTTCAAACACCCAATTTACCTTCAATCTAGAAAAAATGATTGAATTATTTCAAAATTTTGATTTTTAAAACTCAAAATTAACCAAAAAAATCAATTCTCCTAAGGATAAGTTACGGTTGGTTTTTCCTTTAAAACCCAACCGTAACTATGGAAAAAATGTTGTTCATCATTTTCTTCAACTTACGGTTGGGTCTGGTTGAAAACCCAACCGTAACTAGGGGAAAAATTGGGTTCATTATTTTTCTTCTACTTACGGTTGGGTCTGGTTTAAAACCCAACCGTAACTTGGGAAAAAGATGGTGTTCATCATTGTTCTTTGAGTTACAGTTGGGTTTTGTTGAAAACTCAACCGTAATTTTGGGAAAATATGATGTTCTTCGGTGTTCTTGGTGTTACGGTTGGGTCCGACATGAAACCCAACCGTAACTTTCTCTGAATCACAAAAAATCAAACTTTCAAATCGTGATTTCATCTAATTTGTGCCATAAAAAGATCAAGAGTTTAATCTAGAGGTATCTAAATGCTACTATGGTTTGTTGAATCAAAATCTAGGTTTAAAAAAAAAAACCATAAAATTTTCTTAAATTTCATCAAGTTTTTCTTCCCACCAAACACAAATTCAAAAAAAAAAATTGATCCAAAAAATTTGATTAAGATATATATTATGTTTAATTAATCATGATTAGCTTAATCTAATCTTAACTAATTAATGTAATTAAGATTAATAATCAGGGATAGTTTGGGTATTTGATAAGAATTATGGATAAGGGGTTTTTGAGTTTTACTTCATAGTGTCCCTATTTCGTCTTATTATTGGAGCCCCTCTATTGATGTTGGAGCCCCTATATCAGGCTTCAAAAAAAATATGAGTGGTTGTTTCTAAAATGTTAGAAAATAAGCAACTGTTAGGAGCATCTATATCCCTTCATTTTATAAGTTCTCTAGTAGGTAATTTTCCGAGACATAAAGGCCACATAAAAAAAGAAATTTTAGGAGGGAGTTTCTGATGTCCTATACGCTTAAAAATTGGACTGTGGGTAACATCATTCACTACTAAACTGTCATCTGTTGATTTCATAGTGAAAACCTTTTTAGAGTTGCGAGACCATTCCATAATGTCAGTAACTTAAGTATTAAGGCTGAAAGTATCCAAATCCATGTTCAGAACTTGTAACTCACCTCTTGCAACAACGTTCATTCTTCTGGACCTGGTATGGATTGGGGAAGACGAGTTATAGAACTGTAAATGGAAACCTACCTAAAATTGTCGGTTTTGTTAACCTGACTTCTTAAACCGATTGCTGAGGCCGGTGTTGAACCGAACCGATTTAAATCGCCAGTACTTAACGGTTTTCAGTATTAAAACCGAGTTTGTTCGGTTCAGTGAATGGATTAACATAAAACCGCCCCAAACCGGCCGATGTGCATTGAGGAAATTTGAAGGCCATTGAACCACTTCAACACCATACTTTTCAGCAACCACATTCTTTCGTCATGTATTATTTTCATTAGAAAATCTCTAAAGCCATTTATTCAATAAAGCTTGATTCATCTATTTGAGATTCGTGATCCCTAACGCCCCCGCCCTTTTTTCCCCTACAAAGAGTCTCCCACTTAACCAGGTGCATCTTTTTAGTTTTTACCTCCTTTGTTATCACTCCAAAGGAAATCCCTCATTAATTCTCGAATTTCTTAGCAACCGATATTGATATTTCAAAAAGTGACATATAATAAGTTGGTAAGCTAGAAAGTATACTATTAATTAAAATAATCTTACCATCCCTATTAAGAAGTGGTCTTTTCTACCCTATTAATTTGGAATTAAATTTATCAACCATCTTGTCCCATTTTGTTACACCACCACATCTATCACCAAGAGGCATATCTAAATAAGTTGTACACATTATAACACCCTAAAGTGAAGAAAACTCATTCAATCCGCCTTTAAAATCCACACCATAGATACAACTCTTAGCGAAGTTGATCTTTAAACCAGTTAGATGTTCAAAAGAGAGAAGTAAAAGTTTTAATTGTTTAACTTTTTCTACATCAACATCTATAAAAACAAGAGTGTCATATGCAAATTGCAGATGACTAATAAGATTACCTCCAGTTGTAGATTGAAAATCACAAATAAGACCTTGCTTTTGAGCTTTTCAGATCATATAAGACAATACCTCACTTACTAGCAAAAATACAAAACACCTTGAGGAATACCTTTCTTGTTTGTAAAGTAGCCAGCTGTAGAGCCGTTTATAAGTACTGGGAATTTAACCATTCCACAAAATATCTAATCTATTTTCTCAACTTATCACCAAACCCATGATTAAGAAAATTCTATCCAAGAAATCCCAATTGACATTATCAAAGTCTTTCTCAAAGTCTATTATACAAACAAGACCTGGTTTACCACTTCTGACTCTAGAGTCTATAAGCTCATTAGCCACCATAACGCCATTTAAAATCTACCTTTTCTCGATAAAAGTTGTTTGATGGGAGGAAATAATAGTGGGTAAAACTACTTTGAGTTTTTTGGCTAAAAGTTTGAAAACCACCTTATACACCCTATGCACCAAACTGATTTGTCTTATATTTTTAATCTCTTCAATAGAATCTTTCTTAGGAATTAAGGCTGTAAAATTATTCTTAAGCCTCCAATCTAAGAATTTTTTCTGTTGAATCTCTTTGAAAATACCTGTAAAATCACTTTTGAGAATATCCCAACAAAGAGAATATAAACTGATTGGAAACCCATAGGGCTCTGATGTTTTATTTTTTCCTAAATCTTTGATTGCTGCCAAACATTCATCTTCTTCCACATCAAGTTCAAGTTAATTCTTCATTTCCCCCCCAGAAATTCTATTAAAATGCATCTGATTTATTGACACTAACCTGCCACTTTGAGTACGAAAAATGGTTTGAAAGAAAATCCTGAATCTCCTTAGCATTTGAAGTTAAAACTCCATTCACATCACTATTTTTCACATGAGTAACTCTTGCCTTACTTCTCCATTTTTCAGCATTAATGATTGTCAAATGATAATATTATTGTCTAGCTCTCAATCTGGCTTCCCATTGTGAATCATACAAACCATTATTTGCATTTTATTTCCTATCAAGATTGACAAAAATCTCCCCAAGTTCATCCAATCTTATTACCATCTCCCCAAATTCTGTTTTACGCCACAATCTAAGAGTTTTCTTGAGCAATTGAATTCTTCTGAAAAACACAAAACTTGCACTACCTGAAACCACACAAGAGGATCATGAAAATTGAACTAATAAATAAAATTAGGGTGTCCATAACAAAGAGTCTCGAAACAATATGCCCCTGGACCAGTCTTCACACAATTACAAACCAAAGCAAGTGGATTATGATTAGAGCAAGATCTTGTTGAATAACTAAGGGAAATTGCAATTCACATTCAACAAATATGAGAAAATGATCAATTCAATTTCTAATGTCCAAGTAAAAGTAGCTCTAAGCAAAGGCAAATCAATCAATTCATAATTGGAGATGATTATGTTGAACTTTCTCATACCACTAGTCAATTCCCTACTAAAAGATATTTCACACACAAATCTCTTCTCATTAAAATAACCTCCATCACCCAAGGAAGATCCAAATAACTCCTCACTTCCTCAATCCCCCTCCAAAAATTTGTTTTTTTCTTCGGTTCTTGTGTTAGGCGAAGCATAGATTCCAGTAAATTTCTAATTAAATTTAGAGAGTCAATCATTTGACATCAAAAATTTATCGATGATTACCCACAAAATGACCAAAAACCACTAATTTGAATCATCCCAGCAACAAAGAATACCCCCTGATCTTCCTTCTGAAGGAGCATCCAGCCATTTCACATGTCTACCACCCCACAACTGCCAAACAAGAAGATCATTGCATTCTTGCATTTTTGTTTCTTGTAAGACTAGAACACTTGGTTCCATTTTTTAACCTTCTTCTTAATGATATCTCCGCGATTAATATTATTGAGCCCTCTCACATTCCAACAAATAATTTTAAAATACATAAAAATCAAAAAACCTAACAAAATACCCCCAAATTGCAACCAACTCAATTCTGAGACATCTCTGCAAAATTGAGAAGCCCTTTAAGAGATTCCATCATTAGATCATTTGTTTCCTTTGGTGAGATTTTAAAAGTTAATCCTAATTTTGGACCAATTGTAACCATTTGAAAATAAATCAATTCAAAATCAGTATGAAGAGAAGGTTCAATCTTGAGCCTGAATGAACTTCATTTTTCGTAGAAGAGCAGATGAGATTAATAGGGGAAGGTTGAATTGAACTAGCAGCAACATTCATTTCCATAATTAGACCCCCGAGAGAACTATCAAGCTTCTGTAAATACGAAATCAAAACAACTTCTTTTAATAAGTCGTTAACCTCCTTTCCTGAAAATAAACTTGAGAACGAGTTAGATAAAATCATTAGATCACCCACTTTAGGGTTCGAGTTCGCTAAAAAATCCGACTCCTGGTTTGATGACCCTTATTCACACCCAATTTCGAGACCAAATCTGTGATCTGTTGACCCTTACCTGCATTCGAGTCCAAACTTGAGGCACCCTGATCCGAGCACCAAGATCACTTTTGTCTTCTATTGTAGGTAAATTTAAAATTAACTGACTTGTTATTTTTTACACACGTAAATTTATTCTTTGAGTTTTTCTTACTAAAATTAAAGTTGAATGAGATAATCTCAGCCAATCATTTTGGAAAAGAGGCTCATTGATTGGAGGTTTACCGTTAGCTACTGGTGATGATGGAATTTCAATCTCGATTAGAGGAACCCTAATCCGCTTGTGATACTGATTAGGGATACCATTGCTCATCTTCAAGGGTTTAACTTGTATTGGAAACGAAAATCCACAATAAGTAACCATAAAAAATAAATCAACCTGATCGAATTGATTGACTTTGATCCTTATTGCAGAAGCATCTTTCCATTTTATGGTTGAAGAATGTACTTCCATAAGATCCTCAAACTTATAACCAATTTGATTGAAAAGATCAAAACTCCACAACTTAAATAGGACCCCTTTCACTTCCATCCAAGATCCTTCTGAAATTGGAATAATATTAATAGTAGACCACCATGGATATAACTTGACGGACATACCCCCATAATCCCGTAATCCTCTACTTATCTTCCATAGATACAAAAAAGAAAACTTTAGAATTTTTAGAAGGAAAAATATCAAACACACTTTCAATTGAAAACCTAACAACAATTACCTACCCAATTCTGCTCCAACTCCCTACAATTTTTGATGTTTCGATGATAATGGATCGATACCAATTCTCCAAAGTAATAACAGATTTTTTTGGCTCATAATTTTTTTTTTGAAGTTTTTTGAGGTTTATCTGCAGGGATTTTCTCAAAACCTGAAACAAATCTTTCCATTGGTTGTAACCTTTCGCAGAAGGAAAAATAGTTATCTTTTGATCACATAACATAAAAAAAGCATATGAACCCCAACTTGAATCCCAAGTCCATTTTATATAAAACTCATTCTTAGATTCCTTCTTCATGATGTTTTTCAACCAACTGATTCTCGACAGATAAATAACTGAATCAATTTTTTTTGTATTTCTAGTTTCTTTTCGAATCTGGATGTTGTTTGATTTCGAAGAATAAACAAAAGATTTATATTCACAATCAACTCTTATTTCAACAGAATCATATTTAAAAACCTTAGTTTCGCGGGAAACTTATTTCCATGCTTTTTCAGAATATTCATCATTTTCACTTACGACACCAGCAAATTAAATATCTTTTCTACCACGAATAGTCTTCACCAAACTTCTCTCCATATCCAAAATCATGCGAGTCCCTTGCTCACCATGCTGATCGCCGTCCCCTTGCTCTCTGCTACTCTAGCGTGATGATGATCTTCGAACCATAGTCGCATCTTGAACTAATGTCGGTAATTTTGTATAGTTTAATACTTGTGTTGTCCAAGATTTATATAAGATGAAAACATGAGCCATATATGATGTTTTTCAACCAACCAACTGATTCTCGACAAATAGAGAAGTGAATCAATTTTTTTTGTATTCTAGTTTCTTTTCGAATCTGGACGTTGTTTGATTTTGAAGAATAAAAAAAAGATTTATATTCACAATCAACACTTATTTCACCAGAATCATATTTAGAAACCTTAGTTTTGCGGGAAACTTATTTCCATGCTTTTTCAGAATATTCATCATTTTCACTTAGGACACCAGCAAAGTAAATATCTTTTCTACCACAAACAATCTTCACCCAACTTCTCTCCATATCCAAAATCATGCGAGTCCCTTGCTCACCATGCTGATCGGTGTCCCCTTGCTTTGTGCTACTCCAGCGTGATGATGATCTTCGAACCATAGTCGCATCTTGAAGTAATGTCGGTAATTTTATATAGTTTAATACTTGCGTTGTCTAAGAGTTATATAAGATGAAAACATGAGCCATATGGGAGTACCAAACTAGCCGTCCATTCAACATGTCTTGCAACTTTTATATCTCTGATATAAGGACAAGCTTTTTTTATCTAGACCATGGGTCGAGAGAAAATGAACGAAAAGGTGGACTATGTAATCTGATGCGTATTGGATATTTTGAGCTAAATTCAGTTTCTTTTAAGCTCTTTTCCATGTTTACGCTTTACAACTTTATTCATTCGCAGAAATTAACACATGCATTGATTTGGTTAGTAGGAAAAGGAATACTTATCTGGGTCTTTATTCTCCACATACTAACTCTTTTAACAGCGGATACAAATTCCTCCATGTGTAATTTAACGAATTGGTCGATGGTGTGAATGTATTCATTTCAGTTCTGATTTAACACCACCAAACGCTATACTTGGCAGAATAGTAAAGCATATTGTTAGTGCAAATAACTTATTTGGCTCTTGTTTCTGCATCAAATGGTTAATTTCCCTTGGTATATCATTGAATTTCATTAGGCTTCCATGATCAAAGTGAGCCTGTTAATTATAAATTATATAGGTTGATGAAGTCTCAAACCTATTAGTGTATGGAATCCTTATTTGTGGGTGTAGATGTTAGCATGATTAGTAAATTTGGAATAAGTTATTTTTGTTCTCTGTACCATGTGGCGGAGAAGGTTATTCTCGTCAATAAAAAGGGGAAGATACATGCATTATAAAGAAATAGGAAAAATGCTAGCAGGCATGATGCAGACTAACCTTCTCATTGAGCTGCTCCGCATAAATGGCTTTTCTAAAAATTGGTGCACTTGGATTCTAAATATTTTACAATCTGCTAGAATCTTTGTGCTTGTGAATGGTAGTCTTGAAGGTTTTCTTAGCATCTCAAGAGGACTACGGCAGGGTGATCCCCTATTTCATCTTATTTTTCTGTTTATTAAAGATATACTGAGTAAAAATATTTCCAAAATGTTTGCCTATAAAAGAATGGATCATATGGTTAAGAGAAAAAAGGTTGCGCTAACCCATGTTTTCTTTACTGATGATATCTGAATTTTCTGTAAGGCGAATTGGAAGAGTTTGAACAATTTACTTAATTTTTTTGGGATGTACCAAAATGCCTCTGGGCAAATTATTAGTCGAGAGAAAAGTAAATTTCTATTATGATGTTGGATCCTATTTTAGGGGAAGAGCTATCCCTAATTTTCTTGGAATGGGGATTGTGACTTTCCTATACCGCTATTGTAGTGCCGCAAAATCTATCTACTTATAAATCTAAGAGACCATACTACATTATGAGGCCTTAAGGATCTAAAACATCTATTTAAGCATTAAAATAAAAGTTCTAAAAAAAGATTAACCAAATCTAAACCCTCTCTGAGATATATATAAGAACAACTCTCAGATGATGCATATACGATAGTGAGTTGATTTTCCAATCAAATATATACACAAAATAAACATAACGAAAACTAATCAACGAAAGAACTCAACTCCTCGATGCTTTCAAATCTTTAACGGTCACTTTCATGTGCACTACTCGATCTGTCCGTGAAACTGAAAGTGGAAATTGAGTAAGAGCATCATCCTCAAAGGGTTCCCAGAAGAAATAAAAACTAACTATCACAATGCAGGTTTTGTTGTACCAATAAAACGTAGAATACATATAAAACATATTGAGCTGATAATAATAATTTATACAAAAATACAAAATATTACGAATTAATCGACACACATTTACAGTGCTAATAGTTGAGTGATATAACCCTTCGGAGTAGTAAGGTTGACTCTTGTGGATTCTTCAATGATCATCAAAGTGTTCTTTCTGTTGTCAGATTTTTATCATTACCAGTACCTCATTCATGCATACACGCACTCTACATAGAAAGAATTCAAAGAATGGTAACATTATATCCGAAAAAATAATCTATCATGGAGTGCCCATTCAAACCATGCGTCAATCCATCAATTATATATAAGAATCTATCATGGATTGCCCATTCAAACTATACGTCAATCCAATAATTATATATAAGATTCTCATCATCCTCCTCTCTAAATATCAAAACGCAATATAATAGCTTTCTCAAAGTAATTTTATAGAACCGTGAACATCCATGTATGAGACATGAGCTACCCCGACAGAAATAATAACAATATTGGCGATGCAATTCCACGTCCCTATTTATAATATTGGATGCAGCTTCCACCCCTATAGGTACATAAATTTAGTGTATACGTTGGGACTCACATCTCATACCAATCAACAGGAAGCCTCCTTTTTCCATTCAAGCAATAAGTAACGTTGTAACCACTTTCCAGTCAATGAAAAGAAGTAGCTTTTCAAAATAAGTAATTACTCCCAAAATACAAATATTAGTTGATTCTGAAGATCCAATCCCATCCTAGAATGTAAAAGGAAACTAGTTTGTATTACATACATACATAGCAGGCTTACACATATCATATAGTATCAAAGAGATGCATGAATTTCATAATAGCTATCTTTGTAAAACAATAATGAATACACGAGAGTTCATTATCGATTCCCACCTTATTTGATGACAAGACAAGCCTACCTCGAGATCCGTAATCCACAAGTTTATCTTTTAAGTCGATCGTTGTTAATACTGACTAACTGTTAATCTCACAAGCACTCTAAGAATATATCCAATAGGCTCACATAATAAACATAACACAATATCATACAAGTTCACAATTAATAGCTAAGTGATATTACTAATGGTTTTATAAACTAGTATCCGATAGTTTTATCATAAATAACATCTACACACCAAATCGGATAAATTTGATGCCATTGGATAGCTCTCAAAAAACTCTACAACTTTGAGTAGAAAATCGAAAGATAATTCAGAGCTTAAGTGGTCCAAAACATCCAATTAAGCAAACTGTCCCTAAGCCCAAGGCAATTGGTATACATGCCTGATCCGGCACGGCCCATCAAACCGTCATGTTAACCTATAGAATGACCCATTTGGGTTGACCCATAATTCAAATCGTTAACCTGGTCCATGACCCGAATCGTCTGGCTCAGTTGAGTCAGAAGTATGACTCAGCTAACTCACCCATCTTCTTCACCAACGGTCATATTTCTGAAGTCTCGTACTTTTTATACCATTTTCAAATTGTCATATCTCATTCAATTCTTAACAAAAATGGATAAATTATTGTATATAGTGAGTTTTTGACAAGGGCTAGAATTGAAATTTCCATATGCTAAGTAACGGGAATATAAAAAGATATGTGCGTATTTTATGCGCATATGCTTAACTCTATAGCAAAATATGAAATATTGCATCTGCTTATATTCCGCAAGCAAATTAAGATTACAGATTCTCTTTAAACATTCTAAACTGGCCTTGCAGCCTCCTCAACATTCATAATACTCATGCCATGTCGAGCTGGTCTTAAGGAGCATAAATTCCACGACAGAATTCCTTGAACTTGTCTCGAATGCGCATCGATATTCCAGCAACACCTATCAAATTCGGGAATAGCTAATGCTTAAAACCTAAAATACATTCTAGTTTAACGCTTCATTCGCAACAAATGCTTCTCAGGTTGCTCTTCTGAGATCAAATATGCTACTTTAGCACTTTGCTTAAATATCATCCACAAATTATGCGCCACTCCTCTCGGACGCGCCACAATCAAGAAGCAATGCCTCAAAAGACGCATTGAGCTTCTGAGCTAGGCTAACCCTAGCCTTTTCTCCTATCAGCGCCAAGTTAGTACCAACTATTTGGTTTAGCACCACATTGGCACTAGTTATCCACCATAGCGCTAAAAGTGCTAACTTTCCTAGCGTCTGAGAAGCACCAACTAGCCAAAAATGGCCTTAGGTAGCACATCTTGGCCTGATGAGGCCTTAGCTAGCGCGTCACTACCTTAGCTTTAAAAATGCTAACCCTAACCCTAACGCTAACTTTTCTTGTCCAAGGACCCTAGCTAGCGCGTCCTCGTGAGCGCTTCCAATCGCTAGCACGTCCCTAGTGGATAATGTGTCCCTAGCTATGCCTAGCGCGTTACAAGGATGATGCGTCCCCAATGGATGATACGTCCTGTAACACCCGTAATTTTTGCATGACGCTTACTCAGGGACGAGTCATGACCTGAGATGAAGCTTCACCCTAAGCTTATAACGCTCACTTAGGATTGCATCAGGATGTGGATGCCTTGACCTCAAATTATAGTGTTAAGGCCCTATTACGCGTGATGCATATTCGAGAATGCATCACAAGTCAAAAATGACCCTTACTCGGGAAAGGCACAAGTGGCCTTGACGAGTATCCGAGAACGCATTATAGTGCTAATGCATTATTATGCCGTGATGCATGATTGAGAATGCATCACTGAACCAACGCCGCATACCCGAGAATGCATTATAGTGCTAATGCACTATTATGCCGTGATGCATGATTGAGAATGCATCACTGGACCAACGATGCATATCCGAGAATGCATTATAGTGCTAATGCACTATTATGCTGTGATGCATGATTGAGAATGCATCGCTGAACCAATGTTGCGTATCTGAGAGCATTATAGTGCTAATGCACTATTATGCCGTGATGCATGATTGAGAATGCATCACTGAACAACCGTTGCATACCCGAGAATGCATTATAGCGCTAATGCACTATTATACCGTGATGCATGATTGAGAATGCATCACTGAACCAACGCTGCATATCCGAGAATGCATAATAGTGCTAATGCACTATTATGACGTGATGCATGATTGAGAATGCATCACTAACCCTATGTGGAGTACCCAAGAGCATTATAGTGCTAATGCACTATTATGTCGTGATGCATGATTAAGAATACATCAATGAACCAACGTTGTATACCCGAGAATGCATTATAGTGCTATTGCACTATTATGCCTTGATGCATGATTGAGAATGCATCACTGAACCAAAGCTGCATATTCGTGAATGCATAATAGTGCATTATTCCGTGATGCATGATTGAGAATGCATCACTGAACCAATGTTGCGTATCCGAGAGCATCATAGTGCTAGTGCACTAGTATGCCGTGATGCATGATTGAGAATGCATTACTGAACCAACGTTGCATATCCGAGAATGCATTATAGTGCTAATGCACTATTATGCCGTGATGCATGATTGAGAATGCATCATTAACCCTATGTTGAGTACCCAAGAACACATCATAGTGTTAATGCACTATTATGCCGTGATGCATGCCCGAGAATGCATTACTAGAAAGTATAGTAGATGAACGTCATATATCCTCCTTATATCCACTTGTAAATGCAAATAAAACATATATAGGGAGGAGGTGTTGGTTAGAAATCGATGATGCTTAGTTATGCCAACCAGTTAGCGGATTTTTCTAGAGGCGCCAACCAGTTAACGGATTTTCCTAGAGGCGCCAACCAGTTAGCGGATTTGCCTAGATTCGCCAACCAGTTAGGCGGATTTTCCTAGAGGCGCCAACCAGTTGGTGTTTTTGCCTAAAATGCAGTCGATGGATGTCATTTCCATTTATTTTATTTATTTTTAAAAATACGAATATAACATATATAAGGAGAGAGCTTTGCTTGAATGTGCATGAGCGGTAATGCACATATATCTGCGATGTGGCCTATACTTTGGAGCATACTTGATGCTTAAGCATTAATATGCTTATAGCTTAAACGATAAGCTTAAATGTGCATGAGCGGTAATGCACAGATATATGCGATGTGGCATATACGTTGGAGCATACTTGATGCTTGAGCATCAATATGCTTGTAGCTTAGCCCATAAAGCTTGCATTATGCGAAAGCATCATTCAATCGTGTTGCGTACTCGAGAACGCATATTTGCATAGTAAATAGCGATAGTTATGCATAATCTAGTGCATACCTTGCGAAAGTCCTTCGGCCTATACGGTGTAGGATTTGATTTTCCTTTGTCCTTGCGATGAAGTGGGAATTGATATTGGCTTTGCCTTAATAGGCTTAAGTTGCTTGTTCTTTTCGAATTGACACTTTGATGAACTACGGTCATGCTTGATCCCTTCAAGGTACGGGTTGCGTACGTAGGCAACCGCAATGCAATGCATTGAGGTGCAGCATCTCGTCGTTCATATCATCTAATTTGGAGATGATTGCGACGCTTTGGTAACTCATATCATCTGACTCGGTAATGCTATGCAAGAGATGATTGTTACCGCACTTGATGAGGTAGTTTCATTCCATTTTCTAGATGATCATACTTCCTATCAAGCCATACGGCATGAATGGAATATGCCTGGTTGATGCACCATTGGAAAGAGCAAGACCAGTCATCTCGTCGCTCATATCATCTAATTTGGGAGATGTTTGCGACGCTTTGGTAACTGATATTATCTGGCTCGGTAATGCTATGCAAGAGATGATTGTTACCGCACTTGATGAGGTAGTTTAATTCCAATTGATGGATGATCATACTTCCTATCAAGCCATACAGTATGAACGGAATATGCCTGGTTGCTGCACTCTTGGCAAGAACAAGATCAGTGCAGGCTCCAGCGTATGGTCGAAGCTGAATTGATGAAGCAAAAAATTAGGTTTGAAATGGCCTAGGTGCTAGTCCAAGGCATGAGTTAGGCCTGGACAATGATCGTAATTATGTGATGCTTGCCAAAGGCATTCACCATTGGCTTTAATGGTCATGTACCTTTTGTAAATTAAGGGTGAGTTGGAACGAAATGGAAACTACGTTTCAAGTATCATGCTTGGAAAGGCAAATATACCTGCATATGATAGCGAGAAGTTAAGCTTTAAGGTCCGGTTACTATCTTTTAAGCTGCGCATCGGGGAGTGATAGACACATTTTTGTGTCCTATTTAATCTCAATTTTATATATTGTTGGTATTTTATTTTTGTACTTATTATGGTTTTTATTGCTTTTTAGGTATTTTTGGAGAATTGTTAAAGGCACCTTCACATTGGATTAAGGCACCCCAATTAATTTATAAAGGCACCCAAGGTTAATGCACCCAAAATTCAAATTGAAAATTTGGGCGGGAAGAAGAATTTCTATTCTTCATGCAGCGTGAAATAGGAAATTGGGTTGAAATTTGGAAACTTGCATCTTCTTTGGAAATTTCCTAAACTAAGAAGTTAGAATTGTTGGTAAAGAACTATAAAGAGAAAGAGATCAAAGTGATTCCCCATTTAACAATCAAGAATAAAAATCAGGAAAGAAAATCAAGTTTTTTTGGAAAATTCTAATCGGTGATCAAAGAAGAATTTGAGGAAGTTTTTAAAGTGATTTGAGGATTGGGATAGTATAAATAGAGGTGATGATCAATTGGGTTGAGGGAGAGAGGATTGAGGAAGTTTGAATCGAAGCAAAGAAGTGATTCAGTCAAATTCCGGCCAACTCCCGTCACCGCCGACCACCTGCTGCTGCTCCGGTCACCGTGTTCTTCATCTACCATCGCCTGAGGAGACAACACAGCAACGTTCACAAGTGTTTCTGATTCAAGCTCCTGTTGCCTTAGCTTTCGAACCACTTTGTTGCTTATTACCTTTCTGTGACAGCTGAACCATCTCTTGTTACACTTATAAACGTTTCTGTTCAGCTGTTACACCATTATTCAACCTTGTAATCAATATTTTGAGCAATGAAAAGATCTTTTGAGAAAGTTTTCTCCACCATGAGCTAAGTTTCTTTACTGGGATGATGGAGGAGGTTTTTCTCTCAATTTTATGTGGTAAGTCTATTTTATTTGATTTATTTATAATTCTTTATCTATTAAATTGCATAGTTTCGAAATAGAAAAAAAGGTTTTCATTCAGTAGTGGTGTTTTTGTTTGATGGATCATGCTGGGTTGACGACCATTGATGTTCCATGCTTATGATTTACCTCTGCTTGTTTGCATAAAAACCTATTTTGGCAATATCTGAGCTTAATTTGTTTAAAAAGAATTACATGATTAATCACATAGTTGTGGGAAATAACTGAATCCTGATTCCTGGTTTTCTCCATATTTTCTGAAAACATCTCTAGTTTGTTTTGATTTGTTTTATTTAATTAGATTAAGTTTATTATTTTCTAAAATCATTACCTTCACAAGTTCGAGAATCGAACACTTTTTACCACTATTCTAAAACACATCAACTTTTGGCGCCGCCGACGCGGACTTGTTTTTAGGTTTTTATTTTAGATTTTTAATTTTAGATTAGGTTAGTTTATTCTCAGTATTATTTTAGTTATTATTTGTTCTTTTTTACGTTCTTTTGGTATTTTTCTATTTGCTACAGGTTAAATTTTGGAGCGAAAAACGAGTAAACCGAAGTTTTGGAATTACAGCTAAAAGACTTGGAGTTAAAGGAAAAAGCCTAAAGCACGAAAAAGAAGATCAAGATTTTATTTTTATTTTATTAAATTCGTTTAGAAAATTATTTTAGGGTTTATTTTGGTTATTTTGTAATTTTCGGACACTTTTTGGACATTTTTGGACATTTTATTATTTTTAAACCCTACGAAAGGGTAGTTTCAAATATCAAACTGTGTGCAGGGAAGGACGACAATTACGATATTGTCTCGGCCCCTCGGGTTCGCACACTATTGAAAAGGATATTAGTGGCCCGAGTCGACTTCAACGGTTCATCGCCCGTCTGGTACGGGAGGTAAACTTCGACCAACCCACGAATCTCCTGTCAGTGGATTTTCTGGACGCCTTTGTATGCATATATGCTGAGGACTAAATACGGACTTTAATTTTTGCATAGTAAAGGGCAAGGCCTGGCCATATAAGATAAGGTTTCGGATTTCATCACCGTCTCCTTCTTGCCCGCCTTAGGAAAACGAAACCTACGCGAACCTACGCCTAAAATCTTGACTAGAAAGAGACCTATAGGGTATCGAGCTTATTGGAAAATCGTTCAAAAGGACTGTACTGGTTACTTTATTAGCCTAACTCGAAGTTCAGGAAGATTATTTTAAGTTGATTAGAGCCGCCTTGTAACCCAGGGAAAAGTGCCAAAGAGACAGGGTTATCAAAGCTCCTTAGAGCTTATCCTGTTTCTCTTCGACTTAATCTAATTCGGATCGTTCTAAGAGGTTTGCTAAAATTGTAACCAGTTGCTTTTTGAAAGAATAGAAGCTGGTCTAGAAACAATCTAAGTGGAACCATCATGCTTGTTGTTTGCTAGATTTAGGTTTGATTTGGTTGAGTCAGGGCACGATTGTGTTTGATTAATTGCTTGTTAGGATTTAATTTTTGCATGCCAAGAACGCCCTTAAGGCGAACTTGGGATAGAGACCCTTAAGGTAGGTTAATTAGTGGAAGACTGGTAGTTCACCTTAACCTTGAGAAGCCAACTGAGAGTGAACTAGTCACTGCCGAGACCATGTCAGCAATGACATCTCTGAAGGATTTGTTGAATCTGACCCGGACCTCACGTCCATCTTGCATCAAGTTAGCTGCTACTGAAGCAAGCTACGAACTGAAACCTGGAATCATACAGATGCTTCCATTATTCTTAGGAAAAGAAAATGACAATCCATATTTTCATGTTAGGGAATTCGAGGAAATATGTAACACAATCAGGATTAGAGACTTGAATGACGAGTCTATTAAACTTAGATTATTTCCCTTTTCACTAAGAGATAAAGCCAAGTCGTGGCTGTATAGCTTGGCTCCTAAGTCGATTGAAACCTATGCCCAACTTACTTCAGCTTTTATTCAGAAATTCTTCCCTAGGAACAAAATCTCCTCAGTTAGGCAGAAAATTTGCACATTTTCTCAACAAAAGGGAGAGTCTCTATATATTTATGTAGAAAGGTTCAATGACTTATTGTCCCAATGCCCAGACCACGGTATAGAAGAGTTAAGGCTAGTTCAGATCCTCTATGAGGGTTTGGATTATGCATCTGTAACCTTGGTTGAGTCTTTGTCGACTGGAGGGTTCGACAGTAAGACTCCTACTGAGGCGATGAAATTTCTGAGTGACATCGCCGAGAAAACCTAGCAGTGGGAGAGCATTAAGGAGCCAAGAAGAACAATTCTTCTAGGAAGAGGAAATGTTAATAGGGTAGAAGGATCTTTTGATTCAAAGGCCCAAATAGAAGCCTTATCTAGAAGGCTAGAACTGGTCGAAATGAATCAAGCTAGTAGTTCAGAGCGCAACCAATTCGAAGAGCAGGCTCTTGCTCTTTATAATAACACTAGATTTGATAACCAGAGAAAGTTCGACCCATATTCGGAATCTTATAACCCTGGCTGGAGAAACCACCCGAACCTTTCCTGGTCGAAAGGTCAGGCTCAAGGTCAGTTTAGTAATGCTAAAGGTTCTCCAGGCTTCAGTTATAAGAATTCGGCTGGTCCAACTTAGCCCAACAATGACGAAAAGAATGAGCAGAGATTCCATACCTTAGAAAAAGCTATTTCTAGTTTACAAACCTCAGTTAGTGACATTGCTGCGGCTCTGAGAGAGAGAGAACCTGGTAGGTTCCCTAGTCAACCCCAACCCAATCCTAGAGGAGTCAATGAAATGTCGACTGGTGAGAAATCATCCAGTCATGTGAATGCAATTAGTACCCTTAGGAATGGTAAGGTAGTGGATAACAAGGTAACTAGGCCTGATAGTGAACAAACTGTAGTTCACCCTGACCCAATAGTTGAAGAGACTGATAAAGCCTCTGAAGAGCCTGAGGCAACCCCTCAGAGAACCGATTTTATGCCTAGAGCCCCATTCCCAAGGTTGTTAGCACCTACTAGGAAGGAATCCAATTTTAATGAAATAATGGAAGTGTTTAAGCAGGTCACTATCAACCTTCCATTATTAGATGCAGTTAGGCAGATTCCCCCCTATGCCAAGTTCCTTAAGGACTTGTGCACGCGAAAGAGAAAGCATAGTGTGCATAAGAAGGCCTTTATAGCTAGTCACGTAAGTTCCATTTTGAAGAATAGTACAACACTTAAGTACAAAGACCAAGGTTCCCCAACCATAGCTTGCACAATAGGAAACTACCGGGTAGAATGAGCCTTACTCGATTTAGGAGCCAGTGTGAACTTACTGCCGTACCATGTGTACCTCCAGCTAGGACTAGGCGATTTGAAACCTAACCAGATGACTTTGCAGTTAGCTGATAGGTCTGTGAAAATTTCTCGTGGTGTCATAGAAGATGTTTTGATTGAGGTGGATAAATTTATTTATCCAGTGGACTTTGTTGTGCTTGATACCAAACCCGTGCCTGATCCAGAAAATCAGATACCGGTTATACTAGGTCGCCCGTTCTTAGCAACATCTAACGCGATCATTAATTGTCGTAACGGTGTTATGAACTTGTCTTTTGGTAACATGACTATTGAGCTGAATATCTTCAACATTAGTAATCAACCACTGGAGTTAGATGACCCCAGCTTAGAAACCGTCAACATGATAGAAACCCTAGTTCAGGAGTCATTACCAAACACTTTGATAGAAGACCCGTTAGAGAAATGTCTAGCCCACTTTGGATTATATTTTGATGATAGGGAAATTAATGAGGTGAATGCCTTGCTAGATTCAGTACCCCTGTTAGACACTAGCAATAGGTGGACACCTAGGTTCGAACACTTACCAGTCCCTAAGTCAACCCTAGTTCCCTCCCTAGAAGAACCTCCCAAATTGGACCTTAAGCAGCTACCAGATACCCTGAAATATGTGTACTTAGGCCCATCAGGGAGTTCTAGTCTACCCAGCGCATAGCGCCGGAGGCGGAATTTCCCGGTCCGTGACACGTCCCTTCCATGCCTAGCACATCCCTAGTGGCTGATGCGTTCCGACATCCTAGTGCGTATCTAGCCTAGCATGATGTCTTCCATGTTCCAAAGCTCCTATGCTCCAAAGATCACATGCCCTAGCGCGTATCATGATGCGCCACAAACCCTAGCGCACCCCTGGCTCTATCCTAATGCGTCCCTGAGTAACGACCTTGGCTAATGCGCCCTTGGCCTAACACGACCATGCTTAGCGACTTAGACAAAGTTCATTAACGCTAACACTCTAATGCTAATTGTACTATCTAATTGAAGTGCTAACTTCAAACCTCCTTGACACTAGCTTCCTATCCTTAGCATAATTAACATTTACTAAAAGCCATGCATATTGGCCCTGCTCTTGGGACGTTAGCACATTAACCTTCTATACTGAAAGAGCTAGCACATTATTATTTGCGCTAAGTAGCTAATACTAGCTTTGCGAGCTACTTCCCTCATAAATACGCATTTTTTTCAATATTGGTCCAATATCAAATCTTATATGAAATCTAGTAGGTCTCCTTTCTTAAGAAGCTCTCTATAATATTTGGCCTCAAATGCCTCTCAGACTTATGCTAAATCACTTCTGAGCTAATACTTAGCCATTAAATGTGCCATGTTACTGCCAGGCAAGTACATGACCACTAAACTTCCCAGACTCGATACTAATCAGTTTGATTATTAATCCAGTGAGTTGTGCTACTTTCTCACTGACTTAGCAAGTCATTTGACTTGACTTGACTTAATCAAAACAATAGTGGCTTATGACTCCACTATTTCCACGGGATATCAAATAAAACATATGAGGTGATTCTTATTGGGGTATTGGTCTGGCAATCTACGACAATCGTGCGTTGTGGCAACACATCCACGGACAAGAAGGTAATAAGTAGTGGGCGGTTATAAAGCAGTTGAGAGAATGAGAAATAGTGGTATGAAAGGTCTTCCTTACTTTCCGGACACCACCCCACTACAATCATCACTTCTCCACTTCTCCCTAACTTCCACGACTTACGATAAATCAGTGTGTCTCCTTTGAACTATAAATAGATAGTTCTCATCCATTCCAAGAGAAGGACAATCAATCAGGAGAAATTGAACATAAATTAGTGATTCCTCTCAGAGAATCCTTTCCTATTTACACACTATTTATCACGCTGATATTTCTCAACCTTCTTTACTTCCCTCCCCTAAGACCTACCCTAATCCTTTCCATCTTTGTAATTGAAGCAGGACGTGAACGTCCATTTCTTAGTTTAGGCTCGTCCTGTTCGATCTTGATCTCTCGAACCTACTTGAAAGTATGATTTTACCGTACATTTGTTTTTACCCTAAAACAATTATATCTCTTTAGAATTATGAGACCTTCCTATACAATTTCTTACGACTGACCGTATACCAAATTCGTACTCCAACTTATCTATATTTTCCCATACATATGGCCACTCACGGTTGTTTATGCATGACTCCGGTCGCACAAGCTAATTTTAAAATGCATATAACTCACTCGTTTCTTAACCAAACTGAATAAATTTTATATCTACAAAAATTTGAGACAATGAACTACAATTTATGTTTGTAGAGCTTGGACTATTCAAATGAGATTGACCAGCTTAGGGGTCTTTACAACTATCTTGGAGTGCAAATGAAGCTGGGTGCTAAGAGACATGCACATATTAGGCCAGTTGTTGAGAAGTTAATTAATAAAATTGCAGGTTGGAGTGGGAAGATTCTTTCTTTTTAGGCTAGGGTTGGTGTTAGTGAGGTCAGTCATTGCTAGTTTGATTATCCATATAATGGCATTTTACAAGTGGCCATTGAGAATTATTGCATAATGTGAAAGAGCTACTCGTAATTTTATTTGGTCCAGTGACTATAAGTTACGTAAATACTCTGTTGTTGCTTTTGATAAAATATGTAGTCCTCGTTCGGAAGAGGGGCTTGGTTTAGAAAGATCGAAGGTCATCAATAAAGCTACATTGATGAAGTTGTGGTGTTCCATCAAACATTCAAACAAGATTTGGGCCAATTTTGTGCGTACTAAGTACCTAAAGGTAAATAGGAACATTATTGATTATAAATTCACCTCCTCTATTTTTTCAGGTATTAAATGGGTTCATATCAGTATTATTTGAAAAGCATACAAGATGCATTATTAGTGATGTAATATTTACGTCCTTGTTTTTTGACAATTGGAGGGTGATTAGTCAATAGCTCATGCAATTGGAGCAACAACCTCTGGTATAAATGATCACAATGATTGTATGAGCGATTTGATAGTTGATAACAATTAGGTTATACCTGTTAATATTCGAACCTTAATGTTGCAAGCAGGATATGATCATACTTAACTGCCTTGCGTTGTTGGAAATTCTGATTATAATGTATGAACTATGGGTCAAAAAAAAGTTTTTTCAGTAAAATATGTTAAGGAACTTAGTTTTCAGAGATTTGAGGAAAACCAAGAAGTTAAATTAATTTTAAGAAGTGTTGTTCATCCCTACCCAGCTGCTCAGTATTGGAAGGTTAAGGTTAAGGAATATTGTGCCACACACGATAAATTAGCTTCCAAGTTTGGGATTCCCTTGGCCAATAGATGTTATCTCTGTAAGAAAGATCGTGAATCGCTTGACCATATTTATGTTGCAGATCTGCTCGAGAAGTTTGGGTTTAGATCTGATAAAGGATCTATGGCTTGTTGCTAGCATGTAAATTATATCTGAATCATGGCGACTCAGGAACAAAGTATGCTTTGAATATTATAGCATTAATTAGGTAAGATTCACGGATCTATCGGTGCATGACTGCTCCATTCGCATGAAGGGTCATATGCTCAACACCATAGATGAGTCGTGCATCCTTAATTATTTTAGGGTGTATTTCTGTAGGACAAAGTATACCCACCCTCGTGAGTGTTCTTGGATTCCCCCTAAAAAGATAAAGTTTTAATCTGTTGTGACGGTGCTTCAGAGGGTAACCAAGTTTAGCTGGTGCGGGTGTTATTGCAAGAGGAAACATCAGTGAGGTTTTGGTGCTTGAAGCATTAGTATTAGTATTCAAAAAAATTACATGGATGAGATTTATGTTATTATCTATGCCCTAGAGTGGGTTATCAAGTGGAATCAAATAAGAATTTTAGTGATATCAAAATGTGGTTAATGTTTTTTCCAATTGCAGTTTACCATGGATAGTAAGGCAGCAATGGCTAGCAATAATCGCTTCATATGACAACATTAAATTTGAGCATGCCTTTCGAGAAATTAATTTTGATACTAATACTTTGGCCAAACAAGGGTGTTTCCTGGATGAAGGGATGATAAATAGTTATATGGGAAGACCAGGTTTTATTCATTTTGTTGAATGGTCTGGTTACTCTAGTATTGATTATTTCAGATTTGTAGCGTGTTAAGTTTTGAGGACTTCTTTCGCTCTCTTTTCTTTTCTGGATATCTTGTATCCTATTGGTATTATAGTTTGGTTTTTTAATACTCCCTCTGTCTCATAAAAAGAGATACGAAGGTAGTATATTTTTTTGACTTAGCATTTAAGAGCAAAGCCAGTGGGGTGGTATATTGGCTAATTTGCCAACTACCACCCCTGCAGTGGGTGGGAAAACCCAAAAAATAGATTGGCAAATTGGCATTTGGGGGTATCCTATCGAGGCTCTAGTTGAGTCGATCGACTCATGTTGAGCCGCTCGGCCGAGACTCATCTCAACCTGATCAAATGGATGAAGATTCAGACGATAAGAGAAGGATGGCCAAGCATATGATACAATTATACTCAGGGAAAATACCGCGAGATCCATAACCAAGAGCCGTATTGACAAGAAGATGGATGTGGAGATATCGAGAGGAAGGACATCAACAAATGATACATGATTATTTTATTAATAGAAGTGTGTACTCTGATGAAGATTTTCAACGTCGCTTCTGCATGAAAAACACTTGGTCATGCGGGTTGCTGGAGAGCTTTGTCGGGTAAACCCTAAATTCAACTATCAATTTGATATACTAAACATACGAGGATATAATGTTGAACAAAAGGTCACTGCATTCCTGAGAATTCTAAGTTATGGCGTGCTGACGGATGCATGTGATGAGTATTGTCGTATGGTAAAACCAACAACATACGAAAATCTCAAAATATTTTACGAAATTGTAGTCAACCATTTTGGTCCACGTTTTTTACGACAACCAACACAAGATGATATCGACCGACTACTAGCTGAAAACACAAAAAGAGGATTTCCAAGAATGCTAGGTAGCCTTGATTACACGCATTGGTTGTGGCATGGATGTCCTTATGCTTGGCAAGGTAAGTATAAGGGACACTTCAAAAAACCAACTTTTGTTTTGGAAGCGGCCGCCTCTTATGATTGTTGGGTATGGCATTTTGTTTTTGGACTACCAAGTTCAAAAAACGACATCAATATTTTGCATAAATTTCCTTTGTTTGAAGATCTAAAGTATGGAACTGCTCCAGCTTCAAATTTCACCGTCAACGAAAATAACCATCAAAATAAGTATTTTCTGGCGGATGGAATTTATACACAGTGGTCAACTTTAGTTCAAGCTTACGCTCAGGTAGCCCACGTCGAGCGTAAAAAACAGAATTTTAACACGAAGCAGGTGGCGGTTAAGAAGGATGTTGAACGAGCATTTGGAGTTTTTAAAGCGGAAGTTCCATATAATGTGTGGACAAGTCATCCACATCATGATTTAAGGAAAGATGTTCAACCCCTTCACGGTGTGCCAGCAAAAGAGTACGGAATGGTAGAAGCGATAACTGAATATAGAGGATTATATGCTAGGCTAAGGGAGGATCTCACTGCACACTTGTGGGCTCATTTTGGAAGAAGAAACCCTCACATAATTTAGTTTTATTTTTTGAAATTTTTATTATTTCAATCATTTTATTTATTTTATTTTAGTTTTATTTTTTTGAACTTTTTAGTAATTTAAGGATCAAACGTTGAAAGTTGAAATTAAAGATCAAATTGGTGAAAAAGCAATATTGAAATTGAAACTAAAGGATTACAATGAAATTGAAAATTGAAACAAAGGATTACATCCAAAATATAAAACTAGCACTAATCCAGTGGAACAATGGCATTATTGATATCCTCATTCTCCTCCTCATCAGAATCAACGTCAACTGACTTTGAGCATTGTTGTGTCTTTTGTGCTTCAATTTTATTTATTTCTTCTTGCCAGATTCGCAATTGTGTTTGATTCATCTTTGACATGTGCATTCCCAAGATTCCTTTCATATGAATATTAAAAAGATGACGGAGACCCTTGAGAAACGCTTGTCGTCTCGTAAGGGGATTTCTTTAGTACTTAATGTTCATTCAACAGTTCGGGGTTAAATCGGTTCAGGACTTTGAGAATATGGAAACATTCTTCGTATTTGAAACCAGAACCTTCTATGAGTTTCCATGCCTTTCGAGTTTTTCGCATCTGCAGTTTCAATATTTAAAAATTAGTTATACAGCAACTTGATAAAAATTTTAAAAATCAATAATACAATTTGAAATGCAACTAACTTACTATATCGGCTTCAGTATGACTGCTTCCTTTTTGATGATTCACTTGCATCATCACACCTACCCAAGCACTCATGTATTTGCTGATTACATGAAAATGATCGGACAACCCGTTAAAGTCATGTTTATTTGGATTCCCAGTTTCCTTCTCAAATGATTCAAAAAATTTCTTCCAAACCGTTGCATGCTGTTGACTAACACCATTGACAGCATCAAGCGTACATAATACATATCCTCTGCAGATAGCTTTGTGAACCCTTTCCTGATTCAGTATTATGTGTTTGTGACGAGTTGGTCATTATTTTTTCTAATTTTTTTAGCAGAAATTGAGATCAAGAGAAGTAAAAATATAAAAAAAATTGAGGGAAAAAGATGTGATTTTGGAGTTGAAATTGGTTGAATTTATAGGGAGAAAAGTGAAAGCCGTTAAGATCCGACCATTATCGAGACAACCTGGGCCAAGCGGCTCAAATTACCTTCATTGGTTTAGATTGCCTCGTTTACCTTTTCCCCACTGCTAAAAATTGAGTTTACCTATCCACCTGGCTTGGCATATTAGCAAATTTACCAATGTCCATTGGAATTGCTCTAACAAAGACAAACACCATCCTTTCACCCACACTTTGTTTATACCTTTACTACAGTAAATAGTAACATTTTGAGGAGAAAAGGAGAAGATATAAACGAAGAGATACGGGACGTGCTGAACTCTTGAGAAAAGGAGAACATTGCTAAGATCGATGGGACTCGGGCCCCTTTTTCCACTTGACCTCATAGCCAACTGTGCACCCCTATTAACAGGAGGTGTTCAAAATTGGACTCTTACCAATAGCCCAAATATGAAACAAGTTTAGAAGCTGATTTCGTTTTGCCTATACCTTTATTATTATACATTTTGGTCAAATTTACAGAAATTACAAGAAAAAACAAGAGAAGGAAACACTTTTTCTCAACTTGGACACAAAAAGGTACAGCCGGATGTTGAATAAATGAATGGTGTAATTACTTCGTATCAGGACTATTCAAAAATTACAATTGCATTAACCATCCAAACCCCTAAGCCCCGAGGGTATTTCAAGGCTATGCACTAGACCTAGGTATTTTGTACTGCTTCTTGAGAAATTGAGAGGCTTCTGAATCGCTTCTGTGGCAAAGAATTCTTAAAAGAGTTTGTGTATCAGCACCCAGTTTGCTTCTACCTCCTTGCATTTCCAATCCACTCGCAGATCTCAAGTCATCGATCAGTACCCGAGTCTGTGAAAACAAAAAAAAAACAAAGACATTTTTATTAAGTAAAAACACATGGAGAAAGAACCCAAAATTGTAAACCAACGGAATTGTTTTACTCAAAAGTGTAATAAAAGAAACTAGTGATTAACTTTTAGTATTAAGCTGAATTTTATAGTCTCCCAATACCTACATTGTACCCTCTGCTTAGTGCAGCAAACTTACTCCACTATAGCGATGTAAGGCCTACTTAAAACTGAGAAAGAGCTGATTTTTACTTGGGGAAAGTGTTTCATCATGTAGGCTCATGATACGGCTTCATGTGGGATATAGAGGGATATAGTCCTCTACAGAGTATAACCATGAAGTTTCTAAATTCTCAAATCTCTTAGACCAACCAAAGATTTTCTTTGACTTCACAACAGAATATAACTTTGAAACTTAAAGAGGTCTCTATGTTCTAAGAAAAATGCTATACAGTAACCAAAATGATGTGAGTTTCAGCAAGGATGATCCTGAAATGGTGAGTAGCACCCACAAAAACAGGTCTTGGGTTATATTCGTGTGGGGCACCAACAGTGTATATAGGGCGCATATGCAATAAAAGGCAAAATAAATGGCATACTACTGGAGTATACAAAACTACCCTAACTAAAATTAATCCTCTTCAAAAAAACAAAACAAAAAGTACAAAAATCCTAATGCAGATGAAATCATTTTTAAAATTACCAGTCAACACAGTTAGTGATCAGTTAAGTTAAACTCTGAAACAACAAAGCCGATGCAACTTACCTCATATCCAAGCAACTTAAATATATGACGAACACGCGAAATGTGGTTCTCAACCACTCCTCTAGGAAGCCCATCTCCTCCAGAAATAAAAAATTCCTGCAAGAGAAAATATCGTAAGCATGTTTTGTTTGTGAGTAGTACATGAATGTCATCCTACGACAATTGGTAAAAAAGTGCCTAATATTATCTGTGGCAGAATATATAACTACCATTTACATGTATAAAATATATTGCTAATAAGACGATAGCGAAAATAAATAGACATTTATGTTCTGTGCACACTTTTAAGATATCCAGATCTTCCTCTAGGAAGTTAGCATCACTTGGGAAGAAGAGACGGGATGAGCCTCCATCTAATATCACACGAAGCAGACCCTCCTGAAAGTAGAATAGTCTCATGTAACTGCCACATCAAAATTTTACTACACAAACTTTTAAAGAGACCTGTAGGGTTCAAGCATAAACCATTGATGCTTGAAGAAGAGCTGTAACAATGCGATCCCTAAGGGGCTCCACAATGACATCACATAACTGGTTCAGTACCTGCAATAAAGGAGTAAATTCAATATGTGGTGTTACTTGGTAAGTGAGAATACTGATTGCAGAAAATACGCTGGACATCACAATCTGCCACAACATAATCAATTAATTTCTAACATCTGTTTCCTGGATAGTTTCAATGTGTGATACGCATAGTATATTGTGATTTGCAAATTAGAGATGCGATAACTACTTTTTGTCTGTGCTATGATCTACACCCTAGATCTTGGGCCGGCCATTACATTCTTATTCTGCAACCCTTTTTTCTTTCCAAAATTACATATTGGGCGCACTTACTATCAAAACGGTGTGCCGTGTCCGATTTTTTAGGACTGACTGAACAAATCCTATTGAAACCCCATGTTCAATCGCAGAATCCCTTCGAATAATTCACAAAATTTCTAATTCTTCTAATTCTCTCCAATTGTATCAAGTTGATAGTTACTTAACATAGTCTCCCTGTAATCACCACATTGAAAGTTATTTCCATGACATTTGATGATCTTAACAGTTACCAGCCTTAGGCACTAAGCAGACCATCAAAATTTAGGTCATTGCCGTTCCTATCTTTATCCTCCATTCCGGGCTTCAATTTTTCTTATCTGGAAATATTCTTTTCTTAGTTGCACATAACTAAAGAGATTGAAAAACCAGAGGAAAAACTTACCAAATCAAGTGGATCAATTAGCAACTCCAGTCTAGACTGTGAGACATTGGGTCTGTATAAGCTGTATATGAATGGCTCCCTTAAATCCCAAAACACAATCTTGGTTCCTACAAAAATAAAAAATTAGAATTCATAATCCCAAGTTTGGTTCTAAAAGTAATAAATTGAAAAGCTAAAAGAGTGCTTACCTGTAAACTCGCTAACTCTATCAATAGCTGCATTTATGTCTTTTCTACAGCCATCAAATGAGTCTTTTTGTGTAAAACTTTTCGACTTACCATCCATTGATCTTTCTATAAAGAAGGAGTTACACAAACAAATCATCAAAGAGAAATAGTTTGCATATCAAGCTTAAATGAACAAAAATTCTGCCAGCACAATTGAACAAGGTTTTCAGCAAATGATACCAACACTTGAGTTCATTGTGTTGGTACAAGTCCTCTTTCTGAGATCTAACTTCACACTCTCTGTTCCCTATATTTCCCTTCTAGGTGGTATTGCCAGTTGGACATCCGCCCCCATCTTGAAAATTTTCGTAAAATTTTCAAGTTTTACAATATATATTCCCATCTATACTGTGCAGTAGGACTACTTTTAAACCAAATAAACATTAGAACTACTTTTGAGCTTCAACTAGATAGTCGGTGCTCAGACCTTAGAACTTGTTCATTCTGATATTTGAAACCCTAGCAGGCACCCTTGTTTTAGGTGGTTCTTGTTGAAAAATATTGCAACCAGTGATGATTATTAATCGATGAGTACATATATAACTGTTTACTGCTTTGAAATACTTTAAAGCTGAAATTATGAGACTCTGTTACCACCTAGTCAGATTTAGCAATGCTAGAAAGTATATGGGATCAAGGTGAAGTTATTTGACTCTTAAGGTTGTCACTCACCAGGCTTTTCTCTCCTGGATACTCGCACTAATAACTGAAAATGAAAGGAAAAAGAAAAGAAAATAAGAAACAAATATTTGTTAAAGTTTAATCGTACTGATATTCAAATTCTCGCGAGGCTTTTTCTTTGTCCACCGTTGTTGAATGCTATCCTCCAAGTTGTTTAATTGACTAATTGCGTACTGCGAGCGATAGAGCATCCATTATCAGAAGACGTAATAAAAGTACATGTTGGAAGTATAAACACAAAGTCAATGACTGTTTATAACACACGTATAAGTTAGTTGATTATCCTAAGCTGTCGGCATTGCTCATATAGCAGCAAAAAGAGGTGCAAACACCTACTTTCTTTTAAGATCTTTTAAATTTTGTAGTTTTTGAAGTCCATAGACAATCGATAGTTTTGGCGCAGAGCCCAACCACTAAAACAGTTGGTAAGCAATAGAATCTATTTACTAACCTGTTTTGAGAAACTAGGTTCTTATCAAACTAGTGTGTTACATCTTCTGTCATCTGCAGACCTGATTATAATGAGAAACATTCACATACGATAGGTACTTCTGGTGAATTTGACTGAGTCCAGTAAGGATCCATTGACAAAACATGTATAAAACTAATCCTCTACCATTTAAGACTGAGAGTCCAGTAATGTACGGCAATCAACTTGAGGCTTCTAATATACCTAGATCACTAGATGTAATGTAGCTATTGACTGAATACTAGTTATCATTAATGAAGAGATAATTTCTGGTGTAACTTAACAGCATAGAGGAAGCTAAACTTACAAAAAGAGTATTCAGTCGAACACAGAGTTTTGGTGTTGTTAGGTCGTTAATTTGACTGCTCCGTCTCTCATCAGGCAGCCTGGGGTCCACACTTTCTTTTTTGACAAAAGCCTTAATTCCACTTTCTTTTTTATATCGTGTGAGAATAGGCACAGGTGGTATGAGATCTTCTTTGCTAACTGCAACCACCCAAATAAATTTATCAATCCCAAATCAAAAGATTACAGAAATGAATACAGAAAAATAAAACTTAACCAGTAATGCTTGTAAATAGAAGTGGTGCAAATTTAGAGTAGGAATTTTCTGTGGAGGTTTGACATTTAAGGAAACCTACAATTTGCCAGGGAAGAAATGCGACATATCCCATCACCTCAAAATTGGGAATGGTGCAGAAAAAAACTTATTATCACTGAAGCAGAGTAAAGACAATTAATTGCGAAGGCTAATAGCATGTACTACATGTTACATACTAATAGAGTTACACATGCAACACAATTAGTAATAATATGGCTCCAACTAGGTCATACTCAGCGCTTACCTAGCTTGTCGACAACATGATCTGTATAAACTTGAAAGGCATTATCAATTCCATTCAATAGGCTACTCAGTTCCCCAGATCTCATTGGAACTTTAAGAGCAAAAAATTGATCAACTGTCTGCAATTGAATTCAACATATGGCGTTAATACATTTATCAATGTGAACGCATGTTTATCCTGCGCAGAGACCATTGTTTCCGCACTAAAGCTTTTTATCAGTTTAATCAATATAACACACAAAAAAAAATGATGAAATATTAAAACATCCCAATGGATAAAGATCCTTGGGATTAATATTACAATTTCAAACTCATCCCACTTCACTTGTCCTCCTGTGTTCCATTTACAGATGTTCTAAAATAACAGTCCAGTACCCCAATAAAATGTGCATTTAATCAGTATGTTTATTAAGTTTTCAAAATAACCCTTCATTTTGTATAATTAAAATGTATTTTTGATGGTGGGACCTAATTAAACAAAGACAATTTAGAAAGTGGGTTCTCCCAGAGGTAAGAGTGGGTTACATTCTAAGAAATCATTTTCAAAGATTACTTATGCTGCTGTTACTGTTAATGTGAATGATGATGAAGAAGAAAGATCTATGCAGTCTGGTCAGCTGTGAACCTGAAGCTTTCACATGTTAGGCTTGAGAGCAATGCCCCCAAAGCCTTATTTTGAAGATCCAAAGTTAGGATTTTGATGATTCTTGCTTAACTGATGGAATATGGAAACATATCAAGTTTGTAATTATCTAATTCCACATTAACTAGTTTATTTTCTCCAAGATGTGATATGGCTTTCAACCATGTTGGCTAGTAAATCTTATTAATAATAGTCTAGGCTGCCTTAGAAAAAACAAGGGCAATGTGGAAAGACTCCACTTTACTATAGTTGTCAATAACAAATGATGCCTCCTCAATAAGTTGGTTAAAAACAGACAAACAAAAAGGAAAGGAGGGTGGGAGTCAGTCTTAAACCAGAACAAGCTCGCACAGAACAACGAACACATAGCTTCTAAGGCAAATACTTGAGTAATAACAACAAGAAGGGAAAAGAATAAGCATCTGGTGACCGCTAATCTCTTTTGCGGATGTAAATGTCATGTCTCTGCTCATTTTTATCTCATCACTACTGTTTTCTTTTGATTTTTTCAAAAGATGACACGTACAGTCTTGATCACATAGGAAGTGATATAATGAGTGCAATTAGATATATGTCCATCGTTAGATCATGTGCAACAAATATAATAAAAGGTTGTTGCCAGCGGGAAAGAGGCCCTAAAGAAGCAAAAGTTGCATAAAAGATACTGCTAGTATGCCCATGATATTACACATTCGGACAATCCAATTGCGGTGGACTATAGAGAAACTGAGGAATTCTTAGAAAGTGGTCAACACCACATATTCTGATTTGTATACATTTTGCCCTATGTTTAGGAAATTTTACTAAGTTAATTTTGGCACCATTGCACATAATTTCCATGCTTGTTTTTTTTTTTTACCAAAACAACTAGGTCAATTGGGTTAGTGACATATAGCGAGTTTGACGCACCAAGGGATGTGTAGGAAGGTTGGCAAGTATAGGTTAGGGTTAGAGCTGCTAAAATGATGAGTTTTTACATGCATGTGTAACAAGATTGAGACGTAGAGAACAGTTTACTAATATTAATAACGTGAAAGAGAAAGTGCAATTCAGGACCACGGGGTAGCAGAAGTAGTGACCTTAAATCTAACTAAAAAGCAGAAATATATCTTACGGAGATACTAATAGAAGCGTAACAAAACATGCATACCTCTTCCACAATCCGGTAAACTTCAACAATTGAACTCCCATGTCGTTGCTGCGCCGATATCGGATTCCATGCCTGCACACAATATTTTACAACAATTAAGGTGGCGTAAAACCAGAATGCTTCATTAATAAAACCATCAAAAGATATAGAAGATGAATTCAAGGTATAAACTTCAATTCTATCTTAAATTCACAAAGACCTTCCTTATAAACTGAAACTGAGATGGAATTAAGTTAGTCTGACCATAATTATCAGACTCATTATGTGTTTATGCGAAACGTTTTATCCACTAAGACACAAACCCCAAGTTCTATGATAAATCAAACAAACAGTTGCTTTACACCCTTGAACTACAGGATTTCTTTACATCCCACCATCAGATAACCGTGGTCGCTAGGACGCTAAGCTGATCAATAACATTTCATTTCAGACTGACTGACTGTTCTATTGTTATCTTGCCTCCCTCCTGACCCCGCCAATTGGACACAAAAAACTGGCAAGTGATGCGGTCCAGCAAATTGACTTGCCAAAAACCTTTCATCCCTGGTAAAAGCTTCAAGTTTGTCTTCCAGGATTAAGCTTAGAATACTGGAACGAAAAATCTCTCTGTTCAATTGCTCAAGCTCTAGGAACACCTATTGAGGTTTTTCTTTATCTCATACGAACAGTCCTAGCATACCTAAGGTGCCAGTTTCTCTATCCATGCCTGACGGGGAACAACATCGGTTTGCATATCGACACCTTTGATGGCAGGAAACTAACACAGGCACGAGTTTCACTTTATTGTTGTACTCATGTAGGACACTCGAAATGTGTTTTCCTATGTTCGAATTTCCTCTATGTGGACGACTCGAGTCCTAAAATGTTATCCCCATTTGTGGATACCCTGAGAACTAAAGGTTTCCAAATCTCTGTTTCATAACTCTGAACCGCTTAGATTTGAGTTACTGTTTTGCTTAGGATCATGGTCTCCCACAAAATATTTGCAGTCCTGCTTTTTCTCGTGAATGCCAACACCACTCATATAAGTGGCATGAGTTGGCTCTACCTCTAGAGTTCAAGAAAACTCTGATCACTCTTCTTTTGAAGTTCAACAACTCATATGGTGCATTTATGGATTCAGTCTGACGTCTGGCCATCCTCAACATCTAGTATTTTTTTGGAGTGATCCCTCTCAGACTGTTTGCACATATCTTGAGAAAATGCTTCAAAAATTGAGGCACTCTCCCTTCAAGGACCAAGAGCTGCTTCTTTTAAGCAAACCCCTCTTAGAATATTGGTGTGTAAACCTGAGTGATATAGTTGCATGAAAAAGAAGTAAAATACATGTTTCATAAAAAAGTTTGGACATTACCTCTTGTTGAATAGCACGCTCAACCCATGATAATATCCTTCCAAGTTGTGAATTCACCCAACGTAAGACTAGTGTCCCAGATATAGTTTCAAGCTGAAAAAGAAGTATCAAAAATAATAGTAGTCTTTTAGTAAAATATGAAAAATGAAACTTATAGCTTAACATGCTAAATAATAGAGTTCATTTAAATAGTGGACAGCTTGTGCCTACAGCACACACCAATCCCTCACAACAGTTACTTTCATTTGTTCAGAACGGCACTCAATTACCAATCCGCTTACATTATGCTCAAGTTTCCAAATTAGCAGCAAAGTAGCAAACCTATTTCAATCCATTTCAAACAATAACACGAACTAATACCTAATCAAACATGAACCATATGAAGCCGAGATCTGATAACTTTTGTGAGACAAAACCTTATAGATTTTGACATTGTGATCAGTTTCACTTTTTGACTTATGAAATATTGAAACCTCGGGAAACCCTTCTTTGTGATGCGGCTTCTCTGAGATCTCATGTGTTGGATCCTAAGCTTCTATGTCTTCCTTCTAAGTTACCAAATCGCAACCTAACTAAGAGCTGAGAAAATACAAAGAAAGGATGTCCGATAGAGTATAAATAAAGCAACAACAAGAAGAAACATCCAAAAGAGTTGTACAAGAGTTAACCTAAATGTCATTAATCTGAAGGATGGACAAAAAAAATCAAGCATGTATACATAAAAAGCTAAAAAGAGTAAAACCTACACAACTATAGGGTGGAAAACAGGGAGATAAAGACAATAACCTAAAAACAAGAATAATATTCAGAACTAACAAACTTAAGAATCTTAAGAGGAAGTAAAGCAAGACTTATAGTTATAGTCCAAACAGAAGAAAAAAAAATGAAACAAGATAGTTCTAGTTCACCTGATATAAAGTTATTTTTCCTCGCAAGTATGTGTCGGCAGTTTCCTCACCACATGAAGAAATAACAAGTGTAATTACATACTGCTCAAGACTTTCAGCTGCCGGAAATACAGATACAACATCCTCTTTGAGGTGCTCAACACCGTCAAGGAAAGGTTTCTGACAAACAAATGCTTGAATAAGTCCCCACTTCTTACAACTCAATATGAGGTTTAGTATGGTGGGAAGAGCAATAAAATGTGGGAATCTGATTATATCATGTACAAGATAGCTTTAAGGGTATAAATATACCAACTTGTTTCCATAAAGCTTGTGAAGAAGAGATGCTGCAAAAGCAGTTGCTCGGGGATACCACTGAGATAAAATTGGCATGAACAAGCTTGAATCCTTCCTCAGAACTTTTTGGGTCTCCATTGCAAGTGATGCTAATGGATGTTCATGTGTTCCAGCAGCTTTGCTTTCAACATCAAGTATAATCTGTATAGAAATAGAAAGATAAGATAAATCAAGCTAGTTAGTTTAGGTGGGGCTCTCTAACAAACAAAGAACCGTTAATCTTATGCTACAATATCTTTTATTAACTTTCATCTCTTCAATTTTCTACTTGACCAATAAATAAAATTAATACTATCTGAAAACATCTGCTTGCTTGAAATTAAATTTGTTAACAAAATCACTTTCTGGATATTATTAGTATTAGTATGTAACCCCTATTACCAAAATGAAAGATAAAAACTTGATAAAGTCTGGAAGTGTTTAGAATCAACATTCAGAGCATCTACTGCATCAACTTAAATGGAACCAATAACAGTAGATATGGATGTCGTAATGCTAGAATGGAGATCATGGTGAGGCTAGCAAGGTGTACCGATAATTAGTGTGCTACTGCTGCTGGAGGAGGCAATAGATAGTGTCTATGCAATAAAGGTGGATGCGGTAGGATTCTCGTAGAATGCAGAGATAATCATGGTAGTGACAGTTGCAGATGACAGGTTTATCTTTTTAATTCCATCTAGAATTGAATGTACAGCATGCGTGCTTATGACCTACCCCTTAATGCCTTGGATTAAGGATTTAGAATGTCTCGAAACAGTTCAGTCTCTATCTTGCATGGGCATGATTGAGTGGGTGCTGTGATAAACCTTTGTACTGCCTAACTTCACAAGCTGAATATAAGCGGAATCAAACCGCTCACATCCGCCGCAGAGTAAAAAAGCATGCAGTCTAGGTGTTTATGTATTCTGAAACAAATTGAACGAGTACCAGGAACCTTTTCCAGTAAATTTCCAAAACCTTTTTGGTCAATACAGCATCTTCCCGGTTGGAGTTCATGATGCTATCATAAAACAACTATAAACTTCTGGATGTATGCCAAGTTAGGTTGCTCACCCTTGAAAATTCGCTTCTTAAGGATGATGATATATATGACTCAATCTGATCCTTTTCCGTGGATTGGGTCATCTGTATGAAAAGAACAGATCAACTTTTAACCACTTATTTGTTTTCAGTTGAATAAAAACAACAAAAAAAACATTCAGTTCAATGAAAGAAAAGAGTTATGCTTTCTACTTGAGCATCAACATAACATATTATATGCCCAAAAATGCAAACATGTGCACTCCCTTTTCCAGGTGCCCATTCATACAATACAAGCACATTGTCTACTTACCTGATCTGGTTCTTCCACTAGAAGCCTTCGTGCACTCATTGCAACAGTAACTATATCCTGCAATGCTGATGCCCCCTGTAAGTATGAAGATAGCTGAAATCGGAAACTCTGTTGGTGAACAGCCTTGCCAGCCGGAAAAATTAAAGATTTGTAACAATAGCGTATTAACAAAATTATAAATTTGATTTTGCATAAGCCCAATGACCTTAGTGGTTGCAATTTTAAATCAAGGTACTCCTTAAGCTGAAGTAGCACAAGCATAGTCAATGTTTACACAAAAAGCAGGAATTAGACAATAACGTTGTATCAAAAAAAAAATGTCAAAAATAATATCCTAACACTAACAAGATGTGTTGATATTTTGTAATCTGGAGACAATATTCACAGTTGTTACATAAGTTAGGCGTGTTAATGCACATATTGCACAGTGATGAGTCATGGGTGTGCTTGCATGGGAACAGCAATTAAATTTACGAGCAAAATAAAACATAATTTCCTTAAATGCTGCCAAAAGTTTTTATACCTCAGCGAACTGCAGGTGGTAGTCTCCCAGCTGTTTATCAGCCCATCCCTGAATGGGTGATAGCAAGGACTGTAGAAAAGTCAATTCCTGAAACCCGCCGTCGCTTTCAACTTTGGAACGAAGACTTTTCAAGTGTAATCTTTCTTGCGGACCTCGTTGTTCCTTCAATGGTATTCTCTTCAATTGTCCAATGGCATATTTCAAGATTTCGGATTCACCTGTAACAACAAACTGGATTGACAGAGCATGTAAGATAGTTGTCAGTCTAAAGTTACACATATAAAATATAGGGTATAATGGATAGACATATAAAGGTTGCTCAGAATGTATAAAAAACGCTATATATATATTCCCGACTAGCAAGAATAATTTAATGTGGGTGAGGACATTTAAAAAGGAAAACATGGGCAACACCGAGGGAATAATAACGAATAAAACATAATCATTTCACGGAATCTTCCACCAGTAAAATGCTCATATTTAGGAAGGAAATCTAAACACGAATACCATACATCTAATGTCTACAATTTTCGTAAGCCCGTACTTAAATGCAACAACAACAACAAAATCACTTCAATTTTTTTGAGGGTTTGGATTTAAAATTGAAAAAACAAAATCCATAAATATAAATAATAAGAAACATGTCTGCTTGTACATTCTTCGTCACCACACAGCTGATTCACGAGTCTAGACTTCTGACTCTCGCTAGGACTAAACAGTTATGAAACAGCATGGTATATCAGTAACAACACTAGGTGAGGACATTTAATGTGGGTAAGGACATTTAACATGGGCAACACTGAGGGAATAATAACGAATAAAACATAATCATTTAACGAAGCATCACCAGTAAATGTTTGTATTTAGGAAGGAAATCTAAACACAAATATCATACATCTAATGTCTACAATTTTCGTGAGCCCATCCTTTTAATGCAACAACAACAAAAAAAATCACTTCAATTTTCTTGAGGGTTTGGATTTAAAATTGAAAAAACAAAATCCATAAATATAAATAACAACAAACTGTCGGCTTGTACATTTTTCGTCACCACACAGCTGATTCACGAGTCTAGACTTCTGAGTCTCGCTAGAAAGTTATGGAACAGCATGGTATATTAGTAACAATACTAGGGTGGATGTCAAACTATTTTAAAACACATAGTGCATAAAATAATAGCAGAATAGAAGGCGCACTTTCTTAGATCTATAATACCTGGCGAAATAATACCCATGCATAGCAAGTATAATGGATGGTCTCTGTGATCCCTAAAATGCGCCATGTTGATTTTAGAAGCTCAAGAATTTCTTCCACTTCCTGAAATTCAAAAAACAGGCAAGAGCAATCAGAACACTATGTTAGATACAAGGGTCATTAAACACAATGCCATGAAGGGGATTTGTGGCGATTCCATATGGGGAGACAAAAACCTCTGTAAGCTTTCCTTCATCCAACATATCAAAAACACTACACAGCAACTTCTCATAGAGACGAATGTTGAGGTGATAGCCATCTGCCCAATGGCATACTTCACCAGTTAGGTCACCCCGAGCTGGCCTTTCGACAAGTGGTGTGGCTATTTCCCTAAGAGATCTTAAACATTCTGTTCGTTGGAGTTCACCAGCAGTAGGTGGAAGAGACTGTACAATTAAAAATTAAAACTACTATCAATGAAAAGCAAGTGGACTACAAGAAGTATTTGACATAGAAACAAGAAAAGACAAGATGTTAATCATGAAACCTTATGTCTAAGAGCATCCAGTTAAAAATAATAAATATGCAAACTTAGAAGACCATAAAGGAAGTAATTCATAGGAGGATCACTATACAAGACAGAACGTCAATAAAGAAAGAAGCAAAACGAGGTAATCGAGTTTGGTATTCGCTTCATAGGAAGAAAAAAAATCCAAGGAACAAGCACCTCAGATTCCTCAATCTTCCTTAATAGAATCCACAACTCACTCGCTTTACGACCAGACTCACCAAAGCCGACAGCAGGATGATTTACAAGCCCTTCTTCTAACATATTCAACTGTGCCAGAGAAATTTAAAAAAGAATTTATCAAAATATATCCTTGATATGTTATTACAATCCTTTGGCGGAAAGACCACATACCTGCCTCTTTAACCAACGTAGATATGTTCTCTTATCAGCAAACTCTGTTCGTGATATACAACACAGCAATTCCAGCGGAACCAATTGAGTGTCCATTCTCTTCCCCACTTTACCATCCAGGGCATGAAGAAGGCCTTGCCTAGTTCTTATATCCATTGCCTCTGATATCTGTATGGATAGCTTTTCAAGTTGTTAAGAAGGGGAAAAAATCCGTAACAACTCGTTATAAGCTAATGCAATATTATAAAACCATTTATATTTGTTGTCAAACGTACAAGACAGCTCTTTTATTAATAAGACAAAAATACATAGAAGGTATGTCTTAAAATAGAGGTCAAAATTCTAAACTGGAAATTTTGTATTTGAAACTAATCCTAGAATTACACAAACTCAAAAACTAGTATAATACTTGCCTCTAATTGAACACGCATGGCCTCCAACAAACCAACCAATCCAGTCGCACGTTGAGGGGGTGCAACATGGTCACTCTTACTACGACCAAGCTTCTTAAGCAATTTGGATTTCTTGTCTTTCTTTTTCTCTTTTGACGGTACAATGAGACCACTGTGCACAGAATGAAAACATATCGAATGCCAAAGAAGGGCAACAAATAGACGATTGTCATGTGGTTGAATTAAAAAATAATAAGTAGACTTTTCAGGGAAACATGATGTTCGAACATACCCTGAAGCTCCAGCACAAGCAAGGAGGATTTCAAATGCTGATTCACGGAGGTCATCATCTGTAATCCCTGCATGCAAGTAACATCTGGAAATCAGATGATGTCAAGCACCTCTAGTTTATAAAACAACCATGTGTGCTTTGAATATTTAATTTCTCGTCGCTTAGTATAATGGGTTCTTATATTATCTTTCTTCTTTTCTCTCCAGACACTACTATATTTTTGTAGAGTTCTTTTATAATTGGAAATAAAAACTCCCTACCAATCCGTACAACGTATTATGACTTAACACTTCCAATGTAGTCTGAATCCAAATACAAACTCTCGTGAATATAAACAGCCTTCATTCAGTTTCTAGTTTCAAATTTCAGGCAACTTAAAGCGAGAAAGGTTTGACAGACAAACTCATTGCATCAATTTAATAAAAGAAAACTATCATAAAATGTATCTAAACCATGCTTACCAGATGCAAAAGAAGGCAGTCCTAAATCAAGATTAGTAGCATCATTAGGGATTCGTCTTGAAATCCTGAGACTGTTTACTTCCTCTTCATCATCATCATCATCCTCAAAATCATCAATGTCATCTACAGATAGCTCTTGCCGTGTCGAGTGAAGTGACTGTGACTTAGATAGATTAGGCATTATGGGCGATGGCATGTCGATCAAAATTGGCGGTGGCGCCCTTCTTGGAGGTGATCCTGAGCACTCCGGAGCTGTGACCAGAAAGAATTCATCTGCGGAACTACTCTGGAAAAGATAGAAAAACAAAATAAGAATCAAAAACAAGTTTCAAGTACCAGCAGAAAATAAATCCTGCATAATAAACACAACTCGTAAACAACACTAAAATTAACAACCAACCATAAGACTGGTCCTAATAACGCATATCCACATCTGCCAGATCCTTAAAGGCACATATCTTGTGTTGCATCTGTTTCTGGATGCATTAAGAAACACACAGAAGATCCTGAAGCGAACGAAGGTGCACTAAATATGAATGGGGGACGAGCAAATGCAACACAAGATATGGGACTTTGAGGATCTCTCACATGTGTATATACGGTTTATTAGGTGCAGTCTGATGCTGGAATTCAGCAAATATGAGTGACCCTAGTTCCTGGAATCATGTTTTTCTGTTTTAAACTGTTCATACCTTCAAGAAGGAAAATAAAAATAACGAAAGTTTATGCAACAAATTAATCTAAACAATGTAAAGATGGTTACAGTGATCTCAAGCTCTAAGACATACATTTTTCAGCACTATATGACTATACAGCAACCTAAAAGTTCTTCCGTTCGCATCCACATAGTTTATCATCATGAACAGTTACTAACTAGTAGCATGATTACCAGAATTTATCAAATAACTTAAGAAACTACACCAGCATATGCACTAAAAATTGAAGCTTACAGTAACTGGAAAACTGGTTCTATCATGGTAATCTCTAATTGCTTCTGAGAGTTCAAGCATCCCACCTGTAACAATAAAACAACAATTCAGGAAAAAAACCAGTTCCACAATAGAGGCAAGTATTTTTATACAATAAGAACTGTAACACTTTCAACATTTAATCACCTTTTTTAGCACACTCAAGAACATAATCGATACTGACTTGATCTAAGTCGATGTCATCTAATGAAACAGCCCCTGGAGGCATTACAACTCTCTTAATTAAACTACCCGAAAGTATGAAATTGAGAAGTACACGCCTATCACGTCGATAACGTTGTAGAAGCTCAGTGCCATTTTCCCTGATTCATCACAGTGTCAGGAATTCAGATAATTACTAACGAATGGAAGAGTAGATTATTAGAGACGAAACACATACTCATCTGAATCCATGACAACCAGAATAATATATAGAAGCCAGCAGCTGTTACTCGGTTAAAAATCAAAGCTACCAACTGATTCTCCACCTGAAAGACAAAAAGTTAGAATACATAGGAGTTCATTTATTGTGTATTATTATGCATCTTGCTTACGAAGGTGACGTGATACGGTTACTAAAATTAGTGTTTTTCCTTTCCAAATTTACCAGAATTCATCAGTATAAATATAAAGTGCTGCCTGGAAAGATCTTTCAAGAGTAGTATTGAGTAATTCCTAGTGCATTTATGGAATTCATGCACTTAAACAGTAACAAAACACTTTTAAACAGCAAATCAATATAATTCCACAATGGGAAGTTAAAGTAGTTTCAGCATAAATCCTAAACTACAGAAAATTGCCCTAATCCACACTACTAACATTAACCACGGATAAGATCCTAAGTAACTGGATTCATAAATTAGTAAGTAGTAAATAAACTAGATAGATCTCAGAAACTGAGGAGACATTTGTCGAAACAAAATCAGAAACCTTACGAGTTGATAGATCTATGAATAGCAGACCTCGAGAGAGCGATGATTATCCCAAATTGCCACATACAATCACCAGAAACAGTTCAATATCCAACCAAATGTTATTAGAGAGAAAAATGGGGATGACTAGAAACAAAGAGTGAATTGTCGGGAGTGGAGTCGTGGAGATATTGTTATCATTATTTTGTACACACGCCTACAGGTTCTGCTGTACTATACATGTCCTTTCTGTGTTTTCCAGCCGTGGAACAACTTCGGTGAAACCCTATTGCACTTGAAGATTAGTCCACTGGAACCCGTGTAATTTGATACACAGTAAATAATGTCGGTAGATGATGTACAACCTACGTGGAGGGATCACAGTTAAGTCCTGTTTTGAATTTTTTTTCTTTTGTAAGAACATTTTATAATAAATTTGTAGCAATTTTTTCGTAGAAAAGGGAGTTTCTTACCAAAAAACAAATAGTAATTGTAAATAAAATGTTTTTTTCCAAAAAAAACACTTTGATTTTCGTCCGATCTTTAAAGCTGCATAAATTGTTGACAACTTGATATCCCAATTGCATACTCTTTGTTTTAGAATCAGATACAGAAAACGGTTGTGGAATCAATTAGTGTCGGTAAGGTAGAGAATGGAACAAGTGAGAAACACTATTCATTTCTCACCAATCCCATTTCATATTACCGACCAACACATCACCCGAAGAGGAAAAAAAATTCACTACATTTTTTCCCACTTTTCTAAGAGTCTAAATATAGAAGGCTGATATAGGGGCTCCAAATTTGATTGAGGGCTCCTCTAATAAGACGAAATAGGGACATTATGAAGTAAAACTAAAAAAAACCCTTATCCATAATATTTTCACAATACCCAAACCACCCCTCATTAGTAATCTTAATTACATTAATTAGTTAAGATTAATTTAAACTAATCATGATTAATTAAACATAAGAAAAATTTTGTGTTTGGGTTGTAGGTTTTGGTATGGTAGAGTGTTTGGGTCGCAAATTTGTCCAATGGTGTGTTTGGGTCGTAAGACCGTCAGTCAACACGGTCAAACTAACCGGCCGTTAGTCCAAAAAATTACAAGTTTGCCATTCCGTTAAGGTACCCATTTTCAGCCGTTTTTTTGTCAAAAATTCGGCAAAAAAAAAAAAAAAACGCAAAAGTTCGGGAAAAAAACGTCAAAAAGTCTCTGTAACCTTTTAACTTCAAAAAATCGGCGATTTTCTGTTGATTAATCGACTAATCAAATGATTTGAATTTGAATTTTTTTTTTTAATTTGTGTTTGGTGGGAAGAAAAACTTGATGAAATCACGATTTGAAAGATTCAAATTTTGTTGTTCAGAGAAATTTACGGTTGGGTTTCATGTCGAACCCAACCGTAACCATAAGAAAACCGAAGAACACCATTTTTGGCCAGATTTACGGTTGGGTTTTGTTGAAACCCAACCGTAAATCAAAGAACAATGATGAACACCATGTTTTGTGCAAAGTTACGGTTGGGTTTTAAACCATACCCAACCGTAAGTAGAAGAAAATGATGAACACCATTTTTCCCATAGTTACGGTTGGGTTTTAAAGGAAAAACCAACCGCAACTCATCCTTTTGAGAATTGATTTTTTTTGTTAAATTTGAGTTTTAAAAATCAAAATTTTGAAATAATTCAATCATTTTTACTAGATTGAAGGTAAATTGGGTGTTTGAAACAAAGAAAAAACGAAAAACATACAAATTAGATAATCCAAATTTGTGTTATCCAATAGAATTTACGGTTGGGTTTTGGCTTATAACCCAACCGTAACAATTCTGTTAATATTTGTTCCAATTTCAACACATAATTACGGTTGGGTTTTAAGGAACTTACGGTTGGGTTTGGCTTATAACCCAACCGTAACATATTATGTTAATTTTTGTTTCAATTTCAACACAGAATTACGGTTGGGTTTTTCCTTAAAACCCAACCGTAGACAAGTTGTGGTGTTTGTACAAAATGTATTACGGTTGGGTTTAGTAATCGGACCCAACCGTAAATGGTCCTGTTAACTGTTTTTTGATTTTCAATATACTCCAAATTGGGTTTAAAACACAACTTTGTAACTTATTCCTTCTATTGTAATAGATTTAAAGCAGTACATTAAAGGAAAAAAACAAAGGAAACGAAATACAATAGACCATTGGATGATTACACTTAAACACTTAAAGATAATGGCGATAATCAAACGCCCGACTTGTTTCCATAATACGGTAGCAATCTGTATGCTTGAACTCCTCCCCATATATGATTCTATACTGCTCCATAGACAACACATGCTGAAAAAAAAACAAATCAATTATTAGTTTGAGTTTTTGAAATCTCTTTTTAATTAACGATTTATTAATCGACAAACTTACTCTTTCCACACCGTTCTCGCATTTGTTTTTCCAGTTTTAAGTTGTTCATTTGTCGATACAACGTCTCGAACCGTCTCTTGATGGCTCTCCACGGCCTATGATTTACATTCCCCTCTAATGCCGCAAACATTCGAAATACCCGCTTCCACCATTCTTCGGTATCTTGACCCTCATACCAATTTTGTTGTGAAACAACGTTGTTATTGTTGTTATAGAAGGCTCTATCGTAAGCATGCTCTAGCATCGTATGCCACGCTCGAACAATTGCAACATCTTCATCATTCGTGTATGTGTTTACCATTTTTAGTGGTTGAAAGGGTATGGTGAGAATAATGAGAAAGTCTAGAATTATAATGAGAATGAAAGGATAGAGAATAATGAGAAAGTGACAAGTAAAGGTTTCCTTTTATAGGGAAAAAGGAACCAACGGCTAGATTTTTGAAACAAAAAATCCGTTGGAATTGTGTACTTTAAGGAGACGGAAATTCAGACATTTTGAGAATCCCGCAGAATTTACGGTTGGGTTTTGAGGTGAAACCCAACCGGAATCTAGTTGTGGTGTTTCTACAATTTATTTACGGTTGGGTTTAGTAATCGAACCCAACCGTAAAATGATTTTTAGAGTGAAATGTAGTTACGGTTGGAAAGGCTCACCTAACCCAACCGTAACTTCTAGTGTTAGTATTAGTGTATATTTTACCATATTGTTACGGTTGGGTTGCGTTGTTTGTACAATTTTTGTTGCGGTTGGGTTTAGTAATCGAACCCAACCGTAAATATGAATGTTTGTAGTATGAATTGTAGTTACGGTTGGGTTGAGTCATGGAAGCCAACCGTAAAAGCAGTTTTTAAGACAAAATTATTTATGCTTGGGTTTAGTTCATTTTCTTATCAAATACCAGAGTTGTTAAAAACCTTATTTTTAACATTAAAGGAAGAACTAAAGGAAACGAAATACAGTAGATCATTAGATGATTACACTTAAACACTTAAACACTTAATCATAACGGCGAAACTCAAGATAGAAACTTTGTTCCAAGATACGATAGCAATCTGTATGCTTGAACTCCTTCCCATATTTGATTTTATACTGCGCCCTAGCCATGGCATGCTGAAAAAAATAAATCAATTATAAGTTTCATTATAAATATTTTTTTAAAGAGCGATTTATTAATTGACACACTTACTCTTTCCACATTGGTTTCGTCGGGAAATGCTTCAACTCTCATTTTCATTTCCAGTTTTAGGTTTTCCATTTCTTCATACAACGCCTGAAAGCGTCCCTTGATGGTGCTGCACGTCCTCCGGTATCTATTCCCGTGTAATGCCACAAACATTTCAAACACACGCTCCCACCAAGAATCGTCCTCCTGACAGTCCATCCAATTTTCAACTATAACAACGTTTCTATTGTTGTTATAGAAGGCTCTCTCGTAAGCGTGGTCTATCATCGTAACCCACCCTCGAACAATTGCAACATCTTCATCATTCGTGTATCAAACCATTTTTAATGGTTGAAAGGGTATGGTGAGAATGAGTTGGAAAGTCTAGAATTATAATGAGAATGAAAGGGATAGAGAATAATGAGAAAGTGAAAAGGAAAGGTTTCCTTTTATAGGGAAAAAATTCCCAACGGCTAGATTTAAAAAAAAAAAAACGTTGGAATTGTATTTTTTTTGCCACTATTCAGGGATAATTTACGGTTGAGTTTTGTAATGAAACCCAACCGTAACAAATTTGTGGTTTTTGTAAAGTTATATTACGGTTGGGTTTTGGCTTAGAAAGCAACCGTAAATTTTAATGTTAGTTTAAGTGGGATGATCATTTACGGTTGGGCTTTGTAATGCAACCTAACCGTAACAAATATGTTATTTTATTGCAAATTATATTACGGTTGGGTTTAATTATCGGACCCAACCGTAAACATAAGTTTTTTAGTGGAAATGTAGTTACGGTTGGGTGATTTCTTGAAACCCAACCGTAAATGATCATCTTCATTTCCTATATTCTTCATTTTTTTATGCTTAAATCAGTCTTGTATTTGTTTTATGTTGGTGGGAAAAGTGGAAGAGAGATAAGAGAGTTTTAACCCAAAATTTTGAAAAACCCAAAATGAGTGATTCTAGTGGCAAATTTGTGGAGGGTGAATCCTTGTATGATTGCCAAACTAAATTCTACATACCCATTGAGGGAGACCCAACTATGTATGATTATTTGGATGGTAGAGAGGTTTTAAGTGTAAGTTGTGATGCTGAAACTAAACCAAATGGAGAAAATAGTCGTCAAAGTGAAGATTTAACTGCTGAGAATAGTTAGGTATCATTCTAACTTAAACTCTTTTTCATTTTTTGCTGATATTTAAGGAAATGAGGTGCATAATAGTGTGTTTTTTTTTGTTACACCATCATGGTTACGGTTGGGTTTTCTTGAGAAACCCAACCGTAACTATACATTTGTGTTTCTGAAAAGTAGAGTTTCACAGTTTTACGGTTGGGTGGTTACCACAAACCCAATCGTAACTTATTACGTGCATGGGTATTTACTGCACTTGTTACGGTTGGGTTTTACTCTTTAACCTAACGTAACATTGGTTTGGCTTTTTTTTGTTGTATTACGGTTGGGTCCGTCGAGTATACGGTTGGGTCTGACGCTTGCAACCCAACCGTAAACTTATTGGTTTTAGTGTTTTGTCTGACGCTTGGCCTTGATCTCTATTGTTCAGCTCACGGCTGTACCTTAACCAATGTATGATCAGCCTCCTCCAAATGATATTGAAACTATAGATACTACGGATCACTATTTGAACGACCTGGTAGGTTATAGATAAGTTGTTAATCCCTTTCGAAAATTGTCATAATGTCATTTTTTTTCTCCTAACTTTCTGTTCTTGGACCATGTAGACATGGGATAAAAAAGATGATGCAAAGAAGTGGGTTACAGAACATGGGAAACTCATCATGTGTGTGATTGTTTGTAACAACCAACAAAAACACAACCGCTTTCAAATGGTTTGTGAGTGTAGTGGACAATACACAAGACATGCAAAGAAGGGTACTGAGTATGTACCAAAGACGAAGATCAAGCGAAAAACTTACACTAAGAAGACGGGATGTCCTTTCAAGCTTCAATTTCGTAAGAACAACGAGAATAAGTGGTTCTTGTCTACGGTTGTATGCGGTCGTCACAACCACCTGCCACCAGAGACTTTGTTAACGCATCCTTCTATGACCCGGATTACCAAGGAAGAAAAGCTCATCGTAGACGATATGACGGATAAGCGATTGAAACCCAGTGATATACTCGGGCACTTGAAGAAAAAAAACTCAAATAATGTGTCTACGTTGGAGACAATCTACAACGCCAAAGCCAAGTTGAAGCGTGAGAAATGGGAAGAAAGGGACCCGATCCAACAACTTTTGTATTTGGGGGAGACGAAAAACTACACCATTTTTCACGAAGAAGATGAGAATAAAGAAATTAAGCATATTATATTGGCTTATCCCGAGTTTATAAAGTTAGCACGGTGCTCCCATCAAGTGCTTATGATGGATTGCACGTACAAAACTAACAAGTATGAGCTCCCGGTTTTGAATGTTGTAGGCCAAACTTCTACCAAGTCCCCGTTTAGTGTTGCCTTTTGCTTCTTGAGAAACGATCTCGAAGAAAACTATGTGTGGGCTTTGGAACAAATTAAATTATTCTACGTTGAAGGATATACCCCTAAGGTAATTATCACGGACAAAGAACAAGGCTTGATGAATGCCATTGCAAGGGTATTCCCAGATGCTCATCATCTTCTTTGCACGTTCCACTGGTAGAACAATATTCAAACCAAGTGCAAAACGATTATTCGGCCAACAAAGAAAAGCGAGATGGAGAGAATTAAAAAATTGCCGGTTTCAGAACAAGAAACGGCCAAAGAAAAATTCGAGGAGGACGACAAGTTGGCGGAACTAAAATGGGCTAGTTTCCAAACTGAATGGGACGCTTTGACATGGTCTATCACCAAGGAAGATTATGAAGAAAATGTTCGTATGTTATGCTTGTATTGGAGTAATTATCCAAAAGTTGTGAACTATTTGATGGAGCATTAGTTGAATCCCCACAAAGAGAAGTTTGTAGCGGCGTTCACAAACCAATATAGGCACTTTGACAACCAAGCTACAAGTACCGTGGAGTCATCTCACAACAGAATGAAGAAGAAGCTTCATAATTCTGATGGTGGGTTTGTTACGGTCTTCGAAGCGATGCACGATTATTTTCTCCGTGACCTTGACAGAGTTAAGGAATCTTTTCAAAAAAGCCTTTCTAGAAAACACGTCAGCTATAAAGACGAACCATTGCTACAAAGTATTTTTTATAAGGTGTCGCATTGTGCTATTGAGAAGATAATGTACGAAGTAAAGCACTATAGATTGGGCAACTTACACGGAGAAGAAGAGTGTGTTTGTCCTAACATGTCAAGTTTGGGACTTCCCTGTCGGCATATGATGCCCAAGTACGAAGAAGACGGTGTGATCCCAATTCAAGATATTGATCCGTTTTGGCAACAATTGTCTTTCGATGAACCCATGGTCGAGCAAGATTTTGGTGCATCGTTTGCCGACACCCACGTTGGAAAGGCTTTAGCCAATAAATACGATACATTAAATAAGGCGCAAAGGCAAATTTGGTTGACGAAGTTGAGTTACTTCGTGTTTCCGCACACAAGGTACGCTGTCAAGGAACCAATTAGAGGGAAGAGAAAAGGTAGGCCTTCTACCAAAGAATCGAGGGCCGTGGGACGCAAAAAAGCTAGGGAATTGCATGAAGAATCAAAGAAAAGAAACCCTTGTGCATTTGAGCATTTGCAAAAGGAATATGAAGCAGAGGATGAGAAGAAGGATGATGCTCAACGAAAAATAAGTCAAACGGAACAAGGGGGACCAAGTGTAGTAGATATTAAAGGAAAAGGTCCCGCGGTTCCCACTCAAGAAAGTTCAACAATTGAACTTGGTGTCAAGGGAAAAGTTCCTCCACACCCAAACTCAAGAAGAGTAAGTATGAAGGAATTAGCAAGAAGAAAAAAAAGAGTTAGTATGAAAGAATTAGCAAGAAGAAAAGAAAAACTTAAAGGCAATACATTAGTGGTTGAAGAGCCATATACGATCCGGATTGCAAGAGGATTGATGAAATTTCCATCTAACTTTTCAAGAATTGAGAATGGCAAAATCGTCCGAACCGAGCACATTATTTATGAAAATTGTATGTCATTGTTTTTAGGTTTTTTCGTCCATACATAAAGGCCACCGACGATGTTGCATGTGATGGTAATTGTGGATACCATGTATTCATCGAACAAGTTGGACCATTTAGCGGAGCAGCAGGGTTGGGTATGGACGAAGTAACTTATGTAAGGCATAAGTCAGCGGTTGAACTACGCTCTTACCCGTATTTATACAAGCCAATGATGTGTGCATATAGAGATGAAGAGTCGTTGTTAAACGAGGAGTTCATCGCTCTCGAAAGGCGTTTAATAGGCAACAAGAATTGCACTAGCGAGTATTCGATGAACATGCCAATATGTGGGCAAATCCTCGCCAACGCTTTCAATTGCGTCATACATTATATCTCAAATGGATATTGTTTTACATTTGCACCAACAAGATCAACATTTGTCGAACAATTGGCTAATAGAAGATGTGTGATTGGGCTGGTGCAGAACTGTCATTATGTCGGTCTCAAGTTGAAAGAAGGAAGTCCATTACCCCTTTTACAGGATGGATACGATGGTGATATCGCCAAGTCTTGGTGTCACCGGTTCAAGCACAATTTCGTACTCTGGAAGGCATTAAAACCCTCCCCGACCTTTCAATTCATATCATTTGTTTCTGACTCGGAGTCGGAATGATAATATAGTAAACCTGGAAGGCATTTAATATTCGTAGTAACAATATCATATGTATGTTGGAGGAATCATAATATTAATATATTTTTTTTTTTGAAATGAAAAATTTGGAGTATCACATGTGTCACTACAAAATTCACCCAGGTTTACGGTTGGGTTTTCACTGGGTTTTCAGTCCAAACCCAACCGTAAACCTGGGTGAATTTTAATCTGGAAAGTTTACGGTTGGGTTTGCATTCAAAACCCAACCGTAAATATTTTTTTTAACCTGTTTTGGAATTTCAGTTCACTCAAAATTGGGTTCAAAACAAAAAATTTATGTAAACATCAAATTTTTGACCACATTACAACCCATGAAATCATTAAAGTAACCTGGGATACAATTGAAATTACCACTAACAAACCCAAATGGCATTACAAAAGAACTAATAAATAGGTTTGCGAGTGAGCAAAAAGTCCTTTAGGATGTGACAATGAGGTAGGTATAAAAAGGGTCATATTTTCCATCTCCTCCATTCCTCAAGAGATCTCTGTAACACCTCATCTTCGGTTTCACCCCTAAGTCGTACTTGACCAATAATACGAACTAATGCCATAAATTCTTCTACGTATCGGTGTGTAGTGTTATATCGACAAATCAACTTGACGTGATCACGGTTATAAGGGTTGCCGGTTTCAGAACAAAAGTTTTCATGGATTGTTTGCCAATAACTCGGACTCGTTATACCACTTTGCCTTCTTTCTTCTCCTCTTTTTGGAAAACATAATACATAGTTGCGGCAAATACATAAATCTTCATCCAAAGAAAAATCTGGATTTTTAATCCCAGGTTGACCCATATTCCACTATGTTAGAGTACTAGTTTTGTTAGAGATGATTGTTGTAACATAAAGGTTTAACTTTTAAAAAAAATGGATGGGTTGGATATGTACTCAACTATTTCACTTATAAACCAGAAGTGTAACGGCTATATTTTGAAAAATGGGTCGTACAAGGTTTGAACGGCTCTATTTGAAAATCCAAAAAAAAAAAATCAAAAACGACCCAAAACTTTCCTCAAATGGAATTTCCGGTTGGGTTTTGGCTGAAAACCCAACCGTAATATACTTGGAAAATTATGTGTTAAGGTCACATGTTTACGGTTGGGTTTTCAGCCACAACCCAACCGTAACCAACCTTTGTAGCTTTGAGTTTTCAGGTCAAATTTGGGTTTCAAAATCAAAAATTTGAACTTATTCAATCATTTTAACTAGATTGAAGGTAAATTGGGTCATTCAAACAAAGAAAAAATAAAAAACAAACAAATTAGAGAATCTAATTTAAAGTTATCCAGTGGAATTTACGGTTGAGTTTTGGCTGAAAACCCAACCGTTATATCCTTGGAAAATTATGTGTTGAGATCATGTATTTACGGTTGGGTTTTCAGCCAAAAACCCAACCGTAACCAACCTTTGTAGCTTTGAGTTTTAAGGTCAAATTTGGGTTTCAAAATCAAAAATTTGAACTTATTCAATCATTTTAACTAGATTGAAGGTAAATTGGATCATTCAAACAAAGAAAAAACGATAAACAAACAAATTAGAGAATCAAATTTAAAGTTATCCAGTAGAATTTACGGTTGGGTCTTGGCTGAAAACCCAACCGTAATATCCTTGGAAAATTATGTGTTAAGGTCATTTATTTACGGTTGGGTTTTCAGCCAAAACCCAACCGTAACCAACCTTTGTAGCTTTGAGTTTTCAGGTCAAATTTGGGTTTCAAAATCAAAAATTTGAACTTATTCAATCATTTTAACTAGACTGAAGGTAAATTGGGTCATTCAAACAAAGAAAAAACAAAAAACAAAAAACAAACAAATTAGAGAATCAAATTTAAAGTTATCCAGTAGAATTTACGGTTGGGTTTTGGCTGAAAACCCAACCGTAATATCCTTGGAAAATAATGTGTTG
>JAJJMC010003936.1:13632972-13711813 GCA_023531435.1 Papaver californicum | reverse complement strand
TTGGCTGAAAACCCAACCGTAATATCCTTGGAAAATAATGTGTTGAGGTCATTTATTTACGGTTGGGTTTTCAGCCAAAACCCAACTGTAAAATTATTCTTTCAGATTTACCGTAAATATAAAAATGTGACATATTTACGGTTGAGTTTTGGAAAAAACCCAACCGTAAACCTGTCACATTTTTATACTGGCAAGTTTTACGGTTGGGTTTTACCTGGAAACCCAACCGTAACACTAATGTGTCTGGGTATTTTTACCGGGATTTCCCAATGCATGGATTCCAACTTCAAATAACTGGAAAATATATTTTAAGTTTAATTTTTATAATTCACGTGCAAGTTAAATTCAAACTTCAAATCCAACTTCACATTAAAGGTACAAGTAATTCACACATACAAAAGAAAACCATAGACATAGAGTTAGGGAGAAGGAGGAGGGGTAGGTCGATGACTTTGACGAGCTTTTTTTTTGCTCATAACATTACGATGAGCAACACCGCCACGAGTACGAGCTCCAGTTGGACCGCCTCGAGTACGAGCACCACGTTGCGCATCCCCGGCTTCATCATGTGTTTCTTCATCCGATGCTTGGGGCTCTCTTCTAGTAATACTCACATCTGTAGTCGCGCCTCTTTTACCGGGTCTACTCCTCTTTAAAGTCCGCTGCACATCCTCAACTTCATGATGAAGCTCCCTAATCAAAGCTTGGAGTTGGTCAGGCGTCCTCACATCAATTGTGCTTAGGCATGGATTAATAGAGTCCGCCAATGCAACGGATTTCTTTTTCTATTCACATATGAAAATAAAAGTAGGATGAGTGTTTAGTAATAAATCTTAAAAACATTAATAAAAAAAATAATGTACGTACCAAATTGAAATATGCCTTCTTCCAGAAACCATCTTCTGTGTTGATTGCCAGAGTTTCAGGATCATTGTTGATGATAGTTGGATGACCAAAATGGCGATACCAATCCAAGTAATCTTCTGCAGCCTCTTTTGTGCCCGGAGAGGGAGTTAACTCATTCCTTTGGACTTGGTATTTCGGATCATTGCGGTTATTCCAAACCGCGACTGAAGGCGTTGGCTCATAGTTTAGCACGATGTTTGTCCCTTCGATCATCGACCCATTCACACACAATTTAAACATTTCGCGTGTCACCGTTGTTTGGACGTATCCATATTGCCGAAGAGTTCGGCGGGGGTTGGACATCACGTACCCAAACGGATGATACAAAGGGCCGTTGTAGCCTGCCACGTCCGACAATTCACGTAAATCCTCAAGATGTCCATCACCCTCTATGTTAATCTTCACATAAGGATCGAAAATAACATATTCAACCGTGAAAGCATCAATTTCTGTTCTCATCTTTTCTATGAGCACTTCTTTATATTTTGCCTGCGTCCCGGTGAAGAAGAATTTCTTTCCCGTAGGTCCATTAACATCAACGCTTGTTTGAGGAGCCAGTCTGGGAAAGTGATCGTATACCCATGCCTATAAAAATAATAAATATTAATATAAGAAAATGAGAAAAAAATAAATTAAAGTTAAACATTGAAATTCAAACAATAAATTACCTGAAGCAGACCGGTATTACCGGCAATATCAGTTCCCCTAACCCTCAAAGCTTTTCGAAGGTTAGCAAGTAGGTAGGCCAGGGTGGCAGTTCCCCACGAGTACTGATGGGTCATCCCGAGATCACCCTGAAACCATTGTAGATACTGGACGTTGACCTTGTTGCCCGAGTTGTCACCAAAGAAGATGGTGCCGAGCATATATAGCAGATAAGCTCTAGCTGTTCGAATAGCTCTGGTGTCATCTATGACGACCCCAGCCATTTCCGACTTTGCGGTCCCTCCAAACTTCTCCCTTAGTGACCGCAGCAATATTTTCTTACTCATAGCTTGACCTTTCTTCGTTGGCATCCCCGGTTTATCTCCATTGACCAATTTAAATTCAGATTCAGCTTCGGTCTGATCCCATCCAAGTGTATCTTTTACAAGTGCATAAATATCACTCCATGACATGTTGTTGTCAAAACCCTCAAACACAGATTTACCTTCCACCTCCAGCCCAAGAATTGATTGGACATCATCCGGCGTTATAGTTATCTCGCCGAATGGGAGATGCAACGTATCGGTTTCAGGCCAATAACGTTCCCTGAAGGCTGCGCAGACTACATTGTCATACTCCCACATTGAATTGGTAATTCCGGGAGCTAACCCGGTACCATTTACAAGAATTTGTACGGCCGTACATTCATCAGTTAAGGGCCAATATTGAGCCCTTTGACGAACCAATTTCTTGATCGCCTGTGTATGATCCTACAAAGAATAAAAACAAATTTCTTTTACTTACAAAAGTTAACAAACCAAAATTTAACAGAATAAGAGAAGTGATTAGAATAATACCTTGGTCGCTGCAACTTTGGCAGCCCATGAATGGGGATAACCAAATAATATTGCAGATTTGTCTGGGGCCTCACCCCATAGTCCTCCATTCCTCCTCTTAGGCCACAGTTGAGGTTCGGCCTTTTCTTTCGGAATTTCTTTGGCAACCATTTTCTTTGCCTTTTCTTTTCGAATTTCTTTACCTTTGCCTTGAGGGACATGTTGTTCTCTGTCCCGCTCTTCTTCTTCGTGTTGTTGCTCTTGTGGTGGTTCTCTAATCACAAGAGAACCTCTGGGTGTTGGTAGATCACCCAAGCCTTGAAACACATTATATTCCTCTTCTGCAATTTGAGGAACACTACCACCACCTACCTCAAAAGAGGGATTATGGGTCTTACTCACACCTCTCTTCTCAACCCCTAAATGCTTTCCGTGGCGAGGGGTTGAAGTGTGAGAAATTGGTGTTAAATTATTACCCCTCTTATTCTTCCTACAACACACAAGCAATACAAGTTAGATAATTTCCAAGCAATTCAACTTCAACTAAAAAAAAATTCACTACACAGGATTATTTACGGTTGGGTTTTTCTCAAAACCCAACCGTAAATTTTGTCCCATAATTTACGGTTAGGTTTTAACACAAACCCAACCGTAACTCACATGTAGCTGATTTGCACATCATTCTTACGGTTGGGTTTTTCTCAAAACCCAACCGTAAACTTTTAGTACAAAATGTTTTCCATATGTTACGGTTAGGTTTTAAGAAAATACCCAACCGTAATACACATGTAGCCTGATGTGCACATAATTTTTACGGTTGGGTTTTTCTTAAAACCCAACCGTAATACTCAAACCTAATTTAATGGACGCTATTGTAACGGTTGGGATTTTCTCAAAACCCAACCGTAAGTTGTTTTTAAAAAATGGCGCAAATTATTTACGGTTGGGTTATCTTTTGAAACCCAACCGTAATATCCTGAACTATTCATCTTCTTCCCTTTTGATTTACGGTTGGGTATTGAAAATAACTCAACCGTAATACTCAAGAACATGAAATATTACGGTTGGGTTTTGTCACGGACCCAACCGTAATATCAACTGTGTCCAACATTTTTTCCCCAAAAACATGATCAAACATGCGAATAAATCAATTACAAGTTCTAAGAATACAAGGGTTTTCTACAATACCTTAGATACACCATTGTTGGACTTTTCGGTGCTTGATTTTGCTTGTCACTATCGATTTCTTGTTGAATCTCTTGATTAGGTTGAAAGGAGCAGGGTTGATTGCCATCACTACTACCTTTAACGCCTTTAGTATGCTTCTTCATCTCGAATTGTTGAGTTGAGTTTAATCGTCGATGAATTTTGCGAATCGGCGATGAATCGAGGGAGATTACGGTTGGGTTTTGAGAGGTTTTCTTTGGTTTTAGTTTTTAAAAGTTATGAATTTTGTTAAGAGAGTTTAGGTTTTAATTGGTATAAGGGTAAAATCGACATTTAACAAAAACCCCTAGGACATCCCTTATCGTAAAATTGGGTCACCTCGGCTCAACTGGGAGCCCCTCAATTGAATTTGGAGCCTCTATATCATCCTTCTAAATATATGCACACTCCTCTAAAGAGTGTATATTTGACATGTTTATTTAATTGGTTTATTATCCTCCATGTTTAGAATCTCAACCCTCGTTACATAACTTCCTAAGTTAAATCAATGGTGGAGATTAAAATGTTGCGTACACACTCGTCAATGAGTATGCACAAAATCGAACTCCCCGTTTCAATAATAATAATTAAAAAAAAAACTCCCACTACCTATTTCCAAAAGGAGCAAATATGAATTATATCAATTCCAAAAAAGGAAACACAAATTTCCGCCCAAATTTTTTATATCAATTTCTTTTTCTCTCCATTAGATTTTGTCTCCCTCATTACGTAGTTTCCTTCTCACTCGTCACCCAATACCCAAGAAAATCTTCTACACTATCCGTAACCAACAAAAATAAAATAAAATAAAACAAAAATTATTTTTTTTTTTAAACAAAATCATCATTTTCCAAAACTCAACAAATCATTTTATATCATTTTCCATTCCCACATTTACCTTTTTCATTACTATATAAACCCACTCATATTCACCTTCAAAAGGACAATATTTTCTCATTAATTCCAACACACAACATTCCTTCGAGATAGAAAATAACAACAATAGTATGCGAATAAGTAAATAGTAAGAGAATTTAATAGAAGAAAAAAAAATATTGAATACGAGAAAGGAAAAAGCAACGAGTTTAAATATATATATATATATATATATTTCTTTTCAATACATCAAGAAGAATATCACACCTTCTCTAGACTTTTATATCTATATTTTCAGTCATTAAATATTGTTAACCTTCATTACCAGCTATTTGTTGTTTATTAACTTTATCAATCAAATTAAGCCAAAGATCCTTTAAAAAATAGATTGGTCAATCAAGCAATGTCTTTAAGTGTTTAAGAAATTAATATTAAATTGCTAGTTCTTAAAAGCGTAAAACCACCGTAAGAAACTCTCCAAGTTTAAAATATCCCAGGTATATATAATATTCATTTCTTTTTATAAATTATGTAGTAATCTAAAAAGCGGAAACGGAATGGTCTTCCATCTTGGAGTAACACCGTGTCCGCGCCTACCATTTTGTTATGTTAAAATTGTGTTTTAATCGTTTTAGTCATTTTAGATGGGCATGTACACATACGTTGATATAAATGGTTTTCCATCCTATCCGGGTGACATGGGTATACTTGAGTATTATATATCATTTAACAGTGGGGTAAACTAAGTGTGGATATGAAACAAAATTCTTTCTCATATTAGACCCATTATTAAAATAAGAAGTGTTTGATTAATCTCTTATCCCATCAATATGAGTTAATTTTCGAATTATTAGTTTAATTTTGAAATTTCACCTAATTTCATACCAAGAGTTGATTTTGACTCTAAACGACAAACCTACAGTTGGACTAAACTAGTTGGTAACATTCTTCCACGCATCGAATTATCCCTAGTTTTTTGCGGATAATCGGTTTAATTTTGGTATTTCACACAATTTAAAAATTAAACCAAGAGTAGCCCACAACTCTAAATTGTTAAACCCATTGTCGGATTAGACTATTAAGTGATACCCTTTAATGTTTAGAATTATCCATAAATTCTTTACCATCACATCTGGAGTAGTTTTAAACTTTAATAATGTAGTTTATCATCGACTTAAACTTTGGATGACCCATATCGTGTTTAGGATTGCCTTTAACCCTTTATCATCATGTGAAACCAGGAGTCGAACTGGATTCTTATCATTTTCTAATTAGCTAGGGGTTGGCTTGAGCCCCTAGATATCTGAATTAGTGAGAGTTGACTTAAACTCTCAATATCTTAATCCATAGTGGAAGCTTCGCTAAGCTTTCAGCTATACCTTGTCTCTTGATATCTTAAAAGAAAAAAGAAAAAAAATATATCATCGCTTTCTTGCAAGTCCTATATTCTAGTCACAAGCATGCATATATACGTTTTGGTAGAATAAATTGTAAACATTTCCCCCCTTCAATCATGAAGTAGAGGCCAATCATAAGATTAGGCAGTTGATGGGTGACTAACTCCTTTCCATCCCGTACTATAATCTTTTTTTCCGAATGAATTCAAACTAGTTTAAAAGGGTTCTGACTCCTTTTAGTCAGGTGGACTTCAAAACATTTTTTTTTTGCGGAAATAGCTCTTTAATAACAAATTATTAAGAAGTTACCCTGCACAACGACGTATGTATTAGACATCCAATAACGAATGGATAATTTTGTACATACCACATTTGTGCTTACTTCTATTTCTGATAGACCCACGTCTTCTCGAACGGAGATGCATAAAATCCGGGTAGTTCAGACCCCGGCTCGGCCTTCCCCGATCCCGATGACCGTTTGTGATTCTAGACAAGCACTTTCATGAATATTCTTTAGCGATACTCCTCTACATCATCTTGAATGTCATCAATCTCTGGGTTCTTAAGAGTTAGTTCAGAGCAAAGACGGGCAATCTCAAGATCCCTTTTGGCAAGGGCAACTCAAATTACCTTGTCCTACTCAGATGAAGCATATTTCCCTATTTGATCTACATGATCTAGTGAAGATAAAAACGATATGTTCATACTACAAAGGCCTAATATCTTTGCGTGATCAGTAATCTGGCCATAAGCTTTGTGGTCTTTCGGTAGGAGGAAACCCTCTGCTAAACCCTTAGCAACATCGGGGTCAAAAATGGTTGAATCCTCCTCGTTAATTCAGACACCATTTAGGTTCACATGTTTTGCCATGAAATCCGGAAGAACATCGGTGGGGTTATTTCGTCAAACAATCATTCAAAATCTTTAATTTGGAAGGCAACATGGGGGTATATGTTAAGGGAAGCATGCATTACCCTATACGAAGACCCAGTCGAATTAGTAGGAACATTCATGACGGCTCTATTGGAAGATGAAAACAGATTTACAGATTTTACCGACATCCTGATGGTCTTTCTTCTTCGAAATAACCTTATGTCGATTTGCCCTGGGGCGTCTTCATGATCCAATGCATATTTTCCATTAATCATCTACGAAATGTTCAAAGAATGATTAATTCATTACAAAAATAGTATGTATATATATACCAAGGAAATCTGTTGTCACATGGGTGAGACAGAAGTTAGAAAGCTAAGCTTAACTTTTTCATCAGTATGAAAAAACAGTAAAGTTGATTTATTTTTTTTGAAAAATGCATCGACTAAGGGAAATTAAATATTTTTTTTAATAAAATAAAAATAAAAATTGGAAATTAAACGAATAACATTCCTCTCACCTTATGTCATAAACAATGTATTATCACATTTGGAAGAGGAACATTATAATTGGAGCAATAATTCCCTTTAGAAGCATTATCACTAATTCATATGAGGCAAGGGCTAATATGATAAGCATATAATTCATAATAAGCGGAGTAAACACTACCAAATCACCGTCAGTCGTATTTATTAAAATTCGTTTTTCTTTTGATAAGTGTTGGAGTCAACAATATAAGGTTAGATTCGCTATAGATTTCAAGGGAAAAGTATGATTTTTTCTTCTTCTTATTTATCATTGGGACCCGCATCTTTTGTTTAAAGTGGTTAGTATACATGGGAGCTAGCAATCAAATAAAAACAAAAAGAGGATCCATTGAAAACCATCGAGTAATCTGATGGTCTTATATTTTCTCCCACTGTAAAAATAGGGGTTTAAATCCGTAATTACCAAACAAACTCTCATTTAAAAGAATCTGGATGTAGTTTAGGGACCATTGTTCTATCCTATCAACATAAGAAAGGGACTTACTTAGATGTGATGTGATTAAAATAAATGAATTTTGGTAGTGAATTCGGATTTCACTTTTAAAGTGAGAAACAAGCTTGTCAGGTGGGCCTTATAAGTGAATTCAAATTCAGTTTCTAACACATGTATATCGCGCCACCTAGGCCTAAGATCGTCCTGGTCTTGATTCCACGAATCATTAAGTGGATGGTTCATAAGGTCAAATGAATAATAAAAAAAGAAAACAAAGACATTGATGTGGCATAAAAACGGGGGTAAAAAACACCTACCTATGACGTGGTATTGTTTAAAATCAAGGAAAATCAATTTTGATACATGGGCCAATATGTACGGCTCCTCCAAACGACATCGTATGTGATTTTTCAACTGAAAAAAAAGGACCTACTAGCCGGAAACATGACTTATATATCAAGCATTACTCCATCAACAAGCATATCACGACGTCGTCAATTTCACACTGCTTACGATAGATTATAAGGATAATTTTGTTTGTAAGGAGACCATGCACGTCCTAGCGGACCCATGAACACCTTTTTTAACATGCAAACAAGTTGGAGATTAAAAGGGACAATGCTTGGACCATATATTTGAAATGGGATTAATGGCTCTTCATCCCAATAGTCTTAGTTCAATTAAGATAAGAATGAGGTATAAATCCATGAAGCATTAGCAGCCCAGTCTGTTAGTTTATTTACCAAGATATAATGTATTCAATAGGTAAAATGAATTTGGATGACAATGTGGTTCAGATGCACATTCAAACTTAATGAGTAAAATAAACCTGAATGTTTATAAGTTCAGATTCATAGCCAAAACCCTGATTATCCTTAAAAATAAAAACGAACCTGGTCAACAATCAATTTAGGTAAATTGATATTATCATGATATATAATATTAATTAAATTATTCTTAAAGATATGAATGAACCTCATCGACAGTCAATCCGGGTACATTGATATTATTCTAGTAAATAATATTAATTAGATTATCCTTAAAATAAGAATGAATCTAAAAAGGAATTAGTTTAGGTACATAGTCAAGATAAATCTAGACAAATACTTGATTTGTTGCATATCCTCCACAACCTATAAACAGAGGAGGAATTCCAACTGGAAAGGTACACATTTTCTAATACTTTTCTCCCCATAAAAACCTGCAGTAAACACTCATTCAGGCATCAAAGTGTCTTTGCAGCTACCCCCCACCTCACTTTCAATTATCAACAATTCTTGGGAGTCGAAGTTATTTGAGAGCTGATTCATCAAGTAGTTGAAATTTCCTTATCCTTCAAGAACGTATCTCGAAGAATATTATTGAATCATCCAACGGTTCACATTTCATCGTCAGGAACAAATCTCAAGAAGTATTGTTGAACTATCTAACGGCTATAATTTCATCTTCAACACAAATCTCGAGGAGTTTTTTACGAATATTTTTGCTGCAACGCTCTCGAAATATTATTATTTATGGACCCAATATTTTCAAATGTGGGGCTTACTTTAAAATTTCCTATATATGATGATATCATGAAATTTATTTCAACAAATTTAATACAAAAAGTACCCTCCAATATATTGTTATTTTATAAATGGAATCATATAATCAAATCGTTATATTTGTTTCCTCTTTCAATTTTAGATCTACGACGTTTCTTTCTTAGTTTTTTTTTCTTATTCTACATTCTATCGATTTTATGATTCTGAATCGAATTGATTTAATAGTTTTTATCAATTGATCATCATCTAATCTAGGTTTTAGTTCATTCGAAAAAGAACAACAACAAGATTTTTCTTGAATCCATAAATTGCTTTAATCTAAGTTAGATTTTTAGTGGATTCAAGCTAATCCCGATAATACATTTATTATTCTTCGTTCCCTTTTCTTTGTTTGATCTCGTTTTGATTTGTATTTATATTTATCAACAAAAGAAGGATAATTTTTTCTGGAACTAGGTAGGTACGTTTTTATCTTTGTTGTTGTTGTTAGGTTCATTTTTGTTTTAATTTTAAATTTAAATTTATAATTTTTTGATTATTTATTTTTGATAGTTTAATTTTTTTGTTATTTTTTATCCGTTTTTGGTCATTCAATTAAGTGTTTACTTTTAGATCATTAAAATTAAGTTTGGTTTGTTCAACTATATTTTATTCATATGATTTTACATGTTAATTGGTTCGGTTTCAACTTGACCTAAAATAACTTGGGGATAATAAGTTTGGGTCATTAATTGTGCATACTTAATTGTATTACATTGTTTAGAAAGTTGTTTGGCTTTGAAGTATGAGGCATTGGTTTTACGGGAATAAAAGTGTGTAAATCAAGAAAATTTTCAAGTTGCATATGAGGAGTGGATAACTTTTGTTTAGGACTCGCATAATGATAGATTTTATTCTGTTACAGTGAAGGTAAATGTCTTTTCCATTTTGGTAAAGTATTAATTGTATTAAGTAATGCAGTGTTTGGTAACACTTTTTCAAATTTCATATGTCTGGGACATAGTTCATTCATTACGAGATGATATTGTACCAGATTAGATCATGAGGCTAGTCTTGACATGTTTTCTTACCATTGTCAACAGTTATGTGGCCTCAATATCTTTTGTATCTTATCTTGTATAATATGAAAATGATATTGACCTGGAGTTGATATGATTCTTAATTTTGACATGATATGACTTTTAATTTTGAGAATCTGACCAGTCTGAATCAGTAAAAGTTAAGCAGTTAAGGAAAATATAGCCTCTCATTAAAAAAATATAATATTCAAAGCGAGTCCAGTCAATGTCAACCAATTGTATTTATTAGGACAACCTCTCGTATAACATATTTATTGGTTGTTATGGCAAAGATGTTTCATTGTTGAATTTGAGATCAAACAAGGCCCTGGAGATAATTGTATCAGAATTGCAGGTAACTCTTAGTTGATAAATGTAGCCTTAGATTGTGAACCAGGCACTATGTTTATTGTTTTACCATATTAGCATGTGTACACTATGCATTACTTTTATCTATATCTATATCAAGATAGTCCATAGATGATTGAAACCCCTGGACTGCAAATTGATATCTTTCAGACAATACTAAGTGTTAAATAATATTTTAATTGAAGCAAAAAATATTGTAGATTAAAGTTTAAATTTTATAAGTTAACACTGTTAAACACCCAATGTAGGGATAATATTTACATTTATCCTGTAATAACTTGTATTTTTATTTACCGTTTCGGTTCGGGTTTTACCCGACTTAGCTAACTACCTTGTTGTTTGAGTTGTTATTGAGTCATTTCCTTTGCTTTAGCCTAACCAGGGTTGTTTGAACTAGGAAAACTACAAGTTTGGGTGGGAATATAGTCACATAGATGATTTTAATAAGTAAATAAAATTGAGAGAAAAATGAAAAGACAATTAGAATAAATAAAATAAATAATAAATATGTGAATTTATTATTATTAATAGTATTGTATTAATATACGTTTTATAATAATAAAATGGGAGAAATAATTTAGATGTTAGAAAACCAAAAGCTAGAGAGAAAGAGAAGGAGATGAAGCTAGGTTTTTAGAGAAGAATTCTACGGAGAATCTAGAGGTTATTGTAGCTAATAAAAGTTATAATGCTAGATCATTTTTTTTTTTGGTGATTTGCTTGTTTTCATTTTGATTTCGTATGATTTTATATGATTATGCTTCTCTAATTTATTTGTATATATATATATATTTCCGATCAATGATCAGTCTTTTTATATTGATAGATAACATGCTTAGGTATATATGGTTAAAATTCAAGGATAATCCACCACATATTCACCATTGAATGTATGTTTTAACTGGGATGTTGATTTCTGAAATTTTTGGACAATTTTGTTTTGTTTGTTCTTGAATGTGTTTCGGCAATCTTGATGATATTAAAATGATTTGATATCTTGAAAAAAGTTACAGGTTTATATCTTATCTTTAATTGTGTTTTGGATTTGCTCAATTTGGGATTAATATGAATTAATTTAAATATTATGGTAACATGATGTAATCTGCCCAGTTTTTATAATAATCTTGTAAAATGAATATCTTTATTTGAGTTGTTGGGTTTCTGTAAATTTTGGATATGTTATAGATAGATATGTTACAAATTTTCATATAAAATTTGAAGACGATCAGATCAAGTTATAATTATGAAACCTATAATATAACATTTTGCAGTTAGTGTGTTTGCTTAAATGTTTTAAAAAATACACGTTGTTTTTCATATGTTTCTAAACCATGGTTTGCTAGTATTGTTTGTAAAAATGATTTACAAAAAAAAAGGAAATGAGTTCATATTTTTCCATTAGATGGAACTTGGTTCCATGCTAAAAACGGGTAATGACTCCCGAGAATGAAACGGGTAATGATCCCCGAGAGTAAAATGGGTAATGATACCCGTATGAGAAATTATGTTCCTGACCACCGATGGCGGTTGTCCGTGTCGGATAAACGATAAGTGGGTGTACAAACCAAGTTTTTCATGTCGTTAACTCATGTGTTGAAATTCAAATGGATGAATTGTTGAAAACATTATTGATATTGTGAGCTTGTCTGTTGAATATATATCATTGGTTACTCGAAGTTTGGTCGTATTCTCTTGTTATATGCCTTGTTTGATTAATTGATATTTGTCCACATCTTTTGAGAAGGGAAATGCATTCTATTGATTCATCATCTTATCCCAATTGACATTCTTGAAGATTTCACGGAAGTTGGAAGTGGAAGTTAAAAATGTTTAGCTTAGCGATTGCGTTGTTTTCTTGTATTTGTTTGAAGTGTAAATTGATTTCAAATATTTCATTGACAATATTGTTAAGGATAAATTTAAGTTCCTAAAATGATTATTGTTCCTATTGATTCATCTTAATATGTTAATTTGATTTGAATAAAAATAAAAATAAAAATAAATCTTTAAGTCTCGTTATGAACCGTAACACTTTGAGTTCGGATGGGTTTGACCCTGGTCTGGAACTCGGGGTGTTACATATCCACAACTAAAAATATTAGGTGGGAAACATGGAGCATCAAATTATGGTGTTGGAGTTCAAGATGACAAGGTTTACTATCTTGATCCACATATCTATCAGTTCATACTTTATAATAAGTTCGCTAGTTGGACATTGGCCAAATATCTTACTAGAAGAGTCGCTTAGCAAAGCCGTTGAGCCGAGAGTTTTCAATAGTATAATTTTTTTATACCATGCTTTAATCATGTTATGGTATACCATGATTGTTACTTGTGTATTAATTTTTGTTAGTTTTCCTATGTTTTTTTTTTTTTTTGTATCTTAGTTAAACAGTACAACTAGGTTATTATAGATTCTTTGGATTTGAGAAGTATAAACTTGTTTTTTGTTATGACTGTTATTGTAGGTTAATGAACATAATTTGAGATTTTTTTGTTTTGATTTGATAATTTTCTGATATGTAATTTTAATCTGGTTATATATAAGAGTATTTGACGTGGATGATGAAGTATATTTACCAGTACTATCACTCAACTGCAGTGTTGTTGATTGATAATATTGGTGTTTATCTCTAATTTCTCTTTTTACGTGATAATATTTTGTTCACTATATGGATGTGTAACTTCCGAGTACACAAGCCATATGCATGTGTACCTGCTGAATACACATCTGTTTTTCGTAATTCTATGTTTTTTGGATATTAATGATGTTTGTAATATTTTTTGTATTTTTTCAGGTATATATTTTCTGCACCATCCTGATGGAGTGGTAAATTCCTTGTTTTTTATATCCACCAACTTCGCTTAGAAATAATAAAAATGAATATTTACGATGTTAATCTTATTTTAAATTTTTATATGAATTGTTTATTGTTTTAATAACAGTTAACTACAATAATTGATAATATTGTAAATGAATAATAGAAAAATTTGGGTATTTATGTGTTTGTTGATGTGTACCTACCGAGTACTCAAATCATATGCACGCGTACCTTCTAAGTCATAAGCTATATGGATGTATAACTATTGAGTATACATGCATATGGATGTGTAACTACAAAGTACACAAGACATATATGCATCTGTAACTGTTGAGTACACAAGCCATATGTGGTGGTGGCGGCGGCAGTTGCAGCGGCTTATGTATGTACACCTGTTGAGTACAAAAGTCATATGCATGTGTAACTGCTTAGTACACAAGTCATATGTTGTGGTGGTGGTGGCGAAGGCAGCGACGACGTATGTATGTATACATACTGAGTACACATGCCATATGTAGTGGTGGTGGTGGGCGACGACAGTGGTGGAGGTTGTGAGTGGTGATGGTGGGGACATCATTTTATTATATTTTAATAAACTCGGGCCTAGACTTAAATTTCTTCTAATTAGGGGCTTGATAATATTTTTTAGGATATGGGCTCTTTTGATAATTTGGGGCCTAGATTTAAACTTCTTTTAATTAGGGGTTTGATTTTATGGATAACCAATTGATGGGGATTTAACTTAATTTGCCCATGATGAAATTCTCGTATCTAAATACAATAGACGCATTGTTGTACATAGCATAATGTACTCGACAAATATTTCATCCACAGTGAACTTAGGTAGATATAGCTCAATGCCAGCGTAACATCATTGAAGTGGTATAATTAATGTAATCATATACTTATAAAACAACCATTGACATGAGTTTGTTTTATCCCTCCAAAAACATAAATAAGGCCCTTAAGGAAAGTGCAATCCAACAATTATTGATCATGAAGAAACAATAATTTTTCTCCCACAAAAGTAATCATGGGGAGATATGGTACACTTATTTACTAAGTCATTACCTATATTCACTTTCAAAAAACAAATGCCAAGGAAACTGTATAGAAACTCCCCTAAATGGAATCAGGGGGGATTCATATATTAAGGGGAAGATCGAAGAATATGGCGCCGACGTATTTTATTTTGAAATGTTAAGTTGCGTTGTACTCGTTTTCTTTTCAATCAAGATTAGTTTCCCCACAGGGTTTCGTTACTCGAACAAGTTTTTTGAGAGACAACGATAACTGCACCAGGTATACGTTTAATGTTGAAGGCTTGAAGAGCGTATTGATATTACCGAACAATATCGGAATCAAAGAAATGAAACACGATAGTTTGTCAAGCGAAACCACTTCCAGAATCAGTACAATGAAGCAAGGATTGTACTACAACAATTTTCAGCAAAAGTCAACTGGTAGAAGTGATATTCCGATTACATATCAATATTAATTTTCATCAGTTACCCGCGAAACATAGAAAAGATACTGTATATGGGTAATTGAGAAAGGCATACTTATAGACATATCGTGTTGTATTCTTTTTCCTTTCACCAAGTTTTTTTCCCGCTGGATTTTTCCTTAAGTTCTCCTAATATTGTGTTATTTTCGTTAGTTTAGGTTTTGTCCCTTTGGATTCTCTGATGGGGTTTTAATGAGGAAATTGACTTAGGCACAATGATCATTGAGGAGGGAACTATATGTGAAGAAATATACTTGAAGAAGTACATTTGAAGAGCTACATGTGAAACACTACATATTAAACATTATTATTGGAACGCACAAGGGGGGATGTTGTAGGGTCTTCGGACCATTTATATGTAACCAGGGTCTATCTCATAACTTATGTATATATAAGTTTAAATCTATGCAACGCGCAACCCATATCTATTGAATAAGATCTTTCATTCTTTTGTCTACTTGTTTCCCATATTCTAGTATCACCACGACATAATATACGTTTTCAATAGGGACGAGCAACTGGTGGAACTCGTGAGTTTGGTGCCACCCAAATCCAATTCATCTAAATGGCGGATGCTAGATTCGCATCCTTGTCAAATCCATCACCCGCGGATTTGACATCCATGGATGGGCGGACTGGACCACGAGTAAACCCATAATTTTTTTTTATTAGAGAAAATAGAAATAAGTAACATGTTAACTAAAAACTAATTTAAACCTTAGATTACTGAAATTTGAAGAATATATTAAGTTACTACAACATAACAATGCTAAAATTATAGTAATAATGTCATTCCAACAACCAAAAGAAAAATTTAAAGAACATATTTAGTGTTGTTTACTTGTAAATTTGATTCATCGGCTCAACTAGGTTAAAATGAAAACATCAAAAGTTATATTAGGGTGTTTGAATACTAGAAGCAGAAGTCAGAAGCAAAAACATTTTGCTTCACAAAAAGTTAACTTTTCTGTTTCTAGAAGTCATTCTGAAATTGCATACCCAATCTAATTTCTAACTTTTTGTTTCCATAAGTCAAAAATTAACTTCTTAAGTGGTATTCAAACGCCCTAATATAGTGCCTTCAAAATACACATATTTTCCTTTGTATTTTATAAATTTACTATTTATCCTCAAACATAGCGGATGTGGATATCCAATGGATTTCTAAACTTACACCAACACCCAATTCATTATTAAATGGATTTTTAAAATACATCCATATCCAATCCACACATTGAAAAATTAGGTGTCCATCCACAATTTGACGGGTAGTTTGATTTGGGTTCGTATACTCATCACTAGTGTTCAAAGTGCTTTTAGTTTTAGAAGAAGAAAAAAAGCAATAGTAAACCGACCCAAATTCGGACTCCCAAACCTTACGTACTTTACTATTAATACCCAAATTACCCTTAAGCCCTCACCGTTGATGTCGATGTAGTAAAAATGAATCAAACGTTTAGGAAAGCGAACTCTTCGTTAAAAAAACCAACAAATAAACTGCCATAAACCCTAAAAACTCCTGACTTCTCCCTCGTATCATCTCTCTAAACTAAATCCTAGAACATACTTCCAGGAGCGGAACTGGTAAGAATCTCTCTCTCATCAAGTGTTCATTTTACTGTCCAAACTTCCTAATTCTCCAGTTTCAGAAAGTTTATTCTTCTGTAATTCCATGATACGTTGAATTGTATTTGTAGGGTTTCAGATTTTGACGTTCTACTCATACTACAATGGATGAGATGACTCCATCACCACCACCACCAACAACAACGACGGCAATACCAACTTCTTGCTGGAGCAAAATTGTTCAAAAAGAGGCGCCTCCAAAACCAAAACCAGCTAATTATGCAACCAATCGAGTCTTTGAGGGAAGTTGTAAATCAAGTAAAGGAATCTCAGTTGCTGTTGTTGATGCTAATGCCATTATTCAAGGTGGAAGTAATCTTAATAATGTGGCCGATAAGTTTGTTTCTGTTTCTGAAGTTTTGGAGGAGATAAGAGATCCTGTTTCTCGTCAGAAGCTTGAACTCCTTCCCTTCACTGTAGAGACCATGGAACCATCGGCGGAATCTCTTAATAAAGGTTATTATCTATCTTTCTCAGGCGTTGAATATAGGTAGTATAATCCTGAATGCTATTAATAGTTTATTATAGCTGTTTCGCCTAGAGAACATGACGATAATAGGGATATTGCTTAGAAACGTAGGGTTAGTGCATGGATTGTATAAAGTAATACATATGTTATTTGCTCTTAAACATGTATTTGTTCTTAGATTGCTTTGAAGAACTTATTCATTTATTTTGCATCAGTCGTGAACACTTTCATATGCTCCATATCAAGATTTTTTTATTAATGTTTGGTGAGTTTATTATTGACATTATATCGTGATCAGTTATCAGCTTTGCACGAGCGACTGGTGATTTACAAGTACTCTCAGATGTTGATCTTAAACTTGTTGCGTTGACTTATATGTTGGAAAGCCAAATTCACGGGTCTAACCATCTCCGAGATACCCCTCCTCCAATCCATGTTGTTAACGTGAAAAGGTTGGCTGAAAAGGATATGCCTGGGTGGGGTTCCAATGTACCTAATTTGGATGAGTGGGAAGCTTTAGAACATGCAGTGGATCAAGGGTCCAACACAGAATCGAGGATCCTTCCTCTGAAAGACTTAAATCTTAATCTCTTACCCGTAGATGGTAATGCAGATTCCCAAAATGGTTTAACTGAAGATGTTAGTGAAACTCGTAGTGAGACTCATTCAGCGGATGTTGGTCGCAGCTTCAGGAAACCAAGGAGATATGCTCCCATAAAGAAAGAGATAAAAATTGAAGGTAAGATGGTAGCTGACGGGGTTGATGCTTCACAGGGTCAAGATGACAATTCCAATGACTGGCTTCCTGCTGTATGTCGAAGTACTCATAGAAGATTTCTCAGAAGAAAAGCCAGACGTGAACTGTCAGAGGCATCATCAGAAAGTAATGTTCATCTAGATGGAGAGGAAAGCACTGACGGTGATACTTTCGAGGACACTCAAGATTCTAATCAGAAGTTAGATGTGACCATGGAGAGGTTAGAAGTTTCAAACAATTGTATAGAGGATGAAGAAAAAACTGTTGGGGAAAAAAGTGATGATGGTGATCTGACTGCAATACTCAAGCAAATGAGATTAGAACCTGGTTTATCAGAAGTTTTGCATGAGGAAAAATCATGCATGTCTTCTGAAAAGGCTTGTGGTTCCCAGGTTGCAGAAGTAATGTCTGATGGTGTTTTGGTTGGAACATGCAATGAAGAATATGATCATTTGGAAATTTCAAGTGAGACAAATGACAGTGTTGACACATCATTTGTGGATGATGGTAGCAGCGAACAGAGTTGGGCATTACGGTCCTTGTCCGAATCATGTGTAGCTTGTGTAACGGGTGATTTCGCAATGCAAAACGTTATTCTTCAAATTGGATTGCGTCTTCTGGCCCCAGGTGGTAGGCAGATACGTGAACTACACAGGTATATCTCATTTGTATTTCGTTCATTGGGTCCCTGGTTATTCAAACCCCTTTCTGCCTTCCTCTTCAAACGGATTTTATCTGCTCAAGGACAGAAGAGAAAGAAAAAGATTGAGATTAATTTATGATGTATGAATGATATCCTCTGGTGAAATTGCTGTTATATGATGTGTGCATCATGTTCTTGATTACTGGAGTTCATGTCATATTAGGGGCTGTTTTTCCGCACCCGTAAAGGGTGTGGAATGTATACGACATGCTATTTGGAAAGGCTTAGTTATCTAATTTGAGATGGTTTCTTTTTTGAGCCAGGTGGATATTGAAGTGTCATGCCTGTAACAAAGTGACTACCGAGATTGGGAGGATCTTCTGTCCAAAATGTGGGAATGGTGGCACCTTACGCAAGGTAGCAGCCACTGTTGGTGAAAATGGGGTTGTTTTAGCATCTCGTAAGCCTCGTATAACCCTACGTGGCACAAAAGTAAGTATTTATATTGATCTTCCCACACTTTCTTTTAATGGAAATAATATGATTATCATTTAAAATTTTTTAACTTTAAACTATAGTTGTTTTATGATCTCTTTTGCCTACTAGAACTCTATGGTGAGAGTTGGTGTTTGATGTTATACACTCAATAATCAACCTTGTAAACTATTTACTAAAGATTGCTTTGATCCTGGCCTATGATATAATATGGATATAACACAATGGGTGCCCAGTTTCCCTGTTCATCACTGAAAGATTCTTTCAGGATAGTTGGTTTGTTGTAGTTCCCGAGGCTTGTCAAACTTATAGGGCAGAAATTTATCTGTTTGGCCTAGGAACCTTTGCTAAGATCAGGCATTTGGTTTATTAGAACTGAGATCCCCAACTCTGATAATGTCTTGCAGTAGGGTCCATTATATATGTTTGTTCTGCAAAATTTCTACTAAACTGACACGATAGATCCATGTTTTAGTTAGGTTTTTTGTTAGCTCTAACGAATCTTTTAAACGTTCTTAGTACTTAATATTATTGGTTAACATTAACATTTTTTTTTCTTTTTTTCAACTGTTTGGATATTTGTCAATATTTGTTTTATTTCACTTCACGTCACGTCGTTGATAAACATCTTTCTGTGAACAGTTTTCACTTCCTTTACCTCAAGGGGGAAGAGATGCCATTACCAAGAACCTCATTTTACGTGAAGATCAACTACCACACAAAGTCTTGTACCCCAAAACTAAAAAGAAATCAAATACTCGGGTATGTTTTTTCTTTTTCTTTTTTTCGAGAATTTGGTTTTATATTTTATTAGTTGTCATCTCCAGCTTTAGTGTTTGCCTGGCATCTCCAGTGGTAGAAGTAACATTCTATCTCGCCGTTTAACAATTTATCATGTTCTATTTTAGGGAGATGATATTTTCATTTCGGATGATATCTTTCGCAACAGCTCTGACAAAAGAGCTCCTCTACAGCCACCAGTTAGAAAAGCTTTGGCAGTGTTTAGTGGAAAAAGGAATCCTAATGACAATCATTACTCTCGTGCCAAGCACTAGGAAGTTTGTTTTGTAAGAATTTGTGGTAGTTTACAATTTTGAACAAAAGTTATCCATATCTCAATATTAATTGTGCTAGTGTATTTGCTGTTTTAAAAGAAGAATTTTTGAGGAACTCATTTTTGTTCTCTAGTAAGATTCATTTTTTCTTGAAGTTTGAACCAAAAACTCAGTGTTAATTGGCTGTGAATTGTGATGAAGTTCCTGCATATTTTGGTGGTAGTATGGGCATCTTTTTGTGCAGTAGAAGTAGATTTTTTGAGGCCTATGTCCAGTTCGTGGTTTTTGAGCATGGCGGTTACTGCTACTGGCTCTTTGTTTAGTAACTGTAGTGTTGACAGTGAAACTAGAATAAATACGAAGCATGGTTTTCACATACTTGATCCAATCACTCTCAAGTTGGGGCGTTTGGAATTAACGCGACGCATTTAGGTACTGATTTTGTTGCCCTTGATCTGGCCTTGGGAGGAATTTTAGAGGATTGTTCCGCAGTTGCCCGACCAGCAGAAAACTAAGAGTTGCACGATTTAATATTTCGTATGGAAAATGACCGTTCATGTTCTTGCGTTGCGATGAATGCCAAGATTAATACGTAAAAAAGAACTCTGCACCAACAATGAAGGGTCTCACACTCCCTTTACTTTACAGAGGTAATCAATTTACTTCTGAACTCTCTCTTAAAAAAGCTAACCCACACTCTTCTTGGAGGACCCTTTCTTCTTCTTACGGAACTTCAAGTTACGGCCAGGAGACAACAATGGGTTGTTCTCTCTGTAGTAATGGTACACTATGCAGCAGCATATTCAAATCATGACGTAATTTTAGCATGCAACCGGTGTTGTAATAGGGGATGTCAACCACATGATGAACCAAGACAGAAAGACATCAACCATATTCCTAACAGATAACAAATTGGGTAAGCACTAGATTTTATAGGGTATATATTTTGATTTTGATGTCTTTTAGAAGCATTTTACTTGATGTCGGTCTTGATGTCATTCCCCAATCTCTGCCAACGCAGTCATAGAGTCTCTAGCCCCTGAACTCATAAGATTATGGATACCAATACAATTACGGACTATTGACTTGTGCCAATTTTTCTAAGGCTCTTAAATTTGAAGGTTTAATTCGATTGATTTCGAATGAAGAAAACAGTCATTGGAGATGCATCCTAAGATTCATAAAAACAAATAATTTGGCCACGCTTAACCATATACTTTAGTTTTTCATTAGGGTATCTGTTACCATGCCGTTTTTTTTCCCTTCAACCTTCCAAATCAAAGGTAGCATTTTGTGATCACGGGTAAGCAACTCAAGTCTCACCAGGATATCAAAGATAAAAAAAAAAGGATTTAAGAGACCAGAATAACCCCCCAATAGTGTTCTAAATATCTACACCTGAGAAGTTACTGGGGCATAATACATCATACAGGTTCCAATCTACATTTCCCCACATTCTGCAATGACACAAGCAAGTTTAGGTTTGTTGTTAGGTCCAGTCGCCACATTCTCTATCTTTCTGAGAACCAACAGACCATCTCCAAGCACCCTCTGTAAAAAACAGCAAAAACTCGTTAAAATGAGGTACACCAATCAGTTTATCACTTAAAAAAGAAAAAACCTTTGCAAGATGTTACTGTCAGTAAATAAACAAAATCAGTAATGTAGGACTCACCCCAAAGACTACATGCTTATTGTCAAGCCAGTCACACTTAGAGCATGTGAGAAAGAACTACAATTCAGCACAAGCAGATGGTTATTAGTCTGTCCAAATCAAATTAATAATAACGCAGTACCACATAAAATGGATTTCATCAAAACTAAAAATGTTCAAACAGTAGAGTCAATATATCAAGAATACGTGCTCCAGTTTTTGGGCCATATACACACTTTCGAAACTGCAGCAAAGTGTTTAGAACTTGCTAGGTCATACCTTAATTGATCAACTATTTATCAAAAAATTATCATCCCAGAAAGCTCAACAACAAGAAAGCTTAGCACTTCCTTCTACAATTGCTGACATTTCTCATAGCGATTGTAAATGAAAATCATTGATTCTGAAGATTACATTGACATTACATAATATAATATTAGTTATCGTATATGAATTTGAAAGGAATATTACCTGACATCCATTGGTATTGACTCCACTATTTGCCTGCACAGAAATCAACGACAGGCATCTTTATTAGTTTCTCTCTTAAAATAATAATAGATCTGCACACATCAACTGTGAATAACTTTCTCAAACAACAAACTAGACAATCAAGATAGATCATTATGGTGTTTCCATATGCAGAACCCACCAGAGCCGCAGTTACTTAAAGCCTAAAACCAAATTGGTACAATTGTTAATGGAAAGATCATAATTGACAATTTAGGGTCTAGACACTTAAAATCAGGCCTGTGATGAATTAAAATTTAATTTCACAAAGATGACTCCGATTCAGCCTTTTGGAATATTTGAATAAAAACAATTCATAAGATAATGAAAATCTAAGTGTTACTGGTATTTTCGATATAAAAAACAAACAAATCAAACCTTTTTATGAGAAGATAGTGAGAGTTTCTAATTTATTGACCTGAAAGAACAGTTCTTAATTAGAAATGACTGGCTTTTATATGGGGTGCAAAATCTCATACCATTGACAGCAGTCCAGGGCCAGTATGCTTCACGATGAAATTTTCGTCATCAAATTTACTTCCGTAGATTGATACACATCCACTACCGTCACCCTGAAAAAAACATTTACCTAATCTCAAATAACAGGTAACTAACAGATTTTGCATTGATTGTAAATATTGTAGCCAAGGTAAGCATGAATTTTTGCTATATGCATAACATGCAAAGAAAAACGAATGAACATTACACAACTAAAGAAAAAAAAAGTATTTCTTATAAGATCTGGTAGTAAGATAGATCTACCGAATCTAACTACCTAACTGCGATGTTCTTTTGCCTAGAGGGAAGCTGATGCAGACCCTACATAAACTAAGTGTACCCCAAGACGTTGACAAATGAACATCTTGCTGATATAAGTTTATGCTAACGAAACACTCTCATTGTCATACTTACAAATATCTATGTTAATTTTTCTTTTTACCATGCCTTGTTGAATATAATTTACCGCAGTGACTGATACAACTACTACATGAAGAGATGATTCTTTAACATGAATGCATATCACAGTTACCCTTACCCTCAGTAAAAATTAGAATATAAACCTGCCTAACACATGCACATGCCATACAGAGGAATTTATTCAACAAAATGGCATGTAACCAAGATCAGTCCAGAATACAACAAAAAGAAGAAGTAAACCAGAGATGTAGAGTCAGTCTCTCAATTGTAATAGAAACCAATTGTAAAAAAAATTGTATTTGTAGGGCATGTTACAGACGTACCTTGAGAAAATCACCAGCTTGAATCATGAAATCCTTAATTACCCTATGAAAGTGACACCCTTTGTACCCAACTGGTAATCCTGCTTTTCTGAAATATATTTAGAAAAATAATGCAAGATCGTTAAATAATATTACCCTAGACTATGATTATCACACAGACAGTAAGCGGCTCAAGGTATCAAGTGCCAACACCACGTCAACAAAGTGAACTCTATGACTTATTATATTCCAATCATCAATTTGTCTATTTTGCATTCATAGTAGATGAAGGTTTTTAGAGGCTACAAACACACAGAAATTCCCGATTTTATACTAGATACAGGTAACTCATAGACGGCTCTGACACACGAGTTTTGGGATCACCTGTATTCTCCTGTGCAGAACTGCCTGGCAAAGAAAACAGAAACAAAATATCAGTTCTGAAACGCATAAACCCTAAGACCCTAAAACACATAAACCTTGGTACAAGAGTTAAAGTGTTCAAATCTTGTCAAGTCGGAACTAATACAATATTTTCCCAGTTTCATCCACAATCAATTTGTTTCTACCCGAAGAGAAAAACTGAAAAAAATTAAAAAACACAAATTTATGTATCCAAAAACATACTTGAAAGTATAATAATAATGAATCTGTGGTTAATAGAGATAAGAAAACAGCTGAAACAAAATAAACTAAATTAGGGTGGTCCATGGTATGTTTTAGAGGTGACATTGCATTCATGAGCGAGTATATGGGAAACATGAAGAAGGAGAAAAACCTGAAATTTTCAGCGGTTTTGGGAGCGATATCAGCGAAGAGCTCCATCTTGATTCTTCCAGCAGCTATGGTTCCAATAGTGATGTCAAAGAAGACAATAGGGTTCTTAGGGTTTGATGGTCTCTGGTGCCATTCCACCACTGCATTTCCTCCGCCAGAAGCCATGAAGAAGAAGAAGTAGCACACAGGGTTAAAAGCAGGCAATTAGTACACCATCTTGGCGGTCTGCCGAGACTTTTGAGTTTTATAAAACTAGAAAGGGCAAAATGGTCATTATCTTATGAATTTTTGGGTGTATTTAGAAAACAAAAAGAAAATCTTCCTTCATTCTCTGACTAAGGGTTCGGGGTTTTTGAGCGTCAACAGCGAAATCATAAAGGTAAGGGTTTTGGATTCCTCATTGCATCTTAATTGGTTTGATGCTTTTGTTAGTGAACAATTGGTTTTTGTTAGTGATGTGAATCTTTTTTGTCAAGAATGATTGATTTCTAGGGTTTGTATTTCCTATTGGATTTGGAAGAAATGGAATCATAATCTTTGTTAGAAAAATCTAATCACTGAAATTAAGTCATTTTGTAGGACATCTTTCTGGATGTTGTTATGGTTAGTTAAAGTTTGATTCAGGTGGTTGTGGAAATGTCTCCTTGAAACAGTATTGGAGGAACCTTTCAGTAAGGGATCAGTCTAAGCTTAGCTCGAGAGACAAATCTAGGTGACCTGATTCACCATGAAAGTCTTTATTAGATATGAATGCAGTGCTATCAAATTAGGTTTTGCATACTCTAACAGCATCATAGAAATCGGATCTTCAATTCAGTGTTTATCACATTTTTGAAGAGAAGAATAATTACTGTAGAAATGGTGTCAGTAAAGGTCAATGTGATTGATTTCTGTTTTATCGTTGTTAGATAGGATTAGAAGCCTTTGTTGTATTAGTTATATGGGTTCCGGTTTTTGGTGCATAAAAGAATTTAACATTCTATAGTTTTCGTTTTATCTTACCAAGATTGAAAATGCACTAATGAAATAAACAAGTGGCCTGAGGCCCATATATGTTGTTCCTGGCATTATAACTGAGATGCTTTACCAAAAAGGCAGGCAGGTTTGCAAGCTGTGAGGCCGATGCAGCATCCGCCTCATTTAGAACACGTCTCTTAATATCCCAGCCCTAACCTCATTCCCCCCCAAAAAATTGTCTTCCTCTGTAATCAATCACTCTATATAATCAGGAAATTGATCTTATCAAATCAATTCTTCTCCTCTCATCTACTACTCTTGGTTTTGTAGGGTTTATGAGAAACTAGAACCATGGCTGCTAATTGTGCAAGAAGAGCTTTTCAAAACTTTGCAAAGTCATCATCATTTGCTTCTGGTGCAGCTAAGTTTGGTGGATTTACTTCCACTGCAAAACCAACTTCTACATCTCGTTTCTTGAAATCTCCATTTTCTTCAAGGTATTTTCCCCCCTTAAATCCCTTATTACTATTGAAATAAGGGTTATTTTCGTTGAATATTTGAATCAAGAAGACATTTCTGCGATCTTATTGTTCATCAATTATAACGAATCTGAATGTTTTGTGATTTTTTTAGGCTTCCTGTATTGGGTTGCGCACAGTCGTTGATGCCATTGCACAGTGTTACTGCATCTGTGTTGCTCACTTCGAAGCTCTCTTTGAAGGCAGGAAATTGGGCCTGGCTTTCGGAAGGTGTGTGTCCCTTTCATTTCTCTCTCTTTGTTCTTTTTTCTTCTCTCATTTTAAATTTTAAATCTCGCACTTGTCTACTTTATGATCAGCAAATGTAGCGTGTTTGGTTGCTTAGTGTACAATTAATAGAATTTTGTGTGAATTACTGGCTTTAGCATCCTTTCTTTGTCTGATTAAAGTATGAATTAGCATGAAACCCTGTCGCAGATAATTCTAACATTGTTTATTCTTGAGAATCAAGTGCCATCAGGCCCATCACTTACCATCTTGATACCAAACATACAAAACCCTGGATCTAATTATTCATTCATTAGGCACCCTACTGAACATTTTGAAAGAAAGGGGTAATATTCTTCTGGAATACAATAATAATTAAATGAATAAAGAGATCCAATGGTTGATGCCATGTCTTGTTTGTGTGTCTAATGACCTCGTGAGTCTGTTAGTTGTTTATCATAATTGCTTCTCCACTTGTCTTCTCTGCTCAATACAGGATGTTGTGATTTGTTCTTCCCACTGCCATCGTTTACAGTTAGGGTAATCTTAGGTTCAAATGCTTTACCTCTTGATGGAACATGTGTTATATGGGTGTGTGCATCCATTTCTTTAGAAAGTATCTTGCAGTAGCTTAAAGTGCATGTCATGTGCATATTTTGTAAGCTTTGGGAGGCACACCTTTTGTTATCTCTTTGTTAACGCGTCACTGTGTAGGGAGAGTAACTGTAGACGGTAAATGATTTCAATTCAGTACTTTAATGAATGATGAGTTAAGAAAGGAGGAGGTTCTGTTTCAAGCTGTTGCATTAAGGGAGCAATGCCAACTACTTGTAAGGCTTAAATTATTAAGCATAATTTGGAGAAATTGGGTCTTGGGGATGTATTCCAGTAAGTCTAGCCTGAAAAGTGGTATTTTGTTGTTATGGGGGATTCTCATAAAATCATTTTAGGCTGTAATTGTGTGACTAGTAGACGTATGGTAACGGAAGGTTTTCCTCCTTCCCAACCCTCTTTTTCATGTATTGTCTTCCTGAAATTTTGACAGGGAGTTCCCTCGATATTACGTAGGTGGATGACTAATCTTGATAAGCTTCCTTTCCAAGGTGGCAGATATGGTTTCAGGTGGTTCTTGGTATTTGCTTGCCTAATCTTTTTTTTTCTTTCTGTTTTCATTTCACATAAAATTCCTTAAGCTGTGAAACACAATTCAGTGGTTAGGACTTAGGAGAAGTTGTGGTTATGTTTGTGCATGTAGTAGGGTGGTACATCTGTGGGTTATTGCAGTTATAATGTGATATAACCTCTCTTTTTTCTTGATCAAAAAGTACTCTTCAAGACTTCATCTTACTTTTGAGGGCAAGTAGTTGTACATTTCAAGTAAATGCGTTGCAACTTATTACTTTATGGGTCTACAATACATGGATGATGCTTTCTCTATTCAATTTATATGTGGACTTCTAAGAGGTCGTCCGAGTGTTGTGCACACCTTGTTCTCTTGATATCATTCCTGAAACAAAATGAAATTGGATTTGTGGTATAAATGTCTAAAAGGAATTGCAAAAATTATGGTTGAACTCCCCTACCAAGCAATTAGAGGTTTTAGAGTTGTTGGGGAATCACTCTTATTAGAGAAATAATTTATTCATGACATTGCACAGCTTATTGAAGAACCCTCTTTAGTTTGTTGGCCATCCTCCATAAAATGGGTTATCAGATGTTTTTGTTTTTGTGGCTGAAAGATGAGGCAGTCCGGAAAGATTTGGATGCGTTATGTTGAATGATTTTTTTATATAATTGATTTTTTGGTAGTTGATTCAGTAGGAAATGAAACTTGATCTGCTTCTTTTTTTCTTGTAACAGGATTTGGGACCCCACTATAACATGGCCGGTGAATCTAGTAGACTTAAGAAGTAGAATCAGATGGGGAGGTGAATCATTTCTGTTCCACCGTCATTTATTTGTAACTACAAGCAAAGAGAGCTAAATTGTGACATGACAATTGATGTACTGTTCACTCTTTAGTTACAGTTCCAATTTTGGTTATTGGATATACATTTTTGTATCAAGTCATATCTTCATCATTAGGGGAGGCTCCTTAAATTGGCTGTATGCTTCTATACTTTGGTGCTTAGTCAAGCAAAGATTTTGTATCTAAATGGCTAGTATAATTTTGTTGTTTCTCTTAGGTGAACTCCATAGTTGTTACTTGTGCACCTTTTAAACAGTAGCTGATATATTCCTAGGTAGACATTTGGGTCCGTGTATTGAAGGCCAACAACTAAAACAAATGTCAGGTAATAAGGTTGTTTGGATTTCGAATTAGCTGCTGATATGCTATTCGTTAGTTATCATTATTCAGGGACTTCAGTGCTTTGCTGATAGTTATTCTGGTGTTTATGCAGAACCATTGATTTTGAGTTAGATATATGATATTAAAAGAAAGCACCTGCTTATTATTATTTTTGATCCAAAACATAGTTTATCATTACTATTGCAGACTACAAACTGGAAACAGTCCAGAATTAAAACATTTAATTATCGTTTTTGATTAATTAATGGACTTAAATATGCTTATCTTGAATTAGTCTGGGTATGTATTTTAGTGTACAGGAATAGGATGTGCAAGCATCTAGTGTGTTAAGAGTTGACGACTCTAAAACCCATAGTTTAGAAATTCGAACCCCTGATCTCAATTATTAATGAGGAAGTTGATTTCTTAATGATAGCTCTTGACCTACTTCTTTTACCATCTCTATCGCCATTTTTGTATTTTAACAGGGACATGATTAATCACATAAACTACATTATTTTAGTTAGTTAATCTAAAAATACAAAAATTCAGATGTAATTTTCCATTAAATAAGATTAGTTAAACAAATTAATGTACGTGCAAACAACTTAATTCCGTTTTCCTAGCCAAAAAAAAGAAGAATTAGTTCCATTTTTAAGTCAACACAACACAGGACAAGCACCCATTACAGCAAAAATCAAACCACTTTTTATATATTTATAGCTTATCATCTGTCATACGCAAAAAGTAGCTACCATTTCTAGTTCTCCCTGTTTTTGTCTCTCAATCTCTCTACAGATTTTATTTCTCATTTTTCATGGCACCACCACTACCGCTGCCTGAACCACAAATGGCTTCATACCCACTGTTTCGTTCACCAAGCAATTCAGTTACACCAACAACTTCTTCACCTCCATCTCCATCTCGCCCACCATTCTCCCTTCAAAATCCTAATTCTGCAAACACAAAAAAATCCTCCAAGCCTAATAAATTCTTTCGTCGGTTCCGTTCAGTCTTTCGTTCACTGCCCATTATAGCACCCACACCTTGCAAAATGCCGACCATGAGTGTTGGAAGTAGTACCGATAACAATCACATGCACGGAGGAATTCGGATGACGGGTACGTTGTTTGGTTTCCGACGGTCTCGTATTAGCCTTGCTATTCAACAAAATCCTAAATGTCTTCCGATGCTTGTTCTTGAATTAGCAATACCGACAGCTAAGTTATTACAAGAGATGGGTTCAGGATTAGTAAGAATAGCATTGGAATGTGATAAAAAGCATCCAAATGAGAAAGTTAAGCTGCTGGATGAACCGCTTTGGACTATGTTTTGTAACGGTAAGAAATTGGGGTATGGTGTGAAGAGAGACCCAAGTCAAGATGATTTGACTGTCATGCAATTACTACATGCTGTTTCCATGGGTGCAGGTGTTCTTCCTACCGAAAGGTCAGAAAATGAAAATATGACTGAGGGTGAAATGACTTATATGAGAGCGCATTTTGAACGTGTTACTGGATCCAAAGATTCAGAGACTTTCTACATGATGAATCCTGATGGTAATAGTGGACCTGAACTAAGCATATTTCTTGTCAGAATTTAACACTTTTTTTTTTTATCATGATTTTTTTTTTGTTGTTGTAATCTTTCATCAATTAAACATTTTTTTTTTTAATTTTTAATCTATTATGGTCGGTTTCTGAATTAAGCGAGCTTTAAATTGTAATTGTCAAAATTATGTATTGTTGTTCATGACATATGAACGGTGAGATGGATCCACAGCCCTAGTATGGGTTGATGAGAGCTTTTTTCTTTCTTTCAGTTGATGTATGTATAAAATGTAATCCACAACCATGACCCCTGATTAGTGTTAAGTTAACGAGGCTTCTTTCATATTGATGAGCATTCATCTGTAGAAATGCAGAATGGCCCTCCCACCTGCTGAATCTTTTGAAAAAAGAACAACATCAATCACAGAAGTAATAACCCACTAATTCGCAGGATTCCAGTAAACTCCACCATTAGTGGAGCACAAAGTTCACCATTTTTGGTGGTACTCCACTTGGGAGGCAGATGTCATCCAATATATTAAAATAAAAATTGTGGAGGTTTGGTTCTACAAATGACACTGATCAAAGCGACACGTCCAGCACTCAAATTGTCGATATCGCCTTTGTAAATGGTCCCAAGTAAAGAATAATGCAAGAAATATGAAAAAAGGATTAACGCGAATTAAAGAACACAGAGACCTGAGAAAAAGATCGCAGTAAAAAAAAAGTAGAAACCAACTGAACTGAAGAGCCTGCATACATATACGAAGCTGCAACTATACAAAGCTGAATCTCCTCCGATAGTTGAGTATGAGCAGATATTAATATTCAAAAAAGAGTTTTTATACAGTCAGGCCTAGTGTTAAAAGGTTTCATTAGTGGTCACCGTATAACTTTCTTCAAAATGGACAACCCTAGAAACAGAAAAACTGCAACGATGATACCATGAAAACCTTACATGGTTCCCAAACAGCAGAGCAGATCAATTACAGGAATACTACTTTGGACTGGTAAGATCTTTCTTCAATGGCTCTATCCCTTTCGAAGAATTTAAACCTATACTCGTCTCCTTATAGCAAAAAGATATTGACGATGACTTTATCAGTTGGATTGAGATTCAAGTAGAATGTTTGTAGCCATGTTGATGTCATTTCTTGCATGTATCAGCGCCTGTCTTGCAGTGTTTCTATCGAACCCCATCGACACTAATGTAGTAATGGATTCCTCAGGTGGCTCCGTGGTGAAAGCAGGTGGAGCAATCGGATTATTTCTCTAAATACACGCAAAAAAGAAAAGAAAAGATAAGTCGAAAGAAATGATAATGATCAAGTTCAAAAGGTAAAAGCATAGGGAATTTTCTGCAGTTACAAACAGCCAATCTCAGCTTACTTACAAGCAAAATTCCAACACCACGTCTTAATTAGCACTCATCTTCAAGAGAAGAAAAACACAACATTAAAATTTATCACGAGTTTAAACAAACTAAACCCCTCACATGATGTTACTAATTTATTTATATTAGTCTACCCATGGTATGTATGCTGCGAGGTGAGGCTGGTTTTAAGCCATATCATGTCAAGGTGTGTAGACCTTAGTTCTACGAAGCATATGACAAAAAAACCCAATCAAGAAATGCTTTATTTGCACTACTATCTTACACATTGTTAGATAATTTTTCGCTACTACACCCGCCGCCCCACCTATGACACATATTGTTGGTCGATGGTTGTAAACCACAAACCAAGTTCTGGCAAAAAAAAACAAAAAACTATGGAGTGTTTCGAGAGAATCGGGACAATTTATAGAAATTTCTAATGAAATCATAATATATTTACTGTTCCACTGGTAGATGGGATAATGGGCCTAAAGAGTACCCCACGAGTGCCGCATCAAATAGAAAAGTACTTCATGATATAGACTTCTCTAGGTGCACTAGCGTGGCAATATTCACCTTAACAACAGGCTGATAACCAAACACGTCACACAGATCCAATGTGGAATTAAATGGTGGATTATCCCTACCTAGTGTATTGTTGCAGTTGTACCATGATTCAAATTGGATGACACATGCGTATGGACTCTCTGCACTAGGTTACTGTTCATACTATGCCCAAATTTGATAAGCAAATTGCACTGAAGGATTGGATGTTTAAAAGGAGGACAGTGATACCTTAAAGACAAATCCTCTACTATTTTAATTTCCTCAACCCTTCAGAACATCGACAACCAAAATCATTAAGTCTTTCTGTGGAGTGGTTTTAAAGATACACAATCTTAACTACTTTAGGAGTAAGACTAATACTACTTTAGGAGTAAGACTAATATAGAACTAGTTAATATACTTGCCTGCACTTCACGACCTGTGAAAGAAGGTACATTTCCAATGACATTCCTGCCTGATGTTGTAGGGGGTGCAATTCCAGGAGAGGGAAAAGAGAGCCGTGAGAAAAATGAGGCGATGAATGCTGGAAACTGAAAAAAAATCACACAATTGCATTTCAAGAACAACATGCTTGGATTTACAGAATTGGGGGACTAAGTTAAAATTAAACTGTCATAACTCAAAACTTTTTTTTATAGGGAACGCCTTATGGTTTCCACAGAAATCCCACGGAAGGTGTTCATAGATAAATAAACACCAGATCGATATACTTCTTTAAAAATAACTATTGTTTTTGAGTGCCTCAAATTGGCATTCCTTAGATATTACAATTATGGTACAAATGCTTAGAGTAACACAGCTTTTTGGCTCGACATATTACTTACTGGACCTTACTGATTATTTTGGTTAGTTAGATAAAAAAGGTTTAAAACAGAGTACTTCAGGGAGCAAGCACCAAAAAAAATAGAATCAGAAAGTAACCTTTATCTTGCGGATGCGAAGAATGTTGAGGCGATACAAGGAACCAGCAAGAATACCACATATACCTGGAAGGATAGATCTTTTCCAGGATGAAAACAGAAGCTGTAAAATTGAAACAGAGTAAGATTCATATAGGTCGAAGTCCTTTCTTGAAATCATCTCAGCTCCCACACACCATTGAAGAAAACTGAATCATTAAGTTCAAGAACTAAAAGGTTACCTGTAGACCGGCTAAATATATGAAAGACTTGTCAGAGATACTAACACCAAATATACGAAACCGTGTTGAAACTGGAATATCAAAGTAGAATGGTACAAATGACGAAAATATAAGACCATAGGGTCCTGAGGTTAATATATTCAAGGTGGGATCTGCAAACAAAAAAGAGCAAAATTAATCATCGGTTATTTCCTTAAGAAGGATATGTTGATTGGGTATGGAGACAGCAGAAAGGGGATTAACATAAGAAAGGGGACTTCCTTTTGTAAATCTTTAGTATCTACGACACCGAATAACTTATACAAAAAATATATGCTATATAAATCAAAAGAGCAATATTTGAAGTTTTGATAAAGGAGTGTACCTTTAAGGAGTGTAAACGCAAGCACCTCGAACACCGATGAAACGATCACAGAGAACAAGATAAAAACCTACATAACACAATAGAAGTACTCGGTAAGAAACCAATCCAGTACCATCTGCACATAAGGACAAACGAACTACGGACTATCAATATTACTTCAGTCTATGCATGTGAAACTGTGCAAAACGGTCACTAAGAATGACTAAGTATTATATGTTGGCTTAGTGTGTGTTTGGTCTTGAACTTCAAATGCGAAATTACTTGGATGCATGACCTAGTGGTGGAACTCAATGTCCGCACTATAAGCTAGCAAACAATTTCTTCAATTAAAGGCCAGCAAGAGAAGCTAGAATTGTCAATCCTTACTAACCGAGTATTTATTGGAGCCTATTTGTCTCTCGAATACCCTGAAGTAGTACAGTAGGTACAATCCGAACATCAGTTCTGGCGTAGATGAAAACGCAAAGACCGACGCAATTAGCTTCCAGATTTTAAGCTTTTTGAAACCATCCTGTAAGAAAAAATGAAATACATTTGGTCATACTACTGAAATTTTCCAATCTGCACAGGAAAATCATGATAATCACAAATCTGGTTCAGTTTTTATCAAAACAGAAACAATGGAAAGATTTAGTTTAGCATGGCCTAAGGACTTAGATTACCGGTGCTTGTAGCACCGGCCTTCTTCTATGTAACACAGACCTAACACATCTTTCGATATGAAGGTAAACTCATGATTGAAAAGGTTGGTTATCTGGAGTTTGAACTATATGCTGTACTGCAACTTGAACATTTGAGCAAATAACAAGATTACAGATGTAACAACCAAGTTTTACATTTTCCATTTGACATGATAGAGAACAAAAGAAATGCTGTCTCTCGTTCTCTGATGCAGACATAAGCTAGAATCGTACGATCAATTTCCATATTTTATATATGGTCAACCCTAAGCACAAGGATGTTATTAAGGATGACATAACAACGCAATATCTCTTTTGACAAAATCCAAAGTCCAGGATATAATTTATAGCTTCGCAGTCGATCATGAAGAACAAACTTAAGATATACAACATCGTTTTGGTACTCAGGATAGATTCAAGGTTAGGATTTTCAAGCCATATCTATTACCTTCATCTAAGGAATTTATAAATCCTTCTTTCACTTTAAACTTTAGTTCAGCCGACAAATGGTCGCAATTGGGTTATAATACAATGCACCCCTCAGAGGAACTAAATTTAGTCAACAATCTAAACTCTCTAATTAAAGAAACCCAATGAGTAAAAGAAAAGAAAAAACCCATTAACATCTTGGGGAATATCAAAGAGCTTTAATCAAATTAAACGACTACAATAACAGCAACAAAAACAACCTAACAAATACAGATATCAAGTTACATATGAGAATACCAAAATAGCAAAATCAATACAAAAATTGGAAAAATACCAGATATGATAGTCCAAGTGTAGATGAACGACCTTGAATCCCAAAGTAAATTGTAAGGAGTCCAGAAGCAAGAACGAAGGCTCTTGAGACAGGAGCATTCTCTTCAAAGTAAAACCAAGAGATTTCGTCAGAAAAACAGTGGAAATAAAATAGAGAGATCTGCAAATTAGGGCATCAATTTGTTTTCTAGGTTGGAAATGTAAAAAGACTTACGGAAACCAGATGGACCGCCGTTCATTTTGGAGATTGAGAGAGAGAGAGAGAGAGAGAGAGAGAGAGGAGAAGGAAGCAATTCAACAATCTCTCTCGCCTCCTTTGATCGGTGGTATAGAGAGAGAGAGATTTGGGCTGGAGGTGTATGTGTTTGCTGGCATTTAGTGCCGCGATGGGTAGGAGAACGATTCGTAGCCCCTTTAACCCAAGTTAAATGGGTGATGTTTTTCTAAGAATTACTAGATAATCCTATATTAGGGACTTATTTAACCCCTAATCCTATTCTAAAATCCGGTTAAATCATTAATCCAAAAATAAGTTTTTGGATTAGTTTTCTTACTCACGCGTCCAATTCACGTGAGAAGAATGAAAAACAGAATTTTCATATCCCACAAATACCTCTCTCTTCTACAAACTATAAATTTAGTCAAAATCAAAACTTCCAAAAAAAGATCTTCAATCACAGCTCACAAATTTTTCTTCTCTTTCTTCTCTTTCTGCTTCAGTGGTGTTTTTCAGTAATAGGGTATCGTCAATCTCCAGGTATTTTTCTTTAATCTTCTTCTCTGTTTTTTTCATCAGGTATCGTCAATCTCTGTTGTTGTTTTTTTTAATTGAAATCATGATAATCAACTTGATTTCATGTTTTGTTTGTTTTCTTATACTGAAATCCCGATGAGAAACGTTTTCTATGATGTACATTTTGTTGAATTCCATGATCGATCTCGGTTTTGTTCGTGTTTTAGTTTTCTTTTCATCTTTTGAAACTGATTTTGTAATCGTTTTATTTTGTTCATTAGATCATCGTATTCAGTGTTTTTACATGTTGTTTGATAATAGGTTTTACTTGGTTTTCTTTTATTTTTTCAGGGAATCATGATTTTTGTTCTTTCTTTTCTGTATGTTTTGAATGTTTCTTCAGTACATATTAATACGTACTGTTTTTTCTTAAATTTTTCGATATACTGTTTTTATAGTATACTTTTTTTGAATCAGTACATATTTTGTTTGCACTGTTTGTCTGTTATGTGTGTTTCTATAATATGTGTGATACTTCTAAAACAATACATATTATGTTGTATTGTAGATTTAGTATTCCTATCATCTTAAAATATATGTTTTGATTTGTGTGTTATTTTATATGCATCACATTTCTTCAGGTTCAACATGTCAGGTGTTGGTTCTAATCCAAATAGCTTTTGCTACTCTCATGTATACCACAAGCAACACCACATTGCATATTTGGTTACGTTATCTTCGACTTTGAAAGATTTGAAGTTAACTATTTGTAATGCGTGGAGCTGGTTGACTCCATCAACTATTGTTGTTAATTATGTTGAAAATAGAGTGAAAGTCCCTGTACTTGTTGATGTATCCCTTCAAGGTCTTGATGCATTGCATTTTACGAAGAATTCAGATTTCTTTGAGTTGCATGTTGATGTTGTGTTATCTTGTGCATCTAATTCTTTGACAATTACTGATATTGACAACAGTGCTGAGTTGATTTTGAGTGCTAGGAACAGTTATTTGAAAGATTCTAAAGAGGTTGCAAGTGTTTTTTTTTCTGATGGTTGAGAGAATCTTTTTGAAGATAAAAACCATCTCTTCCATGGTGGTGTTGAAGCTGTTCGGTTAGCATGTCAAAAATATTATTTGAGGACTGGATATAAGGTTAAAAAATTAAAGAATGACCTTGAGAGAGTCACAGCCAGATGCAGCAATGACAGTTGCTCTTGGATGCTTCACGCGGTTCCCATGAATGGGTATTTGGATGTGTTTACGATAAAGTATTACATGGGTAGGCACACTTGTGGAGCTGGTTATAGGTTGAGGAGTCCAACTGTTTCGAGGAAGCTTGTAAATCATTTAGTTCATAAGCGTGTCAAGCACAACCCTCTCATAAAGCCGCAAGAGATTATGGATTACATTAAAGTTGGTGGAGGGATCAACATCAAGTATCACCATGCATATCATGCACTAGAGTTATCGCATGAAATGATTTTTGATGACGATGTAAAGTCATACACTGATCTTGCTTGGTGGGTCACTGTTGTTCGGGAAACCAACCCAGGGTCTTATATTGATTTTGATTTCAACGACGCAACAAAGAGATTCCACAGACTTTTTATTTGCTTTGGAGCTTGTAGAGAGGGTTATAAACTTTGTCGTCCAATGATTTTTTGTGATGCGAAATTTCTTACCGGGAGGTTTAAAAGAGGTCTAATGGCTGCTACATGTCTTAATGGCAATCAAGGTAACTTTTTTATATGGTACATATTTTTGATATGTATTTTTTTTTATGTACTTTAGGATCATACACATCATACATAAAGTACATATTGATATACACTGTAGGTATAACATATTTTTTGAAGGTGCAGACATGAAGTACATATTTGGTATGTAGAGCTATATGACAACAATAAAACACATCTGTAATCAAGACATGGAGTACATATTGATATGGTTTTTTATATTTTGTTTTCTAGGTTTTTATCCTTTTGCATATGCATTAGTTCCTGGCGAAGATAATGATAATTGGCATTGGTTTATGGAAAATCTTAAAAAAGTTGTGGACCATCGTTCCATCACCTTTTTGACTGACCGAGGTGAAGGTTTGTTGAATGCAATTCCTGAAGTTTTCCCAGATGAAAAATATAAAGAAGTGGTGGACTGTTTCCAAAAAGCAACATATGCGCTTTCTCCAGCTAGATATGAAGAAGGTATTCAAGGAACGGTTTATCTAGGCAGGCCTTGTTGCTCATTACTGCCGTAACATTCCTAGGGAAAAGTGGTCTAGTGCATACTTCTCAGGCTGTATGTATGGTCAGACTTCTTCAAGCATTGCTGAGTCGTTTAATAACTGGATTCGCTGCGAGAAGAAGTTACCTCCTTGTGCTCTCTCTGACACAATCAGGTTTTTATAAGTTTCTTGTAACTCTACAAGCATATATGTAATATATGTTTGTTGTTTTTTAATTATTTTTTTGTCGTGTAGACTAAGGGTAATGGAGTTGATGTCTGAACGTCGTGAAGAAAGTCTTTTGATTGATCCGGAACTCTTACCCCCTGTGTATCAAGCCTTGCTTGAACTACACATTCAAATTGGTCGTCCTTGGAAAGTTAGTCAGTCGTATGCTCACGTATTTGAAGTTCATTCCCCAAGGTTAGGTTTTTTAGATAACATGCTCTTTTGAACTGAGATATCCACTAACTAGTTTTTTGTTTTGTTTGTGTAGTGCAAATATCAGTATATACTGCATAAAATAATATGCTTGGTTTTCTTGTTTGCAGGTCTCATATGGTAGATCTACAGCAAAAGAGTTGTACTTGCCAAAGATGGCGCGTGTATGGTTTTCCATGCTCGCATGCTACTGCAGCTATTGCTGCATCTGGGGGAAAGTTCCTTGATTATATCGACGAATACTTCAAAGTTAGTAGTTATCGCCAGTTATATTCAATCGCTATCAGACCTGTTCCTAATCATGACAAGTAAGTTTTTTAAGCAGTTCATTTTTTTTATGGTAGTATCATACATGAGAATGGTTTTAAGCACTACATATAAACCATAAACTAGAACCGGCATAGTACATATTGATTTTTAGTGTAACACACATCAACAAAAACTGCACAAGTATAATAGTTTTTTCTTATTTATGTTTTTCAATATACCACATGCCTGATGAGTATACCACATAAGATATTGTTCTGCCACCAATAGTAATTAGGGCTCCTCCAGGAAGAAGAAAAAAGAACTGTATCAAGAGTGCATGGGAGATGAGCAAAAATCCTGTTACATGTTCAAATTGTAAATTGAAAGATCGTCACAACAAGGCTACATGCAATGTTATCCGTCAGTACCAATATACGGATGAGAATTAATTTCATTACAGGTTTTTTTAGTACATTTTGGATTTAAATTCTTTTTAGAAGATACTTGTTGCATTTTTTTACGTTTCTTTTTTCAGAACTTGTTTGTGTGCCAACTGCAAAATTTGATGATATAAATCTCTTATATTTTGCTCAATCTAAAAAGATGTATGAAGAATTAGTTTAATGTCATTTACTCTATACGGGGGTCGAGGGGGCAGCGGCCCCTCGTTTTAGTAATACATTTTAATTTAATTTCAGAGTTATTAGTGATTTTTATTCCCAATACATTTTTCTTTAATTTTTTTAGTAATCTTGTAGTTGTTTCGATATGTAATTGCTTTTTAGATTATGAATCTATTGGTTTTGAGTTTCAGCACAAAGTACATATCAATATTTACTTCATAGTACATTTCAATATGTACTTGCTTTTAGATTATGAATCTATTGGTTCAGAGTTTCAGAACAAAGTACATATCAATATGTACTTTTTAGCACATATCAATTTTTTCTACCTTTCTATATTACTCTAAAATTAAACACATACCTTACAATGCTAATAAAGATCATCACATATATATATATATATTAACATACTAACTAAAAACCAAGTTGAATATGTAGAAACCAAGTTCAATAAGTAAACAAAATAAGAAAGTTAATGAAGTAGTACCCACAAAACCCTGCACAAACCAAAAACCAAAACATACCAACTTTTCTCCTCAGACCAAGATCTACAAAATGTACCAACTATGCAGTTAAACATGTTTTTTCATTCGGAGGGTTCCCAACTGATTTCAGGATGAGTTGCTGTCAACAACTTGCATGCTAACTTGATTCTTTTCAGTTGAATCTTCTGCATCATTTGTACATCATCCCCCAAACCTTTCCCATCACAATCAGACTTTGTTCTCCTCTTTATAAAATGCATCACATAAAGAAGGCAGTCTGGACAGATCCCTTGTTGGGGACATTCACAGTCAGTCAACTGTACGGTGGTCAACATGTTTCTTTTGTGCTCGTCTAAAAACTGGTTGATAGGGTGGAACATGTATTCAGACATTGTCTTGCCATTTGCATATCAATGTTCCTTGAACGCCACAGATGAATTGTAATGTTTGAATGTTTATGTTTTAAACTCAAACTCCAGCAGGGTCCAATGCTTGTTGCCATGGCACATTGGTACAAGTATCTTTTCAATGTCTTCGCTCATCTTCAGTATTGGCATTATGATAGCATTCACCTCTGCCCCTTTAATATAGTCTGGCTTTTCGACATGATATTAAAAATTGGAAACGTTTAATAGGTTATTTCACAAAAGTTTATATCAATATATACTGTTTTTCATAACCAATGTTCAAAAGTATAAAATAAGAAGAAAAAAAAACACATACCCAAACAGTTGGATCCATGTGCAACACCTTTTAAGTATTTTTTTTCTTCGGCAACATTTGCTTGGTCTTGTTCAAAAGCCAGTTGAAGCTTATATTCAGCATAGTTTAGGAGATCTTGCTCTAATGATCTGTTGAACACCAGATCATCTATTGTAGTCCCGCTTACGCAGGTACCACCTCCGTTCTCTACTCTCCAAGCAACAGAGCTGCACATTTATAACAAAAACACATATATGAAGTAATTTTTTTTTATATATGTACTGCAAAACTTTCTTGATTTAAAATTAAAATGAAGGGTAGAAATTACTTACATTCTCTTTCTGTTCTCAAATTACGGAAGTAGAATCTCTAGTTGTTCTGCTGTCATACTCTCATAGAGTGGTGACTTGAGAAGATCCAAGAATTTCTTTCTTGGTTGCTGACCTTTCCGAGCTTTGTTGTTTTTTGTTGTCTTTATTGTATTCTTTCTATTCTCAGTTCTTGGCTTTTTCTTTTCAGAAAACATACTTCCACTATCAAATAATGGATCTGTTTTCTTCCATGATTTGCACGGGTTACTCTTCTGCTAACCTCTTCTCTTGGCTTGACTGTCTTCTTTGAAAGAACCTTTGGTTTTGCTTTTGTTTTGGCAGCAGTCATACTGGCAAGTTTGGTTGCAAGGGGAACGTCGCTTGACGTCTAGGTTTTGTAACTTCATTTTCCTGCATTTTCGAATCCAGATTTTCAGTACTATATTTGAATCATATTTTTTCAGAAAATAAAGGTAAATTATCACAGTTAGGGAGATATACCTCCTGGTCACTTTCTTTCTCAAGTGTTACTTGAACCGCATCTTTCTCTGGATTTATTTGGGTTGGCTGAGCTGTAGCTTGTTCAACTTCTACACGTCGCAAATCATTTCCAAATAAATTATCAAATTGTTTGTGAATGTCAATCCCAAATAGAGTAGTATGGCTTGAAAAACTACCATTTTCTAGGCTGGGAGATTCATATTGCTCATCATAGACATCCCTGCTTGAAATGGCTAAGTCTATAAATTCTTCGAATGAGAATTTTTCAATGTCTTCAAACTTAGCCATCGCAGTAAACAAAGGGATTCTCATGTCGACGAAGCTGTCGACAGAGTTTCAATGTCTTGTTCCTCTGGGTTCTGTGACAACCCTTTTATTGTTTTAAGACTTTGGTCAATTGCTTCAACCACCTTCTTCATTGCTTGTTGTTCAAGCCCAGCCAAATCATCCTGCAACCACAGAGTTTTTATTCATGATAGGTAAATGCATACTGATATGTACAATTATATGACAATAACAAAACCCATCTGTAATCAATTACATACTGATATGTACATCTATATGACAATATATAAAACACATTTGTATTCAAGTACATATTTGATATGTACAGGTATATGACAACAATAAAATACATATTTTAATGAAGTACATACTGATATGTACATTTATATTTGATAAACACATTTTGTAATAAAGAGTGAGACTAGTCATCATTACTTACTTGTGAGTTACTTTTCTCCTGTATCTTTTTGATCTCTTCCTCCAGGTCAGATCTAGCCCATGTTTTGATAATATCAACATCAACACCACAGAACTTACACACTGAAGGTGGTGTTGACAATGTAACATTAAATGGCACCCTTTTGAAGGTGGTGTCACTCACATCATTTTGTTCATCTGGAGTTGATGTCTAAACAGTTGGCACGTCTTCTCCCAAATATACTCCACCTTCTGTTATGTTTTCACGAAGAGGATCTATTGGAGTAGTAGGAGATGGTAATTCTCCTGTTGGGTCAGTGCTTAAATGTGTGGGACTCCCATCAAAAGATTTTGGAAACTCTCCTCCATTTTCAGGCTGCATGGGAGAAGCTTTCATGTAAATGTCATGCAACATTTGCAGAAGATTTGACGCATCAAGCGGTCCATCCTTATGCTTTATAGTGTTAGCTTCATTCCATTTCTCAAATATTATCTTTCTCAGATCTTCATATCTTCCTTTCCAGTTATCTTCTTCCATATCCTTTGCTGCAGTTTCTTCTTTGTCTTCTTCTTTATCTTCTTCCTTTTCATCTTCAATGTTCTCTTCTTCAACTCTTCTTGTTATTATGTTCAGAATTTGCTTTTCTTCATTGGTGTATTGAACCTTGAAATTATTGAACTGTACCAAAACAACAAAATATGTACTCAGAAATATGTTATACAAAAACAAGTTTTTTCATGAGGTACATATCAATATATACTGTAGGATAAAAAACATCATACATTTAACACATATCATTTTATACTGTATGATAACACAACATCATAAATGTAATAAATAAGTACATATCTTTCTTACCTCATATTCAGTTTTATCAATATCTTTTTGGAGTTCAGCACATAACTTTGACAGATTTCATTTTGCAGCTCTCGGAACAAACATTTTTTCTGGAATCGTCTTTATTTGCTCTGCATACCAAATCTGTTTTGGAAAAAAAATCACAAAAAAAAAGTTAAGAGTAAATCATTATTTCATTAAGTAAACTACTAAAAAAAAATAGTACGTATTCTTACCAACAAATAGTTCAGACACCCTGTTGTACTCTCGACTGCGTTGACATTGTCATTTAATGACTTTTCAAGGTAAGAATGTATCAAAACAGGCCATGACACATTCTTCGCAGCTTCTAGATCCTCCACAAGACCTATGTACTTTTCAGTCAAGGCATGTGCATCTTTTGTTGTGAAAAACAAAGTGATACACATGAAAAGGCATATAAGCCTTACCAAGTCTTCAGATCTCTCACTTCTTAACTTTTTTTCTCAATATCTTCTTCACTTCCTTTTTCACTTTCTTCTTCTTCAACATTCTTCTCAGTTGCTTGTTTTTTTCTTAAAAGTTTCAACACTTCTTCTTGTATCCTCATTCTGTTAACCTTTTTGGTCTTTGGTACATCAACAAAGAACCTCCGGAAGAAAGCACTGTTTTTATATCCACCTCTAGATGTCAGCATTATATCTTCATGTTGTCTTTTTGCTGCTCTTGGCATTCCAAAGATAACAACTACTTCTTCAGGAGTGGATGTCAGAATATGCGAAACTCCATGCCTTTTGAACTCAAATATGAGCTCATCTGCAACTTTACTTCTCTTATAACACTTTATAAGAGTGGTCACAACAGTTTCATTCCTCATCCAATGATCTGCACCTAGATTTGTGTACCAAAACATCAGAAGGTTGCCATGCGATTGCTCACTGATTATGCGCAACTGAGTTTCACTCAACTCAAACTTTTCTGCCTTGATTGCTTTAACAAGCGATCATATCCCCATTAAACCACTTTTGTAGATCTTCCTGGCAGGTGCAGGTTTTGTGGGTTTCTTCACAACTGCATAATGAACACACTGTCAATATCCCTACAATATATCAATATGTACTATAATATAAAACAAAGTTTATATTTCTTTATATGTTGATATGTATCTTCTATATCATGAACAAAGTATACATTTGATATGTACTGATCCAATTCAAGATTAGAACAAAGTACATATCGATATATACTATCTTGTATGAAAGATGTAGATGCTTTAGTATAGAACAATGTACATCTATATATATGCTTTTATATCTATAGCATGAACAAAGTACATATCAATATATACTTATCCAATTCAATATCTAGAACAAAGTACATATCAGTATATACTTATCCAATTCAATATCTAGATGTTATAACTTTGAAAATAAGCATACACTGATATGTATTGATCAGTATATACTAAAAACCAAGTACATATCAATATTTACCCTATGCTGCATGCTAGATCTATGTGCTAAAACATGAAAAAATAAGTAAACATATATTGATATGTACCCATGTTGTATGTTATATCTAGGGATGCACATCGGGTCGGGTGGGTCGGGTTTGGTCCCACCCGCACCTCCAGTTGAAGGGTGACCAAACTATTCACCCGCACCCAACCCGCCGTAAAACGGGTCGGGTCGGGTGCGGATGGGTGCGGGTTACCCGCCCAGATTCAACAACAACACATTGTTCTGTTGACACATTTAACAACACAGAGGCTGCAACAAATTCTTGGGGGTCAAGATTTTTTTTTAAAAAACTACATATATGGAAACAAAGAACTCAAGATTCCCAGAATGATACCAAAACAGGCAAGTTAAAAAGTCTTCTGCTAGTGACAACACCCCGATGCAAAACAGAATATAAATGGAGTACTTTGAAGAAACATATATTTAAGCATCTGTTATTAGGTACTCAAACACAACATCTTTCCCAGAGAGCTTCCTGTAAACTCCGCTGAAAGTCTCCAATTTGTACTCAGTGTTGTTCCTCCTCCTTCGGATCCAAAAAGATCTAGAAAATTGCAAAGACTTGTCAAGATGAGGAAGAGGAAACAGAATTGAAGGGGGATAAGAATTATCTAGACTGTTTCAATTATTTCAGAAAGGTCTCAACTTATTACCTTGATAATTTTTGATCCATCAAGACAGTACTTGATGCGCTTTCCAACAAACTCAGCTGGATATACAACATCCTCCAGCATGGCATCATGTACAGCAGTAAGTGTTCTGTTGTGAGGTCTTTGAACTGCAACACCCATTTTAGGGGGCCTCACTATTCTCCTGGTAGCAATAAGAATCACATCCTAAAAGAAAAAACATGCAAGTTACCAGTCTTTTCACACTTTCTTCATATGTACTGTTAGGATAACTCACAGGCCAATAGGAACTCCCAAACCACGCCTTTGATTGATGGATGAACACCCTAGTAGTACAAATAACATTTAAATAAACGACACTTGACACTCTAAACCTTACAAATGGTATGAGAACACACTAATTATTATCATTTAGTATTACATAACACATAAGCATGGAAATGACACAAATAAATATATGTTTATAGCCTAATTGAACTGGAAACTTTTAATTTGGTGCATCTCTGACACACAATCGACCAAGATAACCATATGAACTAATTAGTTAAAAGAACAAGTACGAAAAACCTTAATAGTAAGCACAATAATGGGACAAGCTTCTTCTTCTTATTATTATTACTATTAGCATTTGAATTCTATTACATGGATAGATCTTCTACTTTCTTTTGTCCCCCCTTTCTACTGCTGTAACAACCTCTTATACAAGGCAACTAGGAAACTCTGCAAAGAATGAACAACTCTTCTAAACTAGGAAATTCTAAGAGTTGAAACTCTTCTGCGCTAGAGCCTAGAATCTCTATTTCTGGTAGATATTCTCACTCATCCAGTCTGCATGCAACTTTCTAGCCGTTGATCAATCTCTCTAGTTTTGTTTCATAGAAATTGGTTCCTCATGCAATCTGGAGACATCTCTCAGACCTTTTATGTTGGGAGTTTATAGAGACTGTTGTCCTAATGCCACAAATCGAACAGATGAAAAATTGCTCGCTTATCCTACATTCCTTCTATTATGAAACCATTGAGGTGAATGTTTGAGAATTTTGTCTTGGATATCATAAAACATGCATTTAAACAGGATATGACAGTTTCTATTGCAGTTTTTCTTAGAGTATGCTATCATCTGATCCTTACAGTAATAGTAATCTAAGGAATCAATCCCATACAAATGAAAACACAGTGTTTAATAGGAAAAAGCAGCAAACATAGAAAGTTATTTCCATGAATATGAAGGATTAACAATCAGGAAACACACACATAATCACTTAGAACTAGATGCCTACACACAGAATAACTCATATATATGATTCTTATACCATGAAACAAAAAAAAGATCTAACTGTTTGAATAAGGTATGGGAAGAAATATTGACAAAGGTGACGAAACATCTGTTGTATGGCATCCTCTTGTGAGCTCTACCCCTAGGCTTCTTCTTCTTGTTTTGTTTAGGATTGTCCTCTAATTTTGTGAACATTTCCTGCAACAAAATCACAAACAACCCGTTATTAGATTCACAAACACACAGATTAAAAATCAAACCCCCCACCACCATTCTTCCAAAAGTTAGGGTTTCCATATGAAATAGATCTAGGATCAAAACCCCTAAAAAAAATTGGATCGTACTACTAGTAAAGCTCCGCTTACATGGTATAAAGAGAGTCTAAAAGAAAAACCTTATTTGCTAATTAAAGACTTTCATGAGATTTATAACTACTTTGACAGTAAAATACTCCATTGATTTCTTCTTTCGTCTGTAAAATCTAAGTAAACGATAATAGAAATCAGTAAAAACTTGAGAAATTTAAACAAACCCTACATTCAGAATTAGATTAATCAATCCTAAATATAAAGAATTAGGTAACTCGACCATATATCATTAACATCATCTTTAAATGCATTTGTATCTTCTAGAGTACGAGATGAAGATTTGATTTGAATTTCAGGATCAAAACAACTAGATCTAAGGTTATAAAAAAGGGTTTGCTTTTGATTTCTGATGATACATCGGTTTTGATTTTGAGATGGGTTCGAGATGAAGGTTTAATCTATGAGAATTAAGGCTCATATGTGAGAGAGTTTGGTAATTTTCTTTAAGTTTGGTTATGATGAAAGCGTCTGTGAGATAGCTATAGGATTCTGGAGAGGAGACTGCGAACAAAAGAGACGTTCTGGCGGGTTGGTCGGGTGGGTCGGGTGAGAGAAGGTGTCACCCGCACCCGACCCGCCATAAAACGGGTAAAATTTTTATCACCCGCATCTGACCCGTTCATCGGCGGGTCGAGTACGGATCGGGTTAAAACTGACGGGTGCGGGTCGGGTGGCGGGTCTGGGTCGGGTTTGTGCAGCCCTAGCTATATCTAACTCCTACAACATGAACAAAGCAAGTTATATATTGATATGCACCAATGATATGTACCTTTTTTGGCAGAAACAACAACACCCTTCCTTTTTTTCTGTGATGTAGATGGAGAACGAACAACAAGAGCTTTGTTCTTCTTCTTTGTAGATGGAGAATCTACAATAGCTGTTACATTTTCTTCATTTTGTTTTTTCTTTTTTGATTTTGCTGGTGAATCAACAACAATTTGTTTCATTGTTTTTGATCTTGTTTGAGAACCAATAACTTTTATGTTCTTTTTCTGTTTTGATTTTGCTGGAGAATCAACATCAATTTGTTTTGTTTGTTTTTTTATGTTGTTGGAGAATTAACAACTTCATTCTGCTTCTTCTTTTTTGATTTTTTGGGTATAGAATCTACTTTATAAGCTTCTTGTTCTTTTTCTGTGGTGGAGATTTAGGAGTATCTTGTTCTTCAATCACAGTTTCCTTTATACTTCTGTTGATTTTTCGTTTTGTACCCATTTTAGATGGATTTTTTGTAGTAGTACAATACTGATCAGTAGGTTAGGTTTTAGTTTATATAATGCTGTAAGAAATCAAAATGCTGTTAATCCTGTTGAGTTTCGGTTTTTGATCTTTGTTTTTAAGGTTTTGATTGATTTTCGATTTTTGTTTTTGCCCTAGTTTTTAAGTTTTTAGGTTTTGATTTTGAGAGTAATGGACGTCGAGTGATGTAACTGGTGTTGTGGAGTAGATGAACGTTTTGCCCGTTAACAAGTAGAGTAGTGTAGGAGGTGGAAGACGTGAGATGTCCACACGTGAGTAGTTATGGGTAGAATGGTAAATGGGTTTTTTGAATAGGTTTTTGGACTAATGGGTAAGTACGTTTCCCGGGTAGACTAACCATTAACATGGTCCGGGTTTTTTGGACGGTCCAACAAATTTCCCGATGTTTTTCTGTCTGGATATTTTTTTTGTAATATTAATCATCCATAATAAGGGTCACAACTAGGTTAGTTATTATTATTAAAATAACTAAATTTTATCTGGACGAATAATGATTACCCATCTAATATGTTTTTTTTTTTTTTTTTATGGTGTAAATTTTACTCCTTCAGATAAACCCTCATTTATTTTAAAATGGATAGAATATCCCATATCCCTTGTTTAAAGGATCACTAGTGATTGATATCATTTATACGGGTCATATTTATTTCTTTTAAGCAAACTAAAACTTTGTTCAGTCATCTCACCCTTCAAAAAGCTAGACAACCCCACCGGAGAAGAGGTCCAAAATATGTGACGTTTGTTTTTTCTAGTCCAAGCAGATAAGTGATGTGCACCAAAGTTACAATCCCTCGTGAGAAAAAATTACACTTAAAATTCTTAATATTGGAAAATATAAAGTTACAGATCTTTCTACCAAGCATCAGTAGTGGTGAATCATCAAAACCTTGCAAACTGATTTTATATTTACAAAACACTAGTATTTGGCGTGTTATGCAACGAATGAGTACATTCTCATTTTTTTAGTAGTGGTTAGGATTTTTCCCCTTTCTTGAATTATTTGGTCCATAAATTGAATGGTCCATCCTTTCGTTATCCCCACTCATGATAATAAATTCATTCTCATTAAAATAATAAGTAATTTTTTTAATTAACACACCGTTAATTATCTTTAAAAAAATCACCATTAATTTTTCATTTTATCTCTATCAAATGAAAGAAAAAAAAACTGAAGAAAAGAAAATAACTTAAAAAGACTCTTCATTTATAGTACGCATCGCCACTGTGCTGAAACATGTAAACTGTATTTTTCATTTTTTTATGTAGTTTTGTTTTTACCTTCACTAAACAATCATTTTATTGTTGTTGAAAACTTTAGGAGATTATTTGGTATAATACATTTCAATCAAACCTCCTACAACTTCAACAATCTCTTTTACTATTGGAGTTTATAATATTTAAGCTAATTCGTTGTCCATAGAAACCATAAGTATTTAATACCAAACTTTTGTACTAAATGGATGCAACTCAACTATTAGACTTTCATTCCCTGCATCCTAACTTTTTTGTAAATAGGTGAAACCTAATATTATAATGAAAAAAAAAACAATGAAGAAGAATACTGATCAAATTTAATTTAACTTTCGTAAATAATAAATAGGAAAAAATAATTAGAATTATTTTAGAAATTATAAGAGGATGGTAAATAGGTGAAACCGGAAAGAAACAAAAAAGGGAAAAAAAGAAGAAAATTGAAGTCACAAGAAAATGGTTTACGTGTTGAATTGCTCATGGTTTGTGTAGAAAATGGTAAGAGGCTAGTGAGAGAAAATCGCAACAGCCAGATTTTTACTCTCAGCAGATTCAAGACAAATATCAAACATCCACAACGCTTAAAAAAAACAGAAAAAAAATTGGAGCAGATAACAAATAGCTGACTCACAAAAAGAAAAAAAAAAAAAAAGAGAGAGAGAAACTATCAGAAATTCTTGGTTTTTTTTCTGCAACACATGTTTCTTTTACCAAACATCCACAATGTTCACACTGCCATAACTTGTGGTAAGCAGAACTATATCAAGGAGTACAATCATTTATGAATTAATCGAGCTAGCAGAGGCATGGTTATTAACTAAAACCGTATCAACATTTGGAATTTCTGTAACAAGATCTAAATCTCAGCAAATAATGCTCATAACTGTATATTATGAAAACTGAAGCAGAACTCCGTTATACTGCCATTAAGTGTTGAAAACTTTCCAACCTCCCTTTCGGAACTTCAAAAATAAGTATTGGGGGGTGTAGTAATGGTCACTGGGTATCTCATCCAATTGAGACCTGTGATTTTAATACAAATAATACTTCTTTTACTTCCTCTTTGGGGGAAAGCGACAATTACTAAAGGACGCTGATATCAACTCGACCCTTATGGAGTTGAAATGCAGGAGTGATCCAACTCCCGCAACTGCATTGGATGCCTGACCAGTTAAAGTAACCAAGGCGAGCATCACAATGGACACACGACAGCTTTCCTTCCAATGCACCTTCTTCCACTGTAATTAATAATGAAAAAAGTCAAAACAAGTATTTAAGTCATATTGAAAAAAGAGGTCACGAGTTTTTAAAATCGTCTGGCACCGAGTTGAGTTGACTGAGCAATCTTGGGATTAGACAGGCATACAACCAAATCAATCCAAATGTCAACTGCCAGCCACAATTGTATGGTTGGGGGGCCTTGGAACCTATGAATGATTCTGCCTAGTCAAGCATACAATTTTCAGCTGGTCATCCAGTTCTGGCCGAAGCAACTCAGTATCAAACCCAAACTACCCAAATCCAAGAAGAAGAAATGCATATCCTAAGCTGTTCAACAATTCATTATAATGCCTTTGTCTCTCCTAACAACTACTGGGCACTTAAACCTTGTTTTCTGTATCAGTCATCAAGCGACAGATTGGAAACAACTGATTGTCTGATTCACCTGAATGCCAAACTAGATGCTTTCTTAGAGCGAGAAGAACAGATGCATATTTCCGGATTTCCGGTACACACTTAGCGATTTTAATGGGGGACAGTAAGTCCTATTGTCATTCAAATTTACCGTGAATATATTAACATCAAGCAAAAAACACATAGAGTCAACTAGCAGCAGAAGTTTGCAGTTTATACCTGACTTCATCCATTGCAGGGGCTCAACAAAGATGGAAGAGCACTCGTGTTCCTCATATGTCTTTGATGACTTGGAGTTTTTACGTTTTTTCCACTCGAAGCATGCCTCTCCCTCTCCTGGTTCATGCCCTACTAGATTCTCTTCTAGTGCAACAATTCTCCTGCACTTCTTGCACCGATAAGCAGGCATTCGCTTTGCTTCTTCTGAAGATGCGGAGACCTCAGAAGAAATGGTTGATGTGGGTAACCCAGGATCAACACCAAATTTTGAACTGTCTATCCTCTCACCTCTGGTGTATGAATCGCCTGAAATCAAGAATGATACTAACTTTAGAGAAAAGAATACTGAAACAAAATTCTTGTCTTGAGGAAAAACACAGGATAAGGTAAACGGAATGTAGATAATTTCTTCGTCTAAAAATAGCAAACCGAAAAGAAAAAGTGTACATTATAAAGACTTAAAAGATATGTATAGGCATACCAAGATACCAAGAAATTGAAAAAATATACATACTCGGTCATGATAGAAGGATAACAAAATCTTCCTGGATGGCTAGGCCACGGTTGATTCACATTCTAAGGTGGTCAACATTACAGTTGATATAAGATCAAAGTTAAGAGTTAAGTTCGACACAACAGGTAGTCATAAATTCACAACTTCAAAGCCATTTGACTGAACTACTATTTCTCTAATCTAGCTCCACCAGGAAACAAAGTAGGTGTTAAGGATATCAAGTTCTTATAGAACTTATAATCACATAAGACTCGCTCATGCTGTCAGTTTTGTATTGTGAGACCTACCAGGGATTTCCCATGTTAGTGTGGCTTTATACATCCGTTTTATCTTATGAATCCATCTCCCTATCTTCCCACTGGGAACCATCACTAACTTCTACCAATTTCAGTCAGCATCACTGAAGAACTGAGAAAGCCTAAAACTTTAAATTATCATAAGTAAAATAATATGAGCTCTCCATGTGGTCCTACAACACCAGGTAATTACACCTAGACAGCTTGCATCTATTTGATACAACATACCATAAGCAATGAAAACATAATTGGATGAAAAATGATATCGTCATGCTTAGGTGGTGGCAACCAAATGATATTTCTAAGCACAATAATTTAGTATTAGGTTATCACATAATATATGATAAACAAAGACTGGTGGTATTTAGGAAAACAACCAAGAAGAATACAGCTATCATTTCAGGCATTCTTCCCCTACTTAATCATGTGCAGGTGAGCGGCTTAAACATGTGCATAGCTTCAAGGGGTAACCCTTCCAAACCACGGACCTATGCAAGTCATCTACACTACGACAGTCTCGTTAAGATCAGATAAGAACCTCTGAAACACTTAAAAATGCACTGTCCTCACTGTTGACAAACATAAACCAAGTTTCGGTGCTGCACTAGAAAACCGTATATTACCTTTGTCAGGATACGATCCTCAATAGATTCTTATTAAACGTAATAGGGGAAATGATTCGGATTTTCCTGAGTCTATGGTATACTAAACATCTAACCTAGAAAATAGAACTTTTGGTTTGTGGGGTTTGAAACTAAATAAGTAAATATCAATCTACACTAGCATTTACGGCAAAAGTTAGTCTATGCCAAACTAGAATTGGGTCCTACTGTTAGAGGCAGTTCTACTTTTAGTTTTCAGACAGCCCCTAGATGGTTACAACTGTAATTCAAATTATCATTTGTACTGTAAATCAAAAGACATGTAAGTGGTATATAATTAACCAGAAAGAGAGAAACACACCCATCACTTTCAGTTGAAATCGCTTGTATATGGTACTTGCACGATTAATTTTGAAACCCATCTCTTCAAACATTTTTAACTGCACTCGAGAAACACTTAAAATGAATATCAAACAACAAACTTAACATTGTGAACGATTCCAGGATAAACCCTTGAGTAACTAACTCAAGATTTCTCACCTGATCCAGAAAGCCGTCATTGGGGCAGACAAACTCACAGCTTTGTCTTAAAGACTCAAGCGCATCTGCAGGAATACAAATACAAACAGGAAAGCCCGTGATGAAAGAATAAAGAACAGCATAGTAAATGATCTTTGATTTGCAGAAAACAGAAAGGAACTGTGTATAAGAATTGCCATTTATAGTTGCAATTGGTCATTGGCCCCAAACAGGAATGTTTGATGCAAAGTCGCAAATTTTACGAATAAATGGACATCATTTTTATTTCTTCCAAATGTTAACACGCTTTGCTTGAACTAGCACAAAATTTAGTGTAGAATCAGAAATTTCAAAATTTAATGATTCTTGGCGTAGCTTACTTCAATGATCAGGAGATCAGATTATTACTCTCAAAGCATGGAATTTAGGCAGCCATATCTAAGAGTACTAAACATCTATTTTCTCGTTAAAAAAAGAAATCCGCACAAACCTTCTTGAGATAGTTGTTCACTTCTCATCAGGTATGCTGTAACAATAGTTGCACTGCAGAAACACAAATGAAAGAGCATAAACCTTGGACTGAAGCACTGTGTTGCTTTCAGCGAAATCAAATTACATTCACTTAAACAACGATCAATATGATCTTATAATAATACTATCAGTATAGGGAATATCAAATATCTCCTTGAGGGGGTGAATACAGAGGGAGGAGATGAGGGGTTTTGATTCAAATGATACATGTGAGACACAGTCAAATAATTGAACTCCAATCAAGTAATTAGGAAAGCATGTAATGTGTAAGAACCAGGAGCAATGGATGGAGAGAGCATTTGCCCTTTTTGTCCTTTGTTCTTTCTTCTTTCTTAGGACGGAACAATTAAAAACAGGGGGTTGCTTCAGTGGAAGAACCATGCTTAGTATTCATCTTAGTTTTCATATTTACAGTAAATGTGAGATAACGGCGTGCATGTGCATGAAAAAGCTTTATTGGCCAAGTAGGTTCAACAGATTGCTTGAGATAGGATTAAATATTATCTCAATCAGACAAGTTAACTCAAATCTTTTGGCTTCAGTGGGATCATATATTGTAATATTATTATGTTTCTTTGCACATATTATCTCAAGACTATACTCCAGATTCAGATCCACACCTTAAACCAATTAATCTGCCCTCCAACATGAATTGATGGTATCTAAAGTTTCAAGTATAACTCATCCCAAATATGATCGAGCACAAGAAGATATTGCTTCAACTGAAAGAAGTACTAGATCATTTCCACTAAAAGATAAAAAAGATCCCAAGTTTCTAACTTATTTATTGCAGGTGACCATGAAAATCCCCGTGAGGCTATATCTCAGTTTGTTGAGTGCGTACTAGCAGAGTTGTACTTGTATTTCAAAAATGCTTCTTCATGACACACTGAGACAGAGAACTATGATGCTTGATGCATTTATTCACGGTTAGGTTGTTTCTTATCATCTCTTGGAAACATTTGCTTAGTCAGGCATCCTTAACTCTATACAATGACTCATACTTCTTTGTTAAATCATTGACCCTAGTGGCTCTGAGCTAATACGGTGATTACAGAACATGTTTAGTGGTTAACTCTCTAATCTAGCACCATACTGTTCAAAATCAACTTCGATGACAAATAAAATAAGAATAAAAATACGGTGATTACAGAACATGTTTAGTGGTTAACTCTCTAATCTAGCACCATACTGTTCAAAATCAACTTCGATGACAAATAAAATAAGAATAAAAATAAACGAACAGAAATGAAAATTACCTTCGCGATACGCCTGCGAAGCAATGAACTAAGACGGATCCTTCTTTTCTGCTGTCGTCAATAAAATCCAAACACACCTCCAAATAATCCAATAAATTCTCACTCTCCATATCTCTCAGTGGAACAGCCATTCTCACCAATTTCAAATCCTTTCCAGCATTTTCAAGTGAATACAAAAGTTTTTGTGATTTACCACCCAAACTATCACCATCTTGAGAAGTTGAAGAACTTTCATAACCACCAACAAACACTTTCCTGATTTCTTTTGCATTTATAGTAATGGACGGTCGCCATTCGGTGAAAAACGATATCGAAGTTGAGTTAAGAAGAGAGACAATAAATTTGAATTCAGTGTTGTCATCTTGAAGAATCTCAGCAGAGTCATTAATATTACCAATAAAAAGATGTTCTCGTACCAAATACGGCATAGCTGCAAATTAACTATGCTGCTCAAAACCCTAATTTCTTTTGCTCTTCTTTAATTCAAACCCAAAAACTGAAAACACAGAAATTAAAAAAAAATGCATTAAAACCTGTAATTCCTTTAACACGATTATAATAATAAAGCTTCTTATTTGTTTTTGTAATTGTCTACATTACTTTGTTTCTATTCAATCTTATTCCATGTTTCTGCATATACAAAATGAAGAAAAAGAAAAAAAAAGGAACTAAGCTCAGAAATGAGAAAACAGTCATTGTTTTTAGATGCTGAAGATGAATATTAGTGGTAGCAAGAAGAAGTTAGAGATGTATTTCATTACCTGAAGTCAGCTGGAGAAAGTAAAAATTGAAAATCCTTTTATTGCTTTCCTATCTATTTTTTTCTCTCTCTCTCTTTTTTTTTTTTTGTTTTTTTGTGTGTGTTTTCTTGCTTATTATCCTGTTGCTCTTTATTTATTATCTGATGATGAATGAATAAGAAGAGCAGCGAAGTAACCGTTTCAGAAAGAGCCAATTGGACGAGGTTTATTGGACGTTATAAATTTTAATTTCATTTCTTTTATTTTTAAAAGCATCTTTCTTTTTCTTTTTCTTTTTCTTTTTCTTTTTCATTTTCATTTTCTTCCCGAATATTTTGTTTAGGTGAGGGGAAAAATCCAAATTAAATACCCTAAATGGCTAAATCAGTTTTTTTAGAGAATATGCGCATTGATTGTGTTTTGTTAGATTGGAATAATGACTCTTCCATTTTTCACTTCCGGCCTCGTATTCTATCTACTCTATAGATGCTATAATTAAATTTTTGAATGATAAAAAAGATTTTTTATTTTTTCCAAAGAAAAAGAAGGGTTTAACAGAGCCCATTTAATAAACTACCTCATTTAGATTGAAGTTTAAAGAGATACAAAGAAGTGGAAAATTAGCATCCCACCAACTATTTACAGTATCATGCATAGCATGTTGACACCATTTATAAGTCAAATAATTTACAGACTTGAGAACAAATTGAAACTTTACATCTTCAAAAGAGTTAGTAGAACCTTTTATCTCAAGAATCACTGATCTGATACTCCAAGGGATGTCCCGCGTATCTCCTAGGATTGTTTTAGTCACATTTAAAGCATCTCCTTCAATGATAATTCTTCCAAAGTTCATTTTTTTCCAAGTTCCATACCCAATATGCAAGTAATGGATTCTGCCAATAAGGGAGACGTCGTAATAAACGTAATTGAACCACATCCCAGTAATTTACCCATATGATCTTGGGCAATAGCTCCTGCAGCACCATTATTAGGAATAAAAGTTGCATCTGCATTGATTTTCACATAAGGGAAATCAGGTGGAGTCCAATAATGAGGATGATTCCTCTGACCATTTGCATATGTAGTTTGAGAATCCTCGTTCATGCAATTCTTGAAGTCCTGATAAGAATATTTCATAACACAATTTGTTGAGAAGATTATATTTTTAAAAACCATTTCATTCCTCATTTTCCAAAGATTCCACATAATGTAAACCCTGAGTTCAAACTTTTGATTCAAATTATCCAGTCCATCAGTATTTGTTGTACATTGTCTGAAGTAAAATGATAGTTTAAGTCCTCCCGAGCATTCCTAAACACCATCTTAGACTAATGACAATCAAATAATAAATAAAATATAGATTCCTCTGCCTGCTTACAGAAAGTACATGCAGTTTCCACACTCGGTAAGAACCTATAAATATTTGCTTTAACTGCAATCCCATTGTTCAGTAATTTCCAAATGAAAATTTGTATCTTGGGGAGAAGTTAAGAATATGCCAAGAATTTCTTCAACAGAAAAGAACTGAAGGTTGAAGAAGTTGCCGAATTATTCAAAAGTAATTGGTAGCAAGACTTAGTAGAGAATTTACCTGACGCAGTCCAAACCAAAGTATCAGATGCATTATCTTCTGAAGTAAGAGATATGGATGAAATCATATTTATTATTTTTGAAGAGAAAATTTGAACCAATAACTCTAAATTCCAAGAATTGTTATAACTTGAAATAAGATCAGAAATCATCTGAACTCCACCGGGAATTGTAGTTGGCTTTGGAATAAGATGGTGAATAAGTTGTTGAAGCCAAGGATCCCCCCATATATTAACTTTTAGGCCATTTGCAATCTTCCAAAAGACTATATTAATTAAAATTGATCTGACTCCAAGCATGTTATATATTCCAAACAGTTGAACCTCTTTTCAATGAATCTATAGCCCAAAATGAATTATCTTGAAGATATTTAGTTATTAAAAGCCTTACCCACATAACATCTTTATTCTCCAAAAATCTGTACACATGTTTGCAGATAAGAGCAATGTTCATTAACTCTATATTGCGAGTGCCTAATCCTCCACATTCTTTTTTGAGAAAGACCTTATTCCAGTTGAAGAAATGTAGCTTTCTGTCATCTACATAATGACCCCATAAAAAACATCTTTGAATCTTTTTTATTTCTTGAGTTACACCCTTAGAAAGTAAACAATTCCCATGAAGTATTATAGGAATTGCAGATAATACAGTTTTTGATAAAACTGTTCTTCCAGCAGGGTTCAGGAAGTGAACTCTTTATCCATAAAGCTTGGAGTTAAACTTATATTTCAAGAAATCATAGCTAGAAATCCTATAATCTGATTTCAGAGGGTATATACCTAAATATTTTTTCCTTTGAAGTCATTTCTTTCATCCCCAAGTCTTGAATAGTAGTTTGTTTTCGAAGTTCAGAATTCCCTTTACTAAAATAAATAGTCGATTTGTTATATTTGATTAGTTACCCAGATAAATTTGCATACTCCTCCAATAATTTCTTTAGCTTGTTAACATTTATCCTTGACTTTTCACCAAGAAAAATAGATCATCTGCGAACATCATATGTGAAATAGTTGGAGCCCATCTATTTATCTTATATCCTTGGTAGAGACCTTGAACTTCATATTTATGCATTAGAAGAGAAATCCCATGTGAACACATAATGAAAAGAGTTGGTGAAAGTGGATAACCCTGTTGTATTCCCCTTTCACCGGTGAAGAAACCATTTGGAGATCCATTGATGTTAATAAAGAATAATGCAGTTGTAACACAAGCCATGACTAAAAAACAAGAAATACATGACACACCCATTAAACCCAATATATCGCCAAGAAACTCCCAGTTGACTTGATCATATGCTTTTGACATATCCACCTTGAGAGCAAAATGACCATTTAATGCTCTAGAATTGGTCATAGAGTGAAGCATCTCTTGATATTATCCAGGATTTGTCGACCAGGTACAAAAGAATTCTGAGACCATGAGATAAAATTATCTATGCATGGCTTTAATCTGTCAGATAAGATCTTAGCAATATAAGACATTGAATAGAGATATATGACGAAAGTCAGATGTGACTTATGGGTTTTTAATCTTAGGAATCAATGTAATATTAATGTGATTCAACAACTCAGGGAAAGAAGCATACTGAAATATTTGTTGTATTGCATGGAACATATCATTACAAATTGTAGACCAACATTTTTTATACAAAATTGGAGAGTATCCATCTGGACCCGGAAAAGTGAAGGATCCTATTTTCACCAAAACTGACCAAATTTCTTCACAAGAAGGAACTCTACATATAGCTTCATTAACCACATAGAAAGGAACTTGAGTTTGAAGTGAAAAGGTGGGTGGGTCAGAAACCACCGGTTGTTGAAACAACAATTTAAGGTGATTAACAATTTCTCTAGCAATCTCAGCTTGATCCGAAGTCCAACAGTTATCAGCTTTCTGCAAATGACTGATTGTATTTTTTATTCTTCTTTCTTGAACATAAAGGTGGAAATGTCTAATATTTTTGTCACCATATTTTTCCCAAAGTTGTTTCATGCCTTAATCATAATATGTGGCCTCCATGATAAGGTACTCATTCAGTTGAGCAACAATCACCTTTTCTTTTTGGATATTTGCCGCAGAAGGTCTCCAAGACTGAACTTTAAGAAGTTTGTTTTTAAGGATAGGGACCTTGTATACAACCAATTCTTCTACGACTCCAATCTTTGAGGAAATAACCCAACTTTCTCAATTTTGATTGAATATCTTCTTCTTCCACTTGGGACCAGCATTCTCTCATTTTTTTTAGAAAATCTGGATGAGAGATCCAATAAGCTTCAACTTATAATTTGGAGGTGCTCTGGCTACATTTCTACAAGTGTTCAATAAGATTAGTGAATGATCACTTGCAATTCTTGGTAAGTGAAATATTGTTGCATTGTGAAAAGCAGTGCACCACTCTGGATTAGCCATCACCCTATCTAAAAGTTGGCGAATTAAACCACTTATTTCTCGACCATTATTCCAAGTATAGGTTGGACCCTTATACCCCAATTCAATGAGATGGTTCTGTTGAATAAAGTTGTTGAAGTATGAGATATTTGAGTTTAAAACTGGGAAGCCGCCAAATTTTTCCTAAGTAGATCTAATAACATTTAAATCTCCTATAAAGCTCTTGCAACCTTGGAAATCTTGAACAAGAAGCGATAAATTCTACTAGAAGTTAGCTTTTTGATAAACAATTGGAGGGCCATATATGTAAAATAGGTGTCATGGATTTCTAGGATCATCATTGTGAATCACAACATGATTTAGATTAGAAGATTGAGAAATAATCTCAATATCTATATCATCCTTTCATAATAGCCACAATCCTCCACTTCTCCCAATAGAAAAGACAATGAAAAACTTTTGAAAACGAAACTGATTAATTCTTTAAAGAGACATTTATTCGGACATTTTCGTTTCCGAAAGAAAAACCACTGAAGGAGATATACGTTTGAGAAATGAACTCAAAGCTATAATTATTGGGAGATTCCATATACCCTAATAATTCCATGCTAGAATAATATTTATCATGCGATATTTTAGAATTAGCCGCCTTACCATTTTCAGAAGAGTTACCAATTACCATTTTCCTTAAGAACTTTGGTTGACGAGAGTTATTCTTAATGTAAGACTCCTCATGTCTTCTTTTAGGAATTTTTGGTTCCTTACTATCATCTATAATGATAGAAGAATTCTGATCTTGCATTCTAGCCATGATTTTCCACTATTTGTTAGTTGAGTTTCCAAGAGAAATAAGTTTAAACACTACCTTTTTACCTCTGTCAACACCATGAAGTCTTGAGTATGTCATGATTGGATATAGCATTTTGGATTTTCATAAATAACTTGAATTGTACTAGGAAAATTTAGTGAATCCAATGGAATAGAAGTATGCATTCTTGAGATATTTGAGTTTGTGTTAGTCTCAGCCTACACAATTTATTTTCCTTTATCCATACATGGATTAGTAATGCTAGACATACGTTGTTGCACATGGGGAGAGAAAGATGATCTTATTTCCGGTAATATATTTCCTAGAACCATAATTTCATATCTCAATCTAGGACCACGAACATAGTCATTAATATAGGACATACCACAAATTGTTGAACAATTGAAGGAATTGTTGCTTCAAAATTAGAAGATGGTGCTTGATATTGCATTTTTGTTGAAGATGCCAAATTTTTTGTTGCTTTTGATTGAGTGTATTCTTCAACTACAAATATATTCTTGGACTCTATAACATTCATAGTTTGATTTCTGAAAAAAAAGGCATTGATTGATTGAGGGTAAATAGGTTTGATCATTTCCAAGGCTTGCAAATGTAGTTCCTCCGGATATTCTTTGTAAATATAGTCCTTATAGTCACTGATTTTAGGACATACTTTCACCAAGTGGCATATGAATCCACAAAAGAGACAAAACTCAGGTAATTTTTCATATTTCAAAGACGCAATATAGGTGGGGTTGTTGGGTAAAGGAAATGAAACTTCTTGAGGAAGGGGTTGATTGGTATTTATATGTGTCTTTGTTCTAGCAAATTTTCCCCAAGTGGTTACTTCATAAACTTGAATGGGTCTAGTTTTACCAATTTGAGAAACAAATTCAAAGACAAACATTACAAAGAGGTTTTCCACAGGGAGGCCATGTATTTGTAATCCAAACTCAACTGATTCAAAATTATAATCACTGTGAAGTTTTTCGGGGATGCATCTTTCCAGGGCATAAAACTCTTCCTTAATAATCCATGGAGTAACTTCCATGATCATTTGAGAGTCAGCATGAGACTCAAATTTGACTAAAAAGGTATCATCAGTAAACACAAATATATAGTGAGCATGATTAGTTTTCCAATTTTTTTGCAGAATCTCTCTTACTATAGAAATTTGAGGAGGTTTTGCAGTAATGATCTTAAAAACAAAATAATTTTGATGATTGAGTTTTGAGCCAGGAAAATAGGTGTTTATATTGATTGTGGATGAAGATTTCTCTTGAGATAAGAGATTGGAGAAATGATGAAGTAGGTCATTGTGATTTGAATTTTCTTTATTTTCTTGATTGGAAGATCTTAGATACACAAAAAAGGATAATGATAGGAAAGCCTTTAGTGGCAATTTGAAAGGTTCAAAAATAAACCGATAAGAATAGTTAGAAAATAGTTACTTTTATTTTTAAAAACTGAAAACTCAAGAAACCCTAATGGAGAAATAAAAATTTGATGAAGAAACAAGTAATGGTTACAAAGCCTGATCTAAAAAATAAATACAGATGAATCCAAAAACAAGATTATTAGTAACAGAATCTGCGAGACACTATAATGAAACACTGGTGGATAAATAAAAAACAACGAATAAAAAGGTTTAAGATTGAATTTAGTGTTGTGAATAAAGAGGTAATGATTAAAATTTACATGGGAAGAGGTAATGATCGATAATTCTTAGATGAGAATAATAGAAAATGATTGATGAATGGATTTAGTTAATACACTGAAAACGGTGAAATTTTACAGAGAGGAAAGATAAACTCTATTTTGTTTTGGAGATGATATACCATAAAAGACATAAAAGGCCTTTTAGATTTTAGTGTTTCTTTTTCTTTTCTTTTTTATGGTGAAAGTATTATATCAAGAAATTAGTTAGGCTTTACATTACCTGAAAAAGCCCTCCTCATTACATCTAGTAAAAGAATTTTGTGCCAATATGCATAATATAATAATGATTTCAGACCAATTTTTTTAATTCCAAAAGTTAATGATCCTACCACGCCAGCTGATTTTAGACCAATTTCTTTACTCAATACTAATTACAAGACCATTTATAATATCAAGCTTTTAGCCACATTGATAGTTCAATGTGCTTATCAGTGTCTGACCCAAAGATGTGGATCAAGCTTTCTACAAATAAATATGCGGAAGCTCTCGAACAAATAAAGCAAGGAACTCATCTGGGCGACACAAACAATATAAATAGAATGAAACCACTTTTGAGCAAAATAATAAGCCCTTACTAGGCAACATATATCCCTAATATACATATTCAAAACAATATAATTATTGCTCATGAGTTGATGCACCATGAAAAGAAAAGGGAAAAAAGATAAGTGGGTGGGGGTGGGGGAGATGAGACTCAAACTTGATATGTTCAAAGCTTTTGACATAATAGAATGGTCATGTCTTATTGATGTTCTCAAATCTTTTAGTTTGCTAAACATTGGTACGATTTGATCTATCAATGTATTAGTATTATAAGTATTTTTATTATGCTTAACGGTTCTCCATGCAAATCCTTTAGAGCAACTAGGGGTCTGAAACAGGGTGATCACTTGTCTCCATACATTTTCATAATTAGCATGAAATCATTATCCAGATATCTCACTCACACTGAGAATATATAGCCGTCTAATCCATGGCTTTAAGGTTACTAGAGAGACACCTAGCTTAAGTCATTTGCTTTTTGTAGACGATTATTTAATTTTTACAAAAGTCCCTCATGTTGTTGCGAGTAATTTGATGAGTTTGATAAAGGACTTCAGTATTGGCTGGTCAAGTTATCAATTTTCAAAAATCTGGTTGTTTTTTCAGCAACAATGTTCATCCTGATCATGTTATCTCCTTGATTATATCTCTAAATGTTAAAAAGATTTCCCTATATGAGAATATTTAGGTATTCCAATTTTAATTTCTAAATATAAAGTTGACATTTTTCATCATCTCACAAATTAGTTTGACATGAAAGTTGTACAATGGAAAGGAAAACATTTGAACCAGGCAAGTAGATTTGTGTTAGTTCAACACGTGTTAAAGGCTTCACCCGTTTATTACATGAAGACTTTCTCAATTCCAAACAAAATTACCCATAAGATGGAATCCTCACAAAGAGATTTTGGTGGGGAAAACCTAAGCCTGGTGGCTTGTAATTGAAACAATGGAATAAAATATAATATCATAAATTTCATGGTAGATTAGGCTTTAAAAATATTTCTCATGTTAATATTTCTCTTCTTGCTAAAACCGATTGGAACTTGCTTCGCTGCTCCCAAGAGTTGTGGCCCAAAATTCTCAAGTACAAATAATTTAGGAAAAATAATTCTGCGCATCACAACAAGAACATAGATTGTTCTTATGTTTGGAAGAGTTTATGGCACGATATTGATTTCATCGTACAACATTCTCACTGGGAGGTAAGAAATGGGGATAATATTCTGGCATTCAAGGATAATTGGATACCAAATGTTTCCCATCCTTTATGTGTTTCTGTTCCCAATCATCATTTGACTGTTAGCGAGTTCATTAACAAAAAAAATCATAGTTGGAATAATAAGTTAGTTGATGCTTTATTTTCCCCGTAAAATGCTCAACAAATTTTGTCTACCATGATACTTATTAGTGGTCATGATAAGTTAATTTGGACATTCAACAAGAATGGCAGTTTACGGTAAAGTCAGCATATAAACTCATACCAGGTCAGTATACTCATATGCTCAACCCCTTGAATGTTAATCCTACTTACATGGCTTTGTGGAAACTTCTCATAATTCCAAAGGTACAATTTTTTATTTGAAAATATTATGAAAGAATTTTACCCTCTAAATCCTTATTAAGTAGATATACTGGTAGTCAAGATATATATTGTAGTATGTGTGATTTGAATTCTTATGAAACTCCTGAGCATATCTTATTTGATTGTCCTTTTTTAAAGTCTTTTTGGTCTCTTACTCTATATTTTTATATAATACATCAAATTAGAAGCATGTAAACTGATTTATAAAGATGGATTGGTCATGTGTTAAATATACCTAGTATTAAAGAGTCTGCTTCAGCTGTTTTCACGGTTGCATCGAGTATTTGGAGAGATAGATGCTTTAACATTGTGTGTACCATAATATTTTGACACTAATATCGTCTGAAAGCGGCCCATTTTCTATCGGCCCATTCCTTTCGACCTACTTCCAAAACCCTACAAGAAGGTTCTGGAACATTCTAGATTACTTGGTAGACAAGTATGCAAAAATCTATAAAAATAGAGGACCTAAACCCTAAAAGATACGATATCTAACCCTAAAAACTCTTGTAGAAAACAATTACTAACTTGGGCGTCAGAGCTTTTTTTTCGTGTTTCTTAGGTTCTTCCCATCTTAATCACCGGGAGAAGGAGATTAATCATCAACACCATCGAGATTGTTTGCGGTGAAGATAGATACATTTTTGCCCAAATATCTTTGGCGCCGACTAAAGGGACAAGATTCCTCCATCAACCAAAGTCACTAAATACTCATAATAATTGGCATAAAAATCAGATCACTTGTATATCCTTTTATCTCCTGGATGCATCAAGAGGTCGATGGCATCTTTTTTGCATACGAAGGATAATTACAGTAACTTCTCAAGTTCTTTATATATCGATCAATCGTAGGACGATATTGCAGATAGAGATTGTTCAGACGCCTCTCGTCTTAGCCTTGCATGATACAAGCACCTAAAGCCTCACCTTACACGTGACCACTTAAGCCTTGCTCCCATCGCAAACATAAAATCTCACCTAACATGCGAGTATAAAGCCTTGCAACAAAGCAAGCACAAAGTCTCGTCTTTTACATGAGCACAACGCTCATTGTTGGATCAAAGGCTCGTACTCGAAACAAGCAACATGTCATCCTGCCCTAACAACGACTGTTATAACCTTGTTATATAACGCATAAAAATCTTGCCACAACTGTAAGCATACTACATTCCAATCAAGTCTCGGCTAGCTCACAAGCATCACAAGTCCAATACTTGGCATAAAATGTCGCCTATAACGCGAACAAAATTCAACATGATGCTATAGGTGGGGGCTTATTTGAAAATACCTACGCAAACATTGGGGGCGAGTTGCATAACACTCCAATCAACACGCTGGGGATGGATTACAGAGAACATCAACTAACACATCTCAAGAACAATCCAAACTTCTTAATCCTATAATAAGTTATAGGATTAAGAGGGGGCAATGTGTGTACCATGAGATTTTGACACCAATATCGGTTGAAAGCGGCAAATTTTCTACCGGCCCATTCCCTCCGACCTACTTCCAAAACCCTATAAGAAGGTTCTGGAATATTATAGATTACTTGGCAGACAAGTATGCAAAAATTTATAAACATAGAGGACCTAAACCCTAAAAGGTACGATAGATAACCCTAAAAACTTTTGTAGAAAACAATTACTGACTTGGACGTTGGAACATTTTTTTGTGTTCTTTAGGTTCTTCCCATCTTAATCAAGGAGGAGGAGATTAATCATCAACATCATCGAGATTGTTTGCGGTGAAAGTGGATATGTTTTTTCCCAAACAAACAGATGTGTGTTGCAGCACGTCAAAATTATTTATAACTTCCTCACTACTTAAGATTTATATAAAGCAAGGGTAAGAAAGGATCATTCCCACAATGAGGTCTTAGTTGTTTCGTAAACTTTATGTAAACGGGGGAGTGTTCAGGTTTAATAAAAGTAAATTAAACTAATTAGGAAAGCTAAAAAATTGTATGAAATAATTAAAGAGTTGAAAATATTGGTCAAGGTTTTGTTTTCATTCACAAAACATGTTCTTGTACTAATAATTTGAATTAATACTTAATCTCGTTTTATCAAAAGCCCTAGAATACCTTGATCAGAACAATATCCCACATATTTTCTCAAGTCATCAATAAACACATTAAAAGATGCGAATATGAATTCTACCAAGAGAACAACCTAACGTGTAAAAGCACTAATCAAGTTTAATTCCCGAGAAGCATTAAGATTCATGAAATTAGGCTAATCAATGCAATTGAATGTGGAAAGCGCACTAATTCAATTTAACAAAGGTCATGATCACCACTTGTGATTACAAGGATATATCACTACAAGCAATAACCACAATTATGCTACTTGTATTCAAGGAGTATCAGTTTTGCGTATAATAAACCCTAAATTAGCTATCGATATGAATGTGGGTTCAATTAATTAGCCACTCGACGAAACTAACAATCAATCATACATGACGATATTTTTAGTGAATTATGAACGATAATATTGAGACAGAACTAATTTATTAATAAAAGAATCATGTATTGCAAAATTCAATTATTCTATATCCAATAAAAGAAATTAGTTATTCATAATAATTGGAGTTCACAAAATTGAATTAAATAAATAAATTGCAAACCTTAGATGTTGAGAAATTTTCTCGTGCGAACCTGCAAAAAAAAATTGAAGAGGTGAGAACAGAACTAGGTGAAAATCTAGATATCTCTCCCTCTTGTTGAAGTTGCTCTTATATAACTTTTCCCTTGTTGAATCCCTCTTAGAATAAAACTCTCTTTCCTTGTCAAACTATAACTATTGATTTCACTTAAATTGTCGGCCTTCTAAATCAAGTCTTTAGGATAATCACTTTAATTCGACCAAGCTCATTTTTAAGCCCAAAACAATTTATTAAAACTATCAAATCGGCCTACTCCTTGGAGCATTTGTTCGACACCTTACGTGCACTCTGGTTAAATTTCCAACAAGGCTTTGGTGGTTATTTCAACCATTCACATTCTCTGTCCCTGTATTATTTTCAATAATAATTCCAGCAGCAAGCCATTCAATTCAATCATTCAATTATTAATAAATGATAATAACAACCCAAAATCAATACATTGTCTCCTTTTCTCACATCCAAATCAATCTCAACTCTTCAGCAACAAACTACCTTTGTTATTCTCGGCTTTAGATTTACTCCAAAACCAATTAAATCATCAATCTCTTGAAACCCATTAGCAGACTCGGTAACAACACTATCTCCTTGTTCTTCTTGTTGTCTCAGTTCTTGTCTAATTCAAATCAAACTCAATTTTCATTCTCGCTAGAACAAATATCAAACTTGGGCTACTACATCCACTGAAACCCATATCTCTTTCTTCTTTTATCTTGCTAAACCTTGTCATGTTCACTCAATCCCATAATTTCACAATAGTAGCAAGTTGTTCATCTTATGTTTCTGACCATCAACCTTGTCCAAACGTAAATCCAAAGCAAACCCATATTCGAAAACAACACAAGTTAGTAAAAACAACATTACTGGCTACTATGGCAACACTAGCAACGTTAATTTTTCCTTGTAATTCCGGCCATATAAAGCTCTTACCAATCAAACACCTGATTTGCATTGTTGTTAACTCCTACAATCTTTTAAAACTCTTTTTAAACCCTTCTAGTCGTTCAATCCCATGCTTAACCGACGACAGACTTGTGACAGCTACAACCTCCTTGGTTCAGTGAGGAGAAAGAAGCCGTGAACTATGAGAGAATGTCAACCTAATTCTTTGTTTACTTTTGTTATAGGGAGCGGTGGTAACCCCTATCGATAATTAGTCTTAACTGAACCATCTTCAGCTGAAATCAAGTGGCACCCCTAACAATAAGGTTGCCTGCCATCGTTAACTTTACTTGTTGAATGTATTTAGTAATTTGTGAATTTGCTACACTTCCATTTGATGCATATGGGTCGTTGACTGACCAGAGAATAATTTGACCGTCTTTATTTGTTACTAAAATACCCCTATGAAAATGAAAAATAATATTACATCCCAACGTTGTTTTAAAAGTATCTGGATTCCTACTTATTATGTTTCTAGTTATTCTATCTAATTTAAGTTCCTATTAAATCAAAATCTAAACCCTAATAAACTAATCATGTTCAAAACCAAACCCAGGATTACCAACTAGAAATCATAACCATACTAATCCTTATCGGTATTCAACCAAGCTTCTATCAATATCAATAAAAACGTTAAAATTTTCTCATAAATAATCAATTCCAATCCACGTCTTCTTTAATTTTTTACTTGTTTTCTTCCTTCAAAGTATAGTTGTATACAACAAGGGATATAATTTATCTAACAACTCTGATTAACAATAAAGATTTTTTATTTGTAAAATAGAAAGGAGTTAGAGCTAGCAAGAGAAATGACGATGATGTTGGTGTATGCAGGTCCGTCCAAGATTAATGGTCGTATGTTTCCCCAAATTGAAATTAGGGGTTTTGTTTGGATTAACTAAATTAAGCATAACTAGAGGTCTGAGTTAATTTCTAACAAAGAATTAATTTTCTTTGAACTGGAAATGTTTGATATATTTTCTTCCATGAGACTTTTCATGTTGTCATCATTACCGTTGCTGGTGATGAGAGATTGGAGATGAGAATGAGCAAGATGATGCAATTAATGAAAAAGGTCAAAATGAGTTCTCAGAAGCCGTTAGATTTATCTGTGTTGAAGGTTTTGACAACATTCAAACATTCAATATTGGTCAATTGATGGCCAGGGTGTTTTCTGGAAATATAAAAGGTTAACTAACAAGTTTTTTCACGGTTAGTCTACGACCTATTGCATCAAGTGCATGGTGTATGACCCAGACCGTAATTAGATGTTAAACTTACGACATTTATAAAATAACTCTTGGGTAAAGTATTTTTTTAGGAAATTTTAAGGTTGAAAAGAGTTGGTGTTCCCCACATAATATTACGCCTAGTTAGTATTCATGTTATTGAAAACTTCTTGTATTTGTTGTTTTAGATAAGAGTTGTAACATGTATAAATACCTAAGTGTTTTACCTCAATAAACAAGATGCAAAACATCTTTCATATCAATCTTAAGTTGGTATCACGCCAAAAGATCCATACCATACTTATTTAACTATGGCAGCAAACACCACTACACTACATCAACTTCATATCAATCATCTTATAAATATCAAACTCACTGAATCCAATTCTCTGCTTTGGAAAGCTTAGTTTAAACCATTATTAAAAGGCTATAAACTACAAGGGTAAGCCGATGGTACATTAGTAGAGCCCCCACGTACATTACCAAACTCTCTGGAAGTTAGTCCAACATATACAATATTTGAAGAGCAAGATCAAATCTTGCCGGGATAGCTTTTGTCATCCTTGACGGAAGCAGTAATGCCAAGTGTTGTTGATTTATCAACCTCTAAGGATGTCTGGAAAACTCTTGTAACTCGGTTTGCACCACAAACCAGAGCTCATCAAATGTAACTCATGAGAGATTTGCATAACTTATCCAAAGGTAACAGCTCCATGAGAGAATATTTTTCAAAGGCTAAAATTTTGTTTAATGCTATTGCAGCATCAGGTATCAAAATCAATGGAGATGACATGCAACAATATGTACTTGTTGGTCTCAATCAATCCTACCATCCTATAGTCACAACTCTAAGCACAATAGAAAAATGGAAATGGATACCTTCTATGCCCATTTGCTTACATTTGGTAAAAAACTTGAACAACAACTAGTTTTATTGCAACAACCCCTAGCAAATGTTGCAATTACAAACAATCCTCCTAATTTTCAGAGATAAGATCAAAGGAGGGGTCGACCTCAGTTTCAGCAATCTCAACAGTATCGGCAACCCTTCAACCCAGGATTCAACAAGAAAGATCAAGGCCCATGTCAGATCTGTGGCAAAAGAGTCCATATTGCAAGCACTGCTGGTTTTGATATAAGAAAGATGATGCACAACCTCGAGCCAACAAGCTAGCTGCATATCTGGCCCTATCTGGAGGAGCAACAAAAAACACTTGGGTAACTGATACAGGAGCAACCCACCACTTAACAACCAATCTCAATAATCTGACTATTCCTCATGAGTATAATGCCACTGAAAATGGTAATGCATTACATATACAAAATATTGGTAACTCATCATTTACCCATAACAATCGTGCATTTCATCTCAATAACATACTTCATGTACCATCCATCAAAGTAAACTTATTATCAGTTTCAAACTTTTGCAAAGATAATGAATTATACTTTATTTTTAACTCTACTTCTTTTCTTGTAAAGGATGTCAAATCGGCAAGAACGCTGATGCAAAGAAGGATTATAAATGGCCTCTACATACTTGATGATGTCCGAGAGATTCAACAAATTTCACCAGCTGCACTTGTTTATGAAACTATTTCATTATGACACCATCGCCTTGGTCATCCCATGCTCCAAACAGTTTCCAAAATCATTAGAAAATTTTCTCTTCTTCTAAGCAATAAACAATTTACCTTTTGTCATTCTTGTCATCTTAGCAAGGCAAGAAAATTACCATTTTCTCATAATAGTACAATAATTGACAAACCATTAGGGTTGAATGTATCTGATTTATGAGTGTCACCTTATTTATATGGAAATGGGTTTCACTATTATCTTTTAATCATGGATGTTTACTCACATTATACTTGGATTTATCCAATGGTTAGTAAATCAGATGCTCTTCCAATATTCATCCCCTTCGGAAAGCAAATTGAGAATTTAACAGATCATAAAATCAAGAATTTTCAATCCGACAATGGTGGTGAATATAGAAAATTTATAAAGTTTCTTAATGATTCAGGCATTATACATAGTTTTCATGTCCACACACTTCAGTTCAAAAGGGGTTGGCTGAACGACGCATCTGTCATATCAACGACTCGGGCCTACCCATTCTTTTCATGCTTTAATGCCAACTATCTATTGGTTTGAGGTTTTCACTACTGCTTGCTACTTAATAAACAGATGTCCAACCACAAAATCAGATTCTAAAACACCATTACAACTCTTGTTCAATAAGCAACCTGATTTTTCTTTCCTAAAAGTTTTCGGCTGTTTGTGCTACCCTAGTCTACGCTCATATAATACAAATAAACTTCAACCTAGGTCCTTACCCTGTATCTTCATTAGTTGTAGTAGTGCACACAGGGATATATGTTCTTACACATTCCAACCAAAAGGGTATACATCTCTCGACACGTCAAATTTGAACTAAGAGTCATTTTTATTTGCTTCCGGGCTCAATGTTGGAACTGGAGTGTCATCTACACAGGCAAGTCCCACTACTAAAGTCCTTTAATCTTCCCCATTTACTAGATCTAATGTTTCTTTATTACCCTTAACTAATGTGTCAATAAGTGAGCAACAGGTTGAGATTTCACAACATACAGAACATGTTAGTCCAATGTAGAGCTGCCGACATCACCTCAACAGATATCAGGAAGCTGTTGTTGGTCAAGTGCAACAAGTTCAAAACCACCCAATGGTAACTAGAGCTAAAGCTGGGATCACAAAACTATGCAATAGGTTATGTTTAACAGTAACAAAGCATCTTTTACAGACTTCGGACTTTATGGCTCCTACTTGTTACACTAATGCTTATAAACATCCAAAATGGAAGACATCAATGGACAACGAATATAATGCCCATATTCACAATGGTACGTGGTCTTTAATACCATATGAACATGGAATGAATGTCGTGGGCTCCAAATGGGTTTTTAGGGTGAAACAGAATTCAGATGGTTCAATTGAGAGATTTATGTCTCGCTTAGTCGCAAAGGGGTTTCACCAACAAGAAGGGATCGATTACGGTGAAACTTTCTCTCCTGTAGTGAAACCTTGCACTATAAGGGTAGTACTCTCTATCGCAGTCATGCATAACTGGTCGATTTGACAACTAGATGTACAAAATGCTTTTTTGCATGGCTTATTATATGAAAATGTCTATATGCGACAACCAGCTGGGTATGTAGATCCAAGTAAACCAACTCATGTATGTAAGTTACATAAGGCTTTGTATGATCTTAAAAAAGCACCGCATGTCTCATTTTCAAGGTTAAACTCTCATTTACAAGTGTTGGGGTTCAAAGGATCAATTGTTGAAAGCTATTTGTTCATCAGGAGTAATTCTTTTCATGTAACTTATGTTCTGACTTATGTTGACAACATAATCATCACAAGTTCAAGTGATGCTCAAATTTCATATCTCATCCAAGATTTAAGCTCAGTATTTGCTGTAAAGGATTTAGGTCCTATTTCTTACTTCTTGGGCATATAGGTATTTCGGCAGGGGAGGACACTAATTATTTCACAATAAAAATATATAGTTGACTTGCTACAACGCACAAAAATGGATGGTGTGAAGCCTGTCAATACACCCCTAGAACCTCAAATAAAATTATTGAAACAAGGCACAAACAAGTTTGAAGATCCAACTCTTTACAAAAGTGTTGTTGGGGCTTTATAATATCTTCATTTGACAAGACCTGATATTTCGGTAGCTGTTAACAAGGCATGTCAGTATATGCATGAGCCTTATGTAGAGCATTAGGAGCTTGTAAAAAGAATTTTTTCGTTACTTAAAACACACGGTTAACTATGGGTTGTATTTGAAGCATTCTAACGATTTATTTTTACATGCTTAGTCGGATGCAGACTGGGCTGGCAGTCTTGATGATAAAAGGTCAACAAGTGGATATGATATCTACTTTGGAGGGAATTTAATTTCCTGGAGTGCGAGGAAGCAAAAGACAGTGTCAAAGTCAAGTACTGAGGCAGAATATCGTGGAATAACCATCGCCACTTCGGAGGTAATTTGGATACAATCTTCGCTAAAGGAATTGGGGATAAATATTTCTACTCCTACTATGTGGTGTGACAATATGGGAGCAACTTATATTACTGCAAATCCAATTTTTCATACCCGGACGAAGCACATTAAGATTGATTATCACTTTGTTCGTGAACGAGTGACAAATAAAGAACTGCAGGTAAAGTTTATTTCATCTAAAAATCAGTTGGCATATATATTCACCAAATGCTTACCATCTCCAAGATTTCACAGTCTCAGGGACAAGTTAAACATTCGCCAACTCACGTTCAACTTGAGGGGGAGTGTTAAACCATAATGATTTATCAGCCGAGTCTTCAGGGAAGATAAAAATCATATCTATCAAAGTCAGAGATTCAAAACTATCCCCACAAAATATTACGCCTAGTTAGTATTCATGTTATTGGAAACTTCTTGTATTTTCTGTTTTGAATAAGAGTTGTAACAGGGATAAATACCTGAGTGTTTTACCTCAATAAACAAGCTGCAAAACATCTTCCATATCAATCTTAAGTGATAAATACCTGAGTGTTTTATCTCAATAAACAAGCTGCAAAACATCTTCCATATCAATCTTAAGTGTTGGTACGTCAATTCCTTTTTTAACTTTCTCATCAAATTTAGGAGAATGTTAATCTCAATAAGTTGGATTTGATGGATTATAATTATCGACACAAACATAAAAAGGAGAAACTCGTTAAAAGAGTTATAATCCCATCTAATTCCCCGCCTTTAAAATTTCACAACGAACGGACCACTGGACAACGAGAACATCTCAGACGCATTCCCACTCCCGGTCGGATCCAAAGTTGCCTCTAATGCAAGCCGGAATAACATTGTGGACAAGACTGCGCATCTGCTAAAGAAAGGTCATTAACGGTGACGGTGACCATGCTCAATAGGACTGATTACGAAATAAATGAAAATATCGAGGACCAACTCGGCTATATCTCTAAAGTTACTCCTGAAAAGTGAAAACCCTAGAGTATATAACAATATCTGAAATGGCTCGCAAAAAATTCAGCTGGGACACTCTTAATAAACCCTAGTTTCTTCCCCTAACCCCCATTTCTCTTCGCGAATCAGGAGGGATTAATTTCATCAGCACGCGACATGGTAAGTAGATCCTGTTTGCTTGAAATGTTTTGTTTTTTTTTGCGTTTTAGGGAAGATTTTATAATCTGATGCTTTATTTTTTGTCTAACAATTTATATAAAAAAAATATATAACATGGATCTTAAAATCTTGCTTGTTTGTTTGGGGTTGGAAACTTTGATTCTTAAGTATCGTTTTGTAATTAGTTTTAGAACAAAATAGTACTCCCGGTGTAGATGCGATTGATTTTATATCTTGATGGAATTGGTTATTATTCGTGTTTGCCACTAGAAAATGAATGAGGGGAGTTAATGGTTAACAACTAAGATGAGATTGGAATATTTTATACTTTGGCTTCTTGACACTGGTCTATAATTATTACGTTATATTTATCGATCAAAAAAGACATTACATCTTATTAGAAATTTTCCCAAACATGTCAATAGTTTACTACCAAGACAAACAGATAACTTTAGAACCATATGCTCTGTTGATCCCAGTATCTGCAGTTTCTATGACTATGGGCGTTGTGAAATGCAATAAGATCTCTGATACAGGAATTTAATATTTATAAGTGAAATTCCAGTTAATTCCACCAAAGAAACAATGTTTTTCAGTTAGTTTGAGTTAGATGTGAATGTTCTTCAGTTTAGTTTGACCTTCTCTTATGTAATTTATTATTTTGGCAGGCTCCCAAAAGAGGGGTGAAGGCACCAGTGGCGGTGAAGAAGAAGACTGTAAGTTTAAGTTTCTTGTGAACATTTTTACCAAAGAAGTTATTACTAAAATGTAGCTTTCCTTGCTGAAATGGAATTTTCATTTTGCAGGATAAGGTTGTGAATCCTTTATTTGAAAAGCGTCCAAAACAGTTTGGCGTAGGTGGTGCATTACCTCCAAAAAAGGATTTGCATAGGTTTGTGAAATGGCCAAAAGTTGTCCGCATTCAGCGTCAGAGGAGGATTCTCAAGCAGCGTTTGAAGGTTCCACCTGCTTTGAACCAGTTCACTAAAACCCTAGACAAAAACCTTGGTACTTGTGCTGGGTTTCGTATATGTATTACATTTATCATTATTGTCACTGTATGGCTGTTTTCTTAATGTGATCTAGTGATTTTTCAGCTACAAACCTATTCAAAATGTTGCTCAAGTACCGTCCGGAGGACAAGGCTGCGAAGAAGGAAAGACTATTGAAAAGAGCACAAGCTGAATCAGAGGGAAAGACTGTTGAGGCAAAGAAGCCGATTGTTGTGAAATATGGGCTTAACCACATTACCTACCTCATTGAGCTGGTACACCTTCATTTATCATCCTTGATTTCTTGTTATCTTGAAACTGTAGCTTTATAGGACCACAGCAAATCAACTTGTTAATTGCCATTCTTTTTGATAATCTGTAAGTGTACTTTAGTTTCTTTATTTAATCATCAATATGTGGAACTCGCCTAAGAGCGTGGATTTAGGCCCTATTATACGTTGTTTAAATTGAAGCCTTAAATGTGTAGTTTGAAAGAAACATTATTTCTTAGCCTCACTAGTAGATTGCTCGATCACTAGGTAGGGGAAGAAATCAGGTAGCAACAACTCTTAGAACTTGCAGATGTTTTAGGGTTTTTCATTTTACTATTTTAGTCTGGTTGTTTTTCTTTGATTGTTTTATGTTCATTCATTGCTATGTCTAGATCTTGCTTCATTTATCTGATTAGTAAATTTGTCTATTTGTATAAAAGGAAGAGGCTGATGATGATCGAAAGTGATAATGCTACATTGCTTGATCTGCATGATATAAAATGTCCATTTAAGAATACTGAAGGCTCTTCTTCTTTAATTTCTTTTTTGTATATTTTTTTTTTTGGTTTGGTTTCGTCATACTTTGTTGCTTCTTAATAGTTGAACTCTCTAAAATTTTAAAAATAGAGAAGTTTGTGTATTTAGAAGCATAAATCAAATTGTGAACCAGTATTAAACAGCATGATGCACTTTTCCCTTGCACCATTGTTACCTGTCTTCTGGTATATTTTTATTTTGCATATGCTAATCTATTGCATTATTCAAGATTGTTCAAATTGAACTTACGGATGTTTTAGGGTTTTTCATTTTACTATTTTAGTCTGGTTCTTTTTCTTAGATTGTTTTATGTTCATTCATTGCTATGTCTAGATCTTGCTTCATTTATCTGAAGTAAATTTGTCTATTTGTACAAAAGGAAGAGGCTGATGATGATCGAAAGTGATAATGCCTACATTGCTTGATCTCAATGATATAAAAAGTCCACTTAACAATACTGAAGCCTCTTCTTCTTTAATTTCTTTTCTGTATAACTGTTTTTTTTTTTTTTGGTTTAGTTTGGTTTTATCATACTTTGTTGCTTCTTAGAATTTCAATGTTGAACTCTCTTAAATTTAAAAAATAGAGAAGTTCATGTATTTAGAAGCATAAATCAAATTGTGGACCAGTATTAAACAGCATGATGCACTTTTCCCTTGCACCATTGTTACCTGTCTTCTGGTATATTTTTATTTTGCGTATGCTAATCTTTTGCATTATTCTGTGGATAAAAGAAAAGAGTGTTCAAATTGAAGTACCTGGCCTATTTTCTTAGATTGTTTAAAAAAAAAAGAAGAAAAAAGAAGAGGGTCAAACCGCCCAGCCCAGTAAGATGTTAAGATGCGATATTAGCTGTCAATAGAGCTTTATGGTGCGAATAAGCATGTGTGGAACAGCCATGACAGCTGAGGCAGAGGCTTGAACGGCACAGGCCCTGCATAGTGATTTTTTTTTTGAGGTATGGTAACAGATTTGTTTACTTAGGTTAGGGTCCAAGTCTAATGAAACTAGGAAACTGAAGAAATTGAATTGCTTTTGGCATGTTGCATTTTCTTCCTTCAGTGTTTTTTTTGGAAAATTAAGAAACAAATTGTCCAGCTATTGATTGGATATTGGGATAAGATTTCGTAGCTAGTAACTGATATCTGGTTTCTTTCTAATATTTAGATTTTTGGTTTTTCATCATTGGATGTGTAAATTAGCATGCTTATCCTACCCTCCATGTTATTTGTGCTAATATCTTCTTTATTTTTCTATTGAGACGTGCAGAACAAGGCCCAGTTGGTGGTTATTGCACATGACGTGGATCCCATTGAGCTTGTTGTCTGGTTACTTGCTTTGTGCCGAAAGATGGAAATCCCATATTGTATTGTGAAGGGCAAGGCTTGTCTTGGAGTGGTTGGTCTCTCTTCTACTCTCCAGAATTTATAAACTGAATTATTTACAACTGAAGATTTTTTTCTCCAGTCTTTTTGAAAGTAAAAATGGTTTAACAGTTCAATTAATTCCACTTAACTTTAATTTGAATAGATTGTCCATAAGAAAACTGCCAGCGCACTGTGCCTAACATCAGTTAAGAATGAGGACAAGATGGACTTTAGCAAGATTGTAGAGGCAATTAAGGTGAGGAAATTGTAACTTACCTTTCCATCTATGTCGGTTGTAAAATTATCCCTATCTAAACTTGCATTATATGATTTCTCCAGGCCAACTTCAATGATAAGTTTGATGAACACCGAAAGAAGTGGGGTGGTGGAATTATGGGTTCCAAGTCACAAGCTAAGACCAAGGCTAAGGAAAGAGTCTTAGCCAGTGCAGTCCATACCTGCCGGTATACCGCCGGTATTACCGGTTTCGGCCGAAAAGCGGGACGAAATCCGGTATATCGGTAAACGGTATTTGACCGAAAATATCGGCCGGTATGGACTGTACCGGTTTGGCCGGTACGGCCGGTATTGACCGGTACAATCATTTTTTTTATTTGAAAAAAGAATTAAAAAAATAATTTATTCTTGTTTTAGGGTTTTCAATTATTACCCGTATTTTTATGATATTTTAGAATTATATATGCATATGATAATATCTATAATTAATCTAATGATCTTAAAATTGTAATATCTTTGTTTAATTAGTATTTTAGACGATAAACTTTGAAGTTATTCTTGTTTCTTTTGTATTTCCAGTTTGAACTTTGTATGAAATCTATGGATCTATATATTTTGGATGAATACTAGTTTATCTTTTTAAATTTTGTGAAAAAATGTTTGTTATACCGTGTTAAAATATATTTATAGTTATAAAATGTGAACTAGTAATTTTTCATAAAATTATAGGTATAAAATATATGCATCGATATTTCACCGATATTTAAACCGAAATTTCCCCGGTATACTGGCGTACCAGTGTATCGCTCTCGACCGGTACGAACCAAAATTCGGTATGGTATAACCTTGGTCTTAGCAAAGGAAGCTGCACAGAGGTTGAATTAGATATTATTTGTTGAAGATAAAAGAGAGCATCTTGTGTGGAGTGAGGGGCATTTTTGTTTCTGTTTTGGTGCAAATTTTAATTGATTCTCGGATCCTTTCTCTATATGAAGTCGAGTTTAAATTTTTTCGGTGGATATAAAATTTGTGATTCACTCTACTTAGATTGAAAGGGTCTCAAGTTCTCATCTTCCCTGCTAAGCTATTATTGGCTTTTTCCGGCAACGGAAGAGCCCTTCCTTTAGATTGGGCTTAAGGAGGGAGTCTTGCTTATGTTGAACAATAAAGGGAAATATATAATGCTCCACTTCTACCGTATGAGTTACACAACTAATACCTAAGAGCATCTTCCTGTGTAAGTCTTATTAGGACCTTTTAGAAGGGTTTATATAAGTAATAAATATATGACACTGCAACTAATGAAATTTCTTTTAGCATGTCATTCCTCACACTTTGTAATATCTATTATTGGAGATGACTTTATCTTGAATAGAGATTTAAACTAAAATTTCATGTGTCTTAACAAAAGAAAATTACACTTTTTATTAGAGTTACTCTAACTTGACCGGCATTAAATATTAAGTTGCTTATTCTTTTATTTTTTACCGAATTTAAAAGTCTCCTGCTATTTAATAAGTTTTGAATTATAAATAATGAGTTAATTCAAATATAATGAATTACATAAGTTGAAAATACGTAATGAGTCAGATGAATTAGAAAAACAAATAATAATGAAAAAAATACTATTTTTGGGGTGCGTGATGTCACGGGGTCGGTCCTTCGCCTCGACTTTACTCCGTGCGGCACTTGTCTAGAATTCCGTTACTAGATAAGTAAGCCTCCCAAAAAAA
>JAJJMC010003936.1:13571522-13632962 GCA_023531435.1 Papaver californicum | reverse complement strand
CACTTGTCTAGAATTCCGATACTAGATAAGTAAGCCTCCCAAAAAAAGTTGAACACAACTTTGTGTAACTACTCAAGATCAAAACTCACAAGAAACTCAAGAACGCTCAAGAACACTCAAGAACAAGAGAGAATGATTGAATGAGAGAATTAAGTGTGTATTGCTCTCTTACTTGGATTGTTGGATTATTGGATGATTACAAATGAGAATGGCATCCCTATTTATACTAGTTGGGAGCCAAGAATGTTCTAGAACTTTATCTAAGATCTATACAAGTGTATGGCTAGGATCTACTTCTAGATTATTCCACTCTTATCCACAAGTATCTACACTATTCTAGAATGTTCTAAGAAAAAGACAAATGAGAGAAGATTCTAGAATGGGAGGCTAGCCATTTAGCCAAAGGGGATAGCCAAGGTGGTGCACAAGGGTGAGTTAGCCATGTGTTGAGCCATTTGGTGCACCCTTGTGACAGTGAGGTGAGTTTAAAAAAGACAGAAATAATAATGGAAGGTGCTATTTTTAAGACAAGTTATATGTGTTTGAACAAAAAAAAAGAAAGAAAACTTTTTTTTAGGTTACTTGTTTTCTTGAAAGGCTTCACATAATGACAAAATAAGATTGTTCATTAATTGAATAACTTTTTATTTTAATAATTTTATAATGGCTAAATAACCCTTGATTAATTTGTGTTTAATAAACTTAACCAGTTTAGCTAATTAGAGGTTAATTGTTAGATGATTAGATCAAATTAGTGGCTTATTTATTTATTTTTAATAGTTTTTCACACCCATATACAAATATACCGTGTTTTAAATTTCCTAGTCGTAAGTCGTAACTACCTCTACGGTTAGAGGTTATGATTTTTCCAAGCTGTCTATTTTTCGATCTTTACAACTAAGAAAAGATGAACTCTTAACTCTAACTGGGGTTTTCCAAAATCTATTTTTCGTCACAAAATCATAGTTGTAGGTTAATAAATAATTGCCTAGGGAAAGGTTTTTGAACATTACGACCTAGCCGTCGTAAATATATTTGTAGTTTTTTCCAGAATTTACAGAGTCACCTGCGACTAGGTTGAGGATACAAACTCCTAACCGTAAACACTACTGTGACTAGCAATAACCAAATACTAGATTTTTTGTAGGAAAATTTAGATTTTAAAAACCTAATTACGACTAGAAATTCATTATTTTTTTACCATAAAAGTATTTACAACTAGGAAAATCAAATAAAACCTTCATGTAGGCTGATACGAAAGTGTAAGTATCTTTGTTAAAAAAAATAAGATAAAAAATAAGGAAATTTTTTACTGCACCCCTATTTAAAAAATCACTTAATATATAACTTTACGTTTTTCCCTTCGTTGGACATATTTATCCTATAAGAACTTAACATGAATCATTCTTGGTTAACACCCGACACCGTCGTACTCTAGTAGATACATGTTATAATCTCGACATCTTATTCTTTCCCAAACATGGAACAAGTTTTTTCCCAAACTAGTAAGGTCTTTTTTTCAAAGAACAAAGTTGTTCTTTTTCCTTACCACCATTTTTCTTTGTTCGATTTCCTTGTCACCATTTTGGCTTGCTAGTTCGACAACCCCAACCACTGATCAACATATCAATTAAACCTTAGAGAAACAAAAAAATCCAAAAGAACTTGTAAATCATCATGACTATCACTATCTCCATAATCGTAACCATTTTCAAAACCTAAATTGTTAAAACCCAAAGAAATCTGAGAAAATCCTAATTGTTTACGACAAACGAAAATCCATAAACTTAATTACATCATTTGGAACTTGTAAACCTTAAATGGAAGTAATCAACCTCCAAGTAGTGGAGCATTAAAAATAAGGTTTCTGTAGATAATTTCTTAAGTTAGTTGCAGAGCAAGTGGGAAATATTTGAGAAAAAATTAGTTTTTTATGGGAAGATTGTATATGTGATTTTTTTTTCTTTTTCGACTTTGATTTTGTTAGATAACTAGTACTGTTATGACTATGTGAAAGATGTGATACGATATTGGTGCTTATGTAAAGTATAGATAGATTTGAAGTATCGATTTCCAAGTATCTAAAATAAATTTTGGTTTATGAATGTGTATAGACCATTTAACTCAAAATTTGGATTTGGATATGTATGATGTTAACATTCTATCAAGTTTTAATGTACTGAGATATTTCTATGGGTATCCGAGAAAATGTCATTTCGATTGTAAAACAGTTTTTGATGATCATGATTTATTAACCATGAAAGGGTAAGGTAGCAGATGCAACAATGAGGTCGAAGAGGAAGGGTCAGAGTTGAGATGATACAATGATTGAGTTCCAGTTCATTATAGTTGGGCTGTTGAGTTGTGCTAAACCTGCAACAAGGGTAAAATAGGCTAGAAAATTCGCAACAACATCAATTTTAGTTGATTTACGGGGAAAAAGTTGAAGTTTTGTAAAATAGAAGGCACAAACAATTGGTTTTCTAACTAGGGGGTGCAAAATTGCCCAAAATATAAAAATAAAAATGGAAGGAGTAGCAAGATAATATAATTACTCAAGAAGCAACTTAAACATTTACTATATACATTGGGGCATCCTTTAGCCATATTCTAGACAGTACAATCCATATGGATCCCTTCGAAGAAAACCCACCAACCCAAAAAATAGCTTTATAGTACCTAATCTATTTTTTTCTTCATATTATCCCCAAATTATTATTTCAAACTCACTTTTCTTTCTCTGTTTATGGATGATTCTTTCTCCCTATCTACACATGTAGCATATTCTTTGTTGTAGAATAGTACATAAAAAGAAGAGAAGGTAATTTATATATTATCATAGAATTTTGTGATTATAAAGCTAAATTTAAGAAAATAGAATTACTTATTTGATAAAAACAATTTTATTGAATATAATAATCCCGTCCATAACAAAACACCAATTAAAAAAGGAGGATTGTGTACCTCGGTTAAAACAGTCGGACTTCAAGGTGTTACTTATTTGATATGTACCGTTGATACTATCTTCTGTGAAATGAGCATACTATATGCAAATGTTTCCATCTTCAGCTATTGTAAACCATGAACTTTGGGTCAGCGATTAGTTTCCTCATTTTGTGATTGAGAAGCTATTTTATAAAAAAATTAGAAATTTTTTGTTTTAGATTAACACAAATGTGTGCGGGAGATTGAGATGTACAAAAACTGTGATTTAAATTGGATCTGAAATTAAATACTTATTAGGGAATTGACTATGAATAGTTAGATGAGATAACCGTTTGACGATGGGATATGTATCACACGATAAACTCTCTATCGCTAGCGATAGAATCTATGTCGATAGAGCCTCTGCCACGATGAATAAATAGGCAAAACTAATAATTCACCGTGTCCATAGTGGTTCAAAATGGGCAAATTAGCTGGTTTGTGCATGCCATTGGACTTGGCCCGAGGGAAGTTAAGGTAACCTCAATACGACCCCCCTCGACTCCTCTCGATAGTCGATACTACCTTTGCAAAGCGTTTTAGGGTATCGCATGTCTGCCTAGTCTCCTCCTCCAGACAAATTCCTAAATTAGGGTTTGTTTCCAAAATTTCTGCAACAAACTCTTTGATTATCGAACTGAGTTTTTCTCTTTTGATCCATCCAAATAGGTTTAGAAAGGATTCGAAGTTGAAGGTAAATAATTAGAGCTTGATTTTCTCATATCTAAGAATCAATTATTTAATTATTTATCATAGTGCTGGTTTTTATCAACTTCTTACACTTGGATTTAAAATATACAGGACAATGTTTAAGAACACTTTTCAATCAGGATTTCTATCTATTCTTTACAGCCTTGGGTACTTCTAAAACTTTCATCGTCGTTTCTGTATTTGTGTTACAGTTTCCAGTATATATTACATGTTTGTAACTATTCTTTTTGGTTTTTATTTATTTATTTATTTTTTTTTGTTTATAGGAGTAAACCTCTGCAGATTTGGGATAAAGAAGGTGAGTAATTCCTGCCAAACTTTAATTTTGTTTTAATTTTCGATAGTATGTTGGAGTGATTATTTGTTTCTCCTTGCATTAACAAACTACTAATGGTACGGATGAGATCAAATTTTTTATTAATGGCTTTGTATTGGAAAACTTATTCTCTTGAAGATGTAAATTAATAGTAATTAGCTAGTTTCATCTTAATTTATTGGTTACTTTGTGGAAGTAGGTGGATGCATCTTCATATCCTTGGTGTTTAGAAACTAACTTCCTTTGTTCCCCTGGTTAGAAAATCTGATAACCAAGTTAATGTGGAGCCAGTTATCATCTTTAGAAGCTTTTATTTATCATTTCTTGATTTTTTTGGCATCTCTTCCTCGTGCTTAGTGTCAGCGAAAATATCCATGTTTACTTATTAGTTATGCTCATAATGAAATTCTTTTACATTAGTGCTAAAACATTTCAAGCTTGCGAAACTTTTTGGTTCTCCTGTCTCATGTTTAAGTGTGAGCCTACCATTTCGACTTTTTGATCAGTGTGATCTGAAATCATATAATCTTCTTTACTTGTTTAAATTAGAGGTCCTGTCAACCATGATATGTGTGTTCCTCATGCTATATCATGGGCTCATGGGTTATAGATTTTTACTTTTGTTTGCATGTGTAGAAGAACAGGTGTCAGTTGTTTATTCCTGTTCCCGTGCACCTTTGTTTACTGCATAATAAGATTTAAACTAAAGTCACTACTCGCTACTGTTATAATCACTTTAAAGCTTCCACAGTTGAAATCACAGCACTACTGAACCTATTCCTTTTGATTATGCTTTTTGGTATCTTTGGTGCGAGACAAACTGCTAAATAACTAAACAAGTTATAAACTATCGATAACTCTTATGTTTGATTACCTGCAGTTGTCAATGGCCAGATTAAAAGAATACAAGATGAGGACATCCAGTCTAATGTTCTTGAGATTGTTGGGTCGAATGTACAATCAACTTACATTACGTGCCCTGCAGATCCTGCTGCAACACTTGGTATAAAGCTTCCGTTCTTGGTGATTATTGTGAAGAATTCCAAGAAATACTTCACATTTGAGATTCAAGTGCTGGATGACAAGAATGTTAGGAGACGCTTCAGAGCTTCTAATTTTCAAGTCTGTAAGTCTAATCATAGTTCAATACTTCTGCAGCCTTTCGGGTACTATTATATCTATGTTGATTTTTTTCTTCTGGGGATATAATATTTTTATTACACCAGGGATACCATTTTTTGCCTAGAGACATGATAAAATTTGTTCAACAAGGGATATGGCAGACCATTTTAGGTGGACTGAAACTATCAGTTAAGATGACACTTAAGATTCGTAAGACTTCGGTTTGAGGTTTTTTCTCTTTTTAATTAAGTGACTGAATACTACAATGATTTACCAAAAGGAAACTAAAAACCAACAGGATCTTATGTTGTTAGACACGGTATGTCAAATTAATGCTCTTTGAGTCTCTTCTTGTAGCTTCCCAGTTCATGTTCTACATTATCGTGGCACCATGTTTAGTAGTCTTTCCACCCTATATCATGATGTTGCCCTTTTTTTACTTTCAAAACACAAATAGATAAATATCAACTTCATAGTGGCCTACAGAACCCCAGTCTGAAATTGAGATGTGGTTATATATAATATGTCTGATGATGGTAATGTACTTCAGTTAACTGTGTACTTGGTGGGATCCTTTTGAATCTGCCTGTAAAACAGTGCTTTTCTTTGCTCTAGCCTTTCTACAAATGTAAAATGTAGCTTTCCAATTTCACACAACTCTTTTCTCCATCTTCTGCAGTACAAAGATCATGATTTAAAATAGTTGTGTTGTCCTAGAAAGCACGATTTAAGATTTCATATGTATATATATGTGTCTGTGTTGGATGTCTCTTACCATTTGAACTTACAGTCAGTCCCCTGTGATACTTATTAGTCAAATTCAGGTCTAAGCTTGGTAAATGCAGTTCCTATTTTCATTCACTCGTTAGTTATCACGGTTATTGACTTATTTCAGTATTTCTTATTGAGTTTTCAATTATTGAAAGCCTAGTTCTTACAGCAGTGTAAGTATGATAATTCGTTAGATCTTCTTAACGTCTAGAACAGGAGTCAGGAGAGAAAACCATCCTGTTTACAAACTCTCTCACAGTTCTTACATCTTACCAATTTTATATGGGCATTGATTTTTGAGTTATTCAATTGTTGTGACCGACTCTCACATTCATTCGTGTACAAGTTCTTCAGTCATAGCTTTCCTCTATTTTAAGGATTTCCGAGACAGCATGATTGTAAGAATGTAAACTACTTATAATTTCTTTGGAACATAAATTTGCCATCTATATGCACATGTACACTGTACAAGCTGAATGTTCTAAGTATGATCCCTGCCACAATGACTAAGCTGTGACCCTCATGGTGTTCACGAATAGTAACAAAACTGTGATAAATACTTTCCGGATAGAGAAAACTGAACAAAATTAGAAAATAGATATTCTCACCTGATAGCGTTGAGACTTTGTCCTTTTTGACCTTTATAGTTTGTTTCCTTTTGTAGGCTTTAACCCGCGTTAAACCATTTATCTGCACCATGCCTTTGAGGTTGGACGAGGGATGGAATCAGATCCAGTTGAATCTTGCCGATTTTACGAGAAGAGCTTATGGAACTAACTATGTTGAGACACTCCGAGTGCAAGTTCACGCTAATTGCCGTCTAAGAAGAATATATTTTTCCGACCGCCTTTATTCAGAGGAGGAACTCCCACCAGAATTCAAGCTTTATCTTCCAACACAGGTAAAACGTTAGCGGTCACTGCTCGTTATTAACCATACCGTGTTTAACTCTGTTGACCCACACGGTTAACGTGGGAGAAGCAGATCACAATCTGTGATTGTTGGTTCTTAGACATTCCCGACGGTTAGTAAAAGTGGGTCAACAAGTAGGATTCCACCAATTGTGCATTTTGAGTTTGCCCACCTCTTCTTCATATTTTATATTTCGTTGTAATTTTTTTCTCGTTATGCTTTATTACAGAAGTCATAGAACCTCAAGGATAACTGTGAAAGGGGAATACATTTACCTACCATCATGGCTTCTTCGTTGGAGAATGCAGGCTGAACATGAGATTTCTTTTTCAGTTGCTGTCAGTTTAACTACTTGCCTCTGAACTTAACTTTCTTTTATCTATCTTTTTTATAGAAAGATACTTATATATTAATAGGACTTGTTTGGTTTGCGTTATCAATAGAACAAGCTAAGTAATTACTTGTAGAACCATGAGCATACACAGAAGGTCCAGTTAGCCATCTGTTTTCTTCTTAATCTTCACTCGTCACCTGCCGCTCGAGGTCAGACCTGCTGGAAGAAACATTATGGTACCTAAAGATATGATTGTCTCTCACTTCGTTCATTGAATCTATCCTGCTTTCATTTGTGACCAGTTGATTGGTTTAATCATCTCTCTGCTATACCCTCTTTCCTGTCTGTATAGCATTTCTTTCATTGTTTTCTTTGTTCAATCTTGCTGTTGTACGAAGTCAAATCATCATTGTTTTTTTTTTCTCCCATATGAAGTTGCTAGATGTCGTACATTACATATATTAAGTAGCATGGAGTCCAGCTCCTTGGAAGTACATCTATAAATATTTGAGAAAATTCAAGTCTTTTTTTACTCTACTAGTAGCCTGCCTTGGGTACATACAATATTCATTGTTGATTTGAACAGTCATGTTGTTTTCCAGCCCTTTTGATTGCCATCTGATTGTAATGTCCTTGCAATACAGATCACGACCCCATCTCATCACAATCAAGATGATTCCTTCATTTTAGAGAGATTTGATGCAGAAGCTTTGCTTGTTTCATTCCAGACATAGAACACTAGAGCCATCCCCTTGTAATACTTCTCTTCCTCTATTTGATAAATCTAACTCCCCTTTAACTTCATTGGAACCTGCTTGTTGACAGATAGTTAGATGCTTCATGACCTGTTTGTCACAATACTTTTCGCTTATTTTATCTTGTTGAACACCACATCACATCTGTGTTTCCAGATACACCACCATCATATTGCTAAGAGCTCGATGCCTGTCCTCCCATCCCAAATGATCTTGTTTTTATCATCAAACCATCCATCAACCAGCTTTTAATGTTTGTTGTTTTTGTTCCTAGAAAAATCTTCTCAAATGGGGTTTCTTTCCAACCTTTTATTGTAAAATAACATTTAATTAACAGATGTTCAATAGTTACATTTGTTTTATCACACAGACAACAAGTTTGGTCAATGTTATGCATAACATGACCAATGCGTTCTTGCACAGGTTGGAAAGAAAATACTCTGATTCTTGGGAGGACATTTACCTTCCAAATTTTGGCTCTCATTTTGTTCACTTGGTTTTTAATAGGTTGGGCAGTGACATTTTCATCCGTTTTATCGAATAAAGATTTCACTGAAAAGCTAGTATGTGGAGTGGTGGCCCACTAGAAGGAGTGTGTACAAGAAGTGATGATTGGGCGATTAATATATATACATATATATATATATATATATTTTATAATGTTTTTCTGGAAACCAGTTGTTTAGTTTAATAATATCCCAGGTCGATGATTACTGACTAAATAAATCATTTACAAAGTGAACCTGATTTAGAGCATCTCCAATCACGCGATGATAACCAAAGATCAAAGATCAAATTTTTTGATCTTTGATCCGTCTCAAAAACAACGGGGTATGATCAAGCGAGTGCCTAGGATATCGCCTGAAGGTAAGCGAAGTATCAAGGTAACGCTTGAAAAGACGGACGAGAGACTAGTAGTTCGCCTGGTACAAGCGAGATTCTGCCCTACCGCCTACAAAAAAAAAACACAGGCGAAATCTCTTAGCCTCGTCCACTAACTAAGCGAAAGATCAGAGTTTCGCTGGTCGAAGCGAGGGGCCAAGATTTCGTCTATGTATTGTGCGGATAACTCGTGTAAAAATTGTGCCGGGCGAGATGCAGGGATACCGCTTGGATTGAAGCGGAAGCTTGGAAGCCCGCTTGGATGACCTAAGGATCCCAAGCGAAATCTCTTAGCCTCGCTTGGACACGGGCGAGATCCCAAGATCTCGCCCCGTGTATTTCACTTCATTAATGAGAGAGTTAACACAAATTATGGTAAATTGGTTGGTCAAGCAAATTTAATTATTGTAAATTTGGAAAGCAAGCTAAAATTTGTACTTGAATGTTAGCTAACTCCTGATTAGCAAATCTACAAAACCACAAAAGTATTGCTGGCCCACTACTATAACATTCGGCGGGAGAGAGAGTTAACACAAATTAACTTGCACCTGAGCGAGACCTTGGGGTCTCGCCCAACCCCAAGCGTGGCCCTGGGGTCTCGCCCAATCCAAGCGGAGCCTTAGGGCCTCGCCCAAACCCAAGCGTAGTCTTGGGACCTCGTCCAACCCCATGCGACTCGGTAGCATCTCGCCCGTGTATGGAAATTTTTGGCGAAATCTCTGCTATTCGCTTATGAGTAGGCGAGCTTCTGGTTACTCGTCTGGTGGAGCGAAAGTTTAGCATAACGCTTGAGCTGGCGAAATGTCAACACTTCACCCGTGTTTTTAAGCGAGATGCTGGTACGTCGTCTGTGCACAAGCGAGGGAGTAGAGTTTCGCACGACTATAACTTTGATCGTCGATCAGCGATTACTTTTAATCCTGAACAGTGATTTTTCAACGATCAAATACTAAAAAAGATCGACGACTGCGGCTCATTTTCGTCGACTATCGATCATTTATAATCTTCAGTCGTCGATTTAGTCGACGACTGTGGACGCTCTTAGATCTTTCTCCCTTTGAGTTACACCCAAAGTCTGATCTTCACCTGAAATCCATTTATGATTCCAGATTTTAATGGTTTTCCCATACTTCACCTCCCGATACTTTAATCTCTTATTTTCCAATACATTTGACTGGATGTGACTATGTCCTCAACAGGCCGTCATCTTGGTTTTGAAATCCTTATGTTCTCTACAAGATATTTTAGCTCGAAGATGGGCCCCAAAAAGAGTCTGGATAAGCTACCAGCCGCCATCCTATTTTAGCTATTATGGCTTCATCCATTAAGCCAATGTCTCGAAAATGCAGCCCTCCATTTTTTTCTTCACAAATTGAGGTCCATGTGATTTTAAATACAACTTTCCCTTTCTTTTTTCCTCAGCTTCCCAAAATAATTCCGCTGCATTGCGGGAATTTTCTTGTTCTGTTATACTTTCTCCATCCCGATAAAAAATGTATTATTGTTTTTTTTAAGTCTAAAATGAAATAGTATAATATTGGCTAAATGGCTGACTCGGATTATAGTATCTAATTCTGCCACGTCTTATTTCTCTACACAAACAGATATATGGACAAGTCGTTTTCTAATGTTCTAACTTCTGAGCCACATGCAAATGAGACGATAAATAAACTCTTAATTGTGCTTGTTGAGAGAAAGGTGAACATTAAAAAATATATTAATAAGATTACTTTTTTTTTTCCTTTTTCTCTTTTGTTTATTTGTCTATATATATGCTTATATGTTAATTTCTACGTTCTATTTTAGATGAGGGTTTTAAAATTTTTACGTAAATTGAGAAAGAAAAAAAGAGATTAAGTTTTTTTCATCCATAACCATAAAAAAAGTCCTTAAACGATCAATTGTTATTACTATGTTAAAAAACTTATTATTCCAAGATAAAATTCAAGGGTGCTGTGGAAAAATATGAAAACCCTCAAGTACTTTGGAACTAGAAAGAGATCCTAAACCCTGATCTAAAGTAGAACGGAGGGAATACTAAAGTTTACAAATAAAAATAACTATCTATGCACCACGCTGTAAATATTAACTAGTTGTATTCAGTACTAGACGTATTAAGAAGAGTATAAAAAACTTCATAACATTACAACACGTTATCAACACGATACTCTATAATTATCGGCATACGGTCTGTCGGCATACGAAGACGATACTACGTCGAAAGGATAAATCTCTTTTATCCTTACTTATTTGATTCAACTATTTTTAATTAGTTATATGCCCATGTAAGTCAAGTATTTTTAACTTTTTCCTATTTGATTAGGAGTTGTAAATGGGAAGTATATTAATTTGTTGTACGGATTAATATACAACAAGGGATTTTAAAAGTAGTTAGACGTCACGTCACACAAAGTCCTGTATATATATATGTGCTATTGGTAGCATAAATAGTTGTTGCGGTTTGAAAAGAGATATCCGAATAAGTACGTTTTTAATATCACTCACATTTGTGATATTATTCGATTTTCGAATTTAGCCAATATTTGAGTTTTGCAGTGTTTGTTATTTTCCTCATTAATTGAACAAGTGAAGGTTTTCGTATCCTTTCGGATAATATATAAAAGAATTTCCTCACCGTTTTACCACATATTTTCTGGTATATGTTGTGGTTTGAATATAGAGAAAATATATGTATGTTTTCCTAACCAAACAATATTCTTTTTTGCCAGAGCATCCACAGTCATGGAAGGATCAAAGACTAAAACCAAAGACTAAATACCAAATTTTTTTGGTTATACTCTGCCTGAAATGCAATAGTAGTAAATTTTGATCATGCGGAGACTAAGTTAACGCTTGGTATTGGGCGGAAGACTAAGGATCCGTCTGTTGGAATGCTGTTGTATGAGTCTATACTAGTGAAAACGCTTGGTTGAGCGGAAACCTGATTAACGCTCGGTGGGAGACGCAATATGATTGCAGACGCACGTGTAAGAGCATGCCCAAGTGACAGGCGTGGTCCTAGACAACCGCCTGATGGGGCGTAACACTACGTTCATGCCTGGTGAATCTTTAGATGCATGTCTAGGTAAACGCCCAAGTGACAGGCGTGACCCTAGACAACCTCCTGATGGAGCGTAACACTACGTTTACGTCCGGTGAATCTTCAAACACACGTCTAGGTAAACGCATGCACGAGACGCACAGGTAACGTCACGCCGGGCACGAGACGCACTGTAAGTTAACGCTCCACCATATTCGTGTTTGGTCCAGTTCTCGGATCAAATATGATCCCAAACAGTAGAAAAGCTGGACCATAACCCAAATTTAGTCCCCCCACTGTGATTGGTTTTGGGCGGACCAAAGACTAAATTTGGGTTTGTTCCAGGTTATAGTCGAACCACTGTGGGTGCTCTTATGAATAATTATTATATAAGAAAATTTATTTCAATTTTTTTTTTCAAATGATTCTTTTTTTTCTTTTTAAAACACGATACACATTTTCATAATTAAGTTCATACTAATATACAAAATAAAAAACATTAAGATACTAAGAATGTATTATCAAATTTTGTAGAGTGTATTTGATAAAATATTTTAGTATTTAAATCATAACACACATATATTACTATCAAACAATCGTATGTAAAAATAAAATAAATCATATAATAAAAGAAAATTTGTTAAACTTACGGGTACGCTGAAGAAGATATATGAAAGAAGTTTTACCTTGTAACCCATGAGAATATTGTCATTTGGGAGAAATTTCGAAGTTCATTATAGCCTTTGATCAGAGTCTTTTAAAGCTTTACCGACTTGTCTCACAACTTCTTCGCCATTCTCACAAAATAAATTGGTCTTCAACAATTAAAATCTTTTGTCCATTTAAAAAATTCAAATCATCCATGTTAGGACTAACACCTCCTTGTTATATTATTACTAGATTCTATTCTTATTTGTCAAAAAAAAAGTTTTATGTCTTATTCATCCATAGATTTTGATGGAATTCCTTCACTAATATTATCCCAAACTCTGGTAGTAGCTTTAGCTTGTTCCAGTCGAGAACCATAAAAATATTTAATAAAAATGTCATCACATGTAACCATTAGTCTCTTCCTGGCAATCCTCATATTTTGTTTTCTTCTTAATCTAACAATCTTTAACAATCCTAAACCGCATATCATTAAGAAGGTTAGTATGAAAACTAGTAAATACTGAACATATACCTTTGTTATCGGTTCTACTCGATCGTCGATTATTATCATAATAAAATGTATGTCGCATTCCTCGCCAAAATGGTTTTCCTATTTGGAGTTGATAAATAAGATGCCTCTACATACTCATTACCACATAAAACTCCCATTGTTCATTGCTACAATAAAACTATGCGATGTCGACTACTCAAATAATTAGTGTATAAAACTAATTGCTCAGATTCCCAGAAAAGCTTAGACTGTTAATATAAAAATGATATTTTGTTTTATGGAGAGTGGAGAGTGGAAATAAGTGTTTCCATGGTTAATAATCGACACTTTTACACCTAGCGTTCGTATGAATTTCTTTGTAATATTTATTCTTTTGTCATCTTGAATCATAAGAATAACATGTGATGATGATATACCTTCTATCTTACAGGTACTTTGGTTTATTCTTGTAGTAAGCATCATGTTTTTATCTTTGGAAAGAAAAATGTTTAAGCTGAAACAAGTTCCTTTCTCACTGATTTCTTTATCAAGAATGTTGATTTCTCCTCCTATAAGACATAATTAGTTGATTATTTTCTATAATTAATATATTTTTCTAATAAAACAAAAATTGCAACATAAGTATATATGTACAATAATAAATTAATGCTTACAAGTATATAAAACTAGTAATGAGAGTTTACACAAAACTTTTTATCTTATATGTTTACTCAGGTATGATCATAGTTATCCCCAAAATATAAGGATATATATGTTTTTCTGACCAAACAACATTCTACTTTTGCCTTCTTATGGATACTTACTATTTAAGAGAAAAATTTCAAGATTTTTCCCTCAAATGATTCTTTTCATTATGTTTTTAAAACACGATACATATTTTCATAATTAATTCAATATGAACATACAAAATAAAAAACATTAAGATACTACGAGTGCATTACCAAATTTTGTCTAATGTATTTTAATACTTAAATCATTACACACATATATTATTATCAAAGAATCGTATGCAAAAATAAAATAAATTATATATCAAAAGAAAACATTCCGTCAAAATTACGGGTACGCTGAAGAGATATATGAAAGAAGTTCTAACTTACAATCTATGAGAATGTAGTCATAGGGAAGAAATTTTGAAGTTCCTTATAACCTTTGATCAGGTTCTTTTAAAGCTTTACCAACTTGTCTTATAACTTCTTCTTCATTTTCATAAAATTCAATGATATCCCCAAGACGAGAAAGGATTGCAGTTACTAGTTGACGTAAAATAAAACGGTCTTCAATAATTAAAACCTTTTTTCCATTTAAAAGATTAAAATCATCCATGCTAGGACTAACACCTCCTTGTTATACTATTGCTTGATCAACATGAAAAGAATAGTTCTTATTTGTCAAAGAATTTTTTTTTGTGTCTTATTCATCCATAGCTTTTGATAGACTTCCTTCACTAATATTACCCCCAAACTCTGGTAGTAGATTTAGCACTTGTTCCAGTCGAGAACCGTAAAAATATTTAATAAAAATATCATCACATGTAACCATTCGTCTCTTGCTATCAATCCTCATATTGTTTTTCTTCTTAATCTAACAATCCTAAACCGCATTACCATTAGGAAGGTTATTATTCTACATGATCATCGATTATTATCATAATAAAATGTATGCCATATTCCTCGCTAAAATGGTTTTCCTATGTGGATTTAATGGATAAGATGCCCCTACATACTCATTACCACTTAAACTTTCATTATTCGTTGCTGCAATAGGACTATATGATGTTGACTGACTCAAATTAGTCTATAAACCTAACTGCTTAGATTTTCCAGAAAAGCTTAGACTGTTAATATAAAAGCGACGCTTTATCTTTAAAAGAGTAGAAAAAATGTGTTCCCAATGGTTAATAGCCAACACTTTTACACCACAAATCACATGAGGTTCTTTGTAACATTTATTCTTTCATCATCTTAAATCATAAGAATAACATGTAAAGTTGATGGACCTTCTATCTTGCAGGGACTTTGGTTTAGCTTTGTAGTAGGCATCATGTTTTCGTCTTTGGAAAGAAAAATGTTGAAAAGTTGAAACAAGTTCCATTCTCACTAATTTATTTATCTGGTTTGCTGATTTCTCCTCTCATTATATGCACCAGTGATTGCACGATTCAAATACCTGACATTACCACTTTATCCTAGCGCCGTCTCTTTAACTTGATTTTTTTCTTTCAAAAATAGAATCTCGTTTCTTTTGTGGTATACCTAAAATAATAATAATTAATATTTTTTTTTTATAAATCTAAGTCTAGTAGATGTCCTACATCAGGCCCGCCATCTTGAAAAGAATTCGTCCCGAATTGACAAAATACTGAAGAACGTGTCTTACATCATGCCCGCCATCTTGAAAAGAGTTGGACCTCGAGTTCACCAGATATTGCAGACGACCCGTCCAACGAATAATATACTTGAGTACATTGATGACCGTAGATTATTGATAGACACATTTTTGTGTCTAAATTGTGCTCGATTATCTATTTTGATAGTATTCGATTTTGTACTATATGAGTTTTTATGTCTTTGTAGGTATTTCTGAGAAATAAATATTTGTGGAAAAATCGGCTCAAAAAATTATAACACCATAAAAAACCACATCAATTATAACACCATATAATAAATCGTTTGACATAAAAACTATTGTCGCCGTTGCACGAAACAACCTTAGAAGTAATGTTTTTGGAACATTTTTGACCGACAAAATTATTCTCAACTACCTTTTGACCTTCCACAATAGGAGCACACAGGACTTCATCTTGGATAACTTTGAAAACTTGCAGATCAGGTATAAATGACAATTATATAATTGGTGAAAAAAGTGTTGTTGTCGGGGCTTGTGTTACTGAAGGTGTAACCACATTAAGGGTGTCGAGGTGTGACCAATCCAATTGATCAAAATAACCTTCGATTTTTTGAGTTGATCCAGACTAACCTTCGCTTCTACGATTCGTCGACGATTTTCCTTTTGTAATTCCACACTTTCACGAAATACATGGTCAAAATTAAGCATGATAAAGATAAGTTGATGATCAGGCTATTAATTTTCTTTTTTTTTTTGTTTTATTTTTGTTGATAAACTAAAAATAAATTGATAGGTTAGACGAAAAGATACAAAGATCTTAATAGGTAGAAGAGACGAAAGAATAAAGAAGATTTAGATCGAAAAAAACAAAAGGATCGAAGATAGGCTCTTGATGCCACTTGACTGATAACAGAAGCACGGAATATAGAAAATATGGTAGAAAAAGGGGGATAACTGAGATTAACTCATATTTTCATTCAATAATTTTAATGTGATATAAAATGCAATAGACTTGTCTCCTTTTATAGGGAAGACTTGAACTCTAGTTCTATAAAAACTCTAGAAACCCTAACTAGCAATCTAAGTAATTCTAAAGATAAATAATTTTTAAAATAAACAAATTCTAAAAATAAGAAATACATAAAATAATACTCTTCCGTTTCACCAAAAGTGTTACTATCACTTTTGCTGAAACGGAGGGAGTAATAATTAATAAATCCTAAATCTAGTAGATGTCCTACATCATAATCTCTCTACAAGGTCTTACGTTTTATGCTTGTTTAGCGAGCTATTCATTTAATATATATATCTTAACTCATACTATCATTAGATTAATAAACAAACTGATTTAGTTGGCTGCCTAAACAATCAAACATGAACATTTATTATAGCAAAATAAATAAATAAAATCATGTAAAAAACTCAAAATAGATTCATATAATAATTCAAATCATGCTTAAAACTTAGAATCATCCCCAATCAAATAAGTGTTTAGTTACTCATAGATTTAGTAAAACCATAATATATATAAGAAAAAAATTAAAGAGAAAATGTTACGACGATGAAACCGTTCATAAACCCTAATTTTTGCTAATTGTAGTTTTTCTCTCCCCCAAAGCTTGATCCATACATTAAAAATGCATCTTATTAGGGTTCAGGGAGTCTTACTACTTAGTCTCCTCAAAGTATATGTGTAAAAGTCCTAATAAGAAGATTTTCCTTTATTTAGAAGTCAATATGCGTCAAAAAAATATCCCACGTCATGCTGCAATCAATGAACTTGAACCCCACGTTCTCGTCGATCCTTAGAGGCCAAAACGGATTTTTTTAGTGCCCAAAAGTGTCCATAATCGATAGGTTTGATCCCCACGACCTGGCCGATTTTTAGACCCAGATTCAATGATTGTTTTGTGAATAGAAGTGCTCAGTATCGACAGTCTTTTCTGACCGATTTTAGACCTGGCATCTATTATTATTTTGGCTATTATTTTCATAACTTTTTCGTCCGACATCGGATTAGTCTAATTTCTTTCGTGGGATTCATATTTTCTTTATATACAAAATATGTATAAGAATTCAATGAATTGAGGACTTTTTTGGTCGTTCTTGACTTTGACAAGTCATTTGTTCATTTTTATCGCATTTCCATTTAACTTGAATGATTCATCTAAAAAATAACAAAGCAAAATACAAGGTAAAATAAAAAAAGTCTAACTAAAACGAGCATGAACTTGATACTAATAATACGTAACTTAAGCATTTATCATTCAGTCGAGAGAATTAATTTCTGAAGTCATCATTTCAATTCTTAATATGTGTAAAATTTTGCCAACAACTTTTATTGATGATCAATAGGCTGACTCCAACCAACACAAAAAGAACAAGATGAAATATTACACCATTTTCCAAGCTTAATAATGTCGAGCATAAGTCAACACGTTCCTGGTTTGGGCAACGGGAAACCGGTGCATCTAATTTTGTAGCTCCGGATTATACTACACCAAGGGGACTATCGTTAGTCCATGAGTTCCATTCATTCACTAAATTTTCAAAGGTTAGCTAAAGAAAACCTCCTTCCCTTTTTGTGTACAACTTTTTGGGATCTTGTTAACTTGAACACTACCGATGTACAAGTTACAGTAACTGTAATTTTGTGCACCCCCTTGAAATGGAGGTGAACATTTCCGCATTCTCGTTGGGTGGTGCCTTGTATTATAAATTTTCATATTCTCATCAATGTTTTGTCCATTCTTTAATCTAATGTATGCTACACAGTTTCTAAAGGCGCCCTTCATGGGGATTTAAAATGCTTTTGCAAGGTTAGTTTTCCTACTGGTGACAAGTTAACTAGATTTTGTCCGAATATCAATACTGATTGCTAGAAGCTCAATCGACAGGGCAAGTGAGATATGGTGAATCTAAGAAGGATTGTCGATGAAGATGGATTTACGTCGGTGGAGATCACGATCTTTGATTAGGGGTTGTGAAGAGAGTAGGGGTAAAAATATTCAGAAACCGATTAGCAGCAAATTGAGCAACGTCGAAACAAAGACAAACAGTCACTCATCTGGGGATATGAAAAGCATCTCCAAAGATTTTCCAAAATTCTGTTTCCCAATTAATCCTAATTCGATAAACTACACTTCACAGCTTCACAACCACACTCCTTCAATTCTCTGATATGCCTCTTTTGCCAGATCCATATTCCAACCAAACCACTCTGCAGTGAGGCGATTTGAAACGATAGAAATAATAAACAGAGAATGCATAAGAGAGGTAAGATTTTAACAGAATCTATGCATGGATTGTAGTCTTATTAGTTTAGGCTTGTAATAATACCCCACCATTACAGTGTGCTGTGGTGCTTATGGGTCTAGAGAAAAATGAAAGATTTTTGAACGCTCCATAACTCCTCCGGTTAGTATTTTACCACGTAACCTGTTGTAACCCAGCTTCAATATAGGCAAGTTTTCCAAGGTTACGCATCCCTGGATTATTCCTGTACGAGTACGCTTAACTGTAAAGTTTTTTGTCAACTCTGAAGCCAACTGTGTTGAAAAGACCTCGGTGTTAGGAAATGAGAAACCATTACATATATTCTATTCAACGAACTCTACATGCCGAATCGGGGTATTGCAATACCACCACCTTAAATTGGAGTCGTCCTTGGCTCTGGAATATACAATCCCAGATCTCAAATGTTCCTTGTCGCTCATGAGACCAGTACCTGGACACCCCATCCGACGTACTCTCTCACCCTCGGCAGGTGACCCATCGTCGGCTCTGATACCATTTGTAATGACCCGACCCTCCACCGATAGTATCCCCACTTAGCCACTACGGTCATCCAACAGTGTAGGTTTTCAACGGGCATTGCTACGGTAATCCAACAACAACTTCCCGGGAGGACACTCCTTCCTGGATTACTCCTTCCCGAGCATGTTTAACTGCAAAGATTTTTGCTAAATCTAGAACCAACTGTGCTGAAAAGGCCTCGGTGTATGAAAGAAAGAATAAACCATTACATATATTCCATTCAGTAAACCCTACCTATCGAATCGGGATATTATATTCATCCAACCAATTTAAATTCTTTAGAAACTTTAATTTTGTTAAATAAACATATGTGAAGATTGTAGGAGCACCGAGCAGGATGTAGACTTTTAGTCTGATAGTGGGTTCATTTCTTGGCCACTGCCCTCCTCATAACCTTTGTTCACATGTTAAATCTTAGAGTGAGAGATTTAGAGAACTCTCCAAGCCTTCATTTTATTTTCTAGAGAGATTTGTGTTCATTCAAGTCAGATTTTTAATAAAAACTGCATTTCAAAGGAAGTGAAAAATTATTGCAAAAATACTCCCCAAAGACAAGATATGACCGTGTAATTAATTAGTTTTCTTTGTTCAAACCAGTGTTCAATTAGCGAGGTACATTAAGCGAAACAACAATAATGTTCTTGCAAAAAATTCCGAGGGATCATCTAATCTACACTAGTGTGTTACATGTGTATTAATAGTATCAACCAAACGAATTACATTCAGTAAAGGATCCACTTTCAATGGTTTGGTTAAGTGAAAATCCATTCCAGCTTCGTCTCATATCCGCTTCATCATCTGCTTCATTTGCTGTTAAGGCTATAATTGGGATGTGAATACCATAAAATCGTCCCGTCATCCGTATTCTCTGTGTTGCTTCATATCCATCCATAACGGGCATCTGTAAGTAATCAGTATGAAATAAAGTCAGAAATGAAGATGATCCACTTGCAATGTAAGCATCTATCTACAATACATTATATGTAAGAATTATATTACCAAGCAACATAAGCAAAATACAAACATTCTGTTAAAATTGTGGATTCGTCCAAAATATATAAAAGAGAAACTTTACCTTGCAATCCATGAGAATGTAGTCATAAGGAAATTTTTTAAATTTTTTTGAAGTTCCTTCTAGCCTTTGATCAGGTTCTTTTAAAGCGTCCCTAACTTGTTTTACTGCTTCTTCGCCATTCTCACAAACTTCAATAATAGCACCAAGACGAGAAAGGATTGCAGTTGCCAGTTTTCATAAAATAAATTGGCCTTCAACAATTAAGACTTTCTTTCCATGTAAAAGATTAAAATCATCACTAGGACTAACACCTCCTTGTTGTAATATTCGATCAGCAGGAGGAAAATGGTTCTTCTTTGTTGAAGATGAAAGTTTTGTGGCTTGTTCATCCATGGCATTTGATAGACTTCCTTCGCTAATATTACCCCCAAAACTCTAATATTAGCTTTAGCACTTGATTCAGCCGAGAACCGTGAAAAGGTTTAATAAAAATGCCATCACATATAGCTATTAGTCTCTTCCTAACGATCCTCATATTTTTTTTCGATAATAATAGGAGAGAGTAATCCGACAATCCTAGATCGCATATCACCAGGCAGGCTATTACGAAAATTAGTAACTACTGAACATACCTCAGATATCGGTTCCACATGATCATCAATTATTACCATAATAAAAGGTGATGTCGCATTCCTCGCCAAAATGACTTTTCTATGGGGAGTTGATGACCGAGATGCGTCCACTTGCTCGCTACCACTTAAACTCCCATCGTTGATTGCTGCAATAGGACTATGCTATGTTGATCGACTCAAATAATCAGTGTATAAACCTAACTGCTCAGATTTTTCAGAAGAGCTTAGGTTGTTAATATAAAAATGGCGTTTTATTTTAGGGGGAAAGATGAGAAATCCCCTAAAATGGGGGTTATTTCGAAAAAATTCTCCGGATTTTTAAAATTTGTGAAAATGTCTCGTTCTGTTAATTTTTTCGTTAAAAGGGAGCGTGCGAGTCGTCACGTGCTGAAAAAGACAGAAATATCCAAAACGTTCATCTTAGAACATGGCATTTCTCCAAAATGACTTCTCATTTTATGGCATTTCCTTAAATTTTAAAAATCCGGGACATTTCTCCAAAATAACTTCTCATTTTATGGCATTTCTCATATTTTCCCTTTATTTTGTGGAGAGTTTAAAGAACATGTTCCCGCTGGTTAATAGCCGACACTTTTACACCTAGTGTTCGCATGAAGTTCTTTGTAACATTACTTCTTTTTTCATCTTGAAGCATAAGAATAACATGTGATGATGATGGACCTTCTATCTTCAAAGACTTTGGTTTATCCTTGCGGTAAGCATCATGTTTTTGTCTTTGGAAAGAAAAATGTTGAAGCTCAAACAAGTTCCTTTCTCACTAATTTCTTTATCAAGAATGAGGAGAATCTTTTGAAAGAAAAACGTTGAAGCTGAAACAAGTTCCTTTCTCACTAATTTCTTTATCAAGAATGCTGATTTCTCCTCCCATAAGACGCACCAATGATTGCACGATTCCAAGACCTAATTCAGTACCACCTTGTCCAATAGCCGTCTCCTTAACTTGAACAAAATTCTCAAGTATAGAATCTCTTCTATCTTTTGGTATCCCTTTGCCCATGTCATCTACCTCAACTATTAACTCCAAAGAATTTTCATTATGTTCAAGTTTATGGAGTGTCTCGTTGTAATCTTGACCATTGTTTTTGTAAACTATATGTGATATACGTTTCCAAATACAATCATATTTTGGCGAAAGCAGGGAGGCTTTGGAATTTGGTTTTCTTACCCAAGCACGTAACACGGCATGCCATTCAGGTGTAAACTTCGCTGCATTACTTAACAAGTTATTGAGAATCTGTTTGAGTTTTACACCATCACCTTTGACGAGAGGAGATTTGAGAATTGAACCATCACAATGGTCTAACACGACATCTATTCCTTTTTCCACACCCCTTGGATATATGAAGTTAACTGCTTCCTCTATTACTTTTGCTACATCGAAAACTTCTTAGTGCAGTTGTATCTTACCGTCTTCAATTCTACTTGCATCAAGAACTGAATTCAGTAATTCTGAAATATGTTCACACCCAATAATTTTTTTTGAAGTTATTACGCGGTTTATCAAGAAAACATTAATCAAGAAACTAATGGTATTTCTTTTTACAATAGAAAGTTCCTTTAAAAGTTACCAAAAAATAAAAATAATTGAGAGCTAAGAATAATAAAACTCATCAAGAAAATCCAATGAAGCACTTTTCATTTGTGACAAATTATTATCCAAGTTGGAGCCTGGAGAAACCTCAGTAAGACAAAACTCAATGAGACCAACAATTGTTGCAAGAGCACCACAAATGTCATGGTTAGCACTTGCAAAAGCAATACTTTTGTTCATACTCCGCCTTTCAGCTTGTTGGGCTGCTTCCATTTGTTTCATAAGTGTAGATAAAAGAATTATCTCCCTTCTTGTACCTTGACATATTAAGACTATAAAGAAATCAGTTGGCAAGAACACAGAAATGATCGCAAGCGCCAATAACACCGATGATACATTATCACTTCTACGAACTTGTTTTAGTAATCCATTATCACAGAAAAGCATAATTAATGCCTATCAACAACAAATACCAGCCATTATTAGTTGCATGCATTAATCATATGTTATGCTCCTAAAAATAACGACAACAAATATACGAACGTACCGCCTTAATGCCAGCTATCTCAAGGGGTCGTCAATAGATATGGTACTTCTCTCCAGCGATCTCTATTTCATCAACGTGCAACAAGTTATGGATAGGATCACATGAAATGTTAGTAGTTTCAAGGCGATGATCATTTCCTATATTATCCCCATCTTTCGCCAATTCGATCGAAACACTTGCATCATTGATCACAATGCTAGCATTAAGATTGTTATTATGTGTGAGGATGTTGCCTTCATTTGTACCTAAAAATAAAGTACCATCGAGAGTATTTACTCTCTTGATGGCATCTACAAAATCTTTGATAGATACACCAAGAGACACTACTCCTCCCCCATTAATAGCAGCCATAGAAAGAAACAAAGAATGCAGTGACGATGAATTCTTACTTCCCAATACATTCCCTACAAATGCTTACCCATCACTACTATGTATGGCCTTTTGAAACCAAATTGAATTCTTAAAACATATATCCTAGTTTGAAATGGTGGATACTTCTCCATATGGTTCACCTGTGGTTTTATTTACGGGTTGCTTATACAAGCTGTATGAAGTATTGGTAGCCCTTTCTTCATCGTCAGCACATGTAGTATTCGAATATAACGATACACTTTGATTCCCATTCATGTAATAAGCGAAGAATAAACCGTTTGATTGCATATAAGAAATCTGCGATACGCGATGGACCATGAATGCCAGAAATAGTTTGGGAGCTACCTACATTCTTGAAATATGTACAAACATTGTTAGAACCATGTGTATGTCAACTTATAATCTAAACGAAAAGTAATTAGAAAATATGAAATAATCAAAAATGTTGTGGATAGTGATGCATTTGGCTTATTTTATGGAAGTAAATCGATTGCTATGTATACAATTATTGGGATAATTTGTTTCCTAAATAAAACAATTAATTAATGTCGAAATTCTACATAATATAACAAAATTTGGTAAAATTCCATTTGGCAGGAAATAGGGGTAGGTAGTAAATTGAAAATGGACATTTGAGTTTTAAGTATTCTAACCTATTAGAGAATATGAGCTTGGCTTAATATTTTATTATTGGTAAAATGCGCTTAGGACCAAGGGATCACTAAGGAAAACTAGCACATTTTTACTATTTGTGAATGAACCTTTCGTCCCATAGTGGAGAAACTAAAGATGTTACCTCTCCATATTACTTAGAAATTTGCATCTAAGGGAGACCCCTTAGGGGTTTAGACTCTATTATGTACGGGAGAGGACTAAGGCTATGGGCTAGTTGGTGCAACCATACATTTCACATACGCGCGGTGCTTCGCACCGAAGCACGCCGTCCATCCGGTCAGGTCGGGTGCGGATGCGGGTCAACCAAAACTTATCTTTTTGGACAAAATATTTTAAATTATTTCCTTAAAGAATTTAAAACTAAATTAAATTTTATTTTTAATGTGGGGGGCGCCTGTTAAAATTTATTTGCCTTAATTACTGCCTGTTAAAATCTATCATGCCTTCTTTTCCCCTCTTCCTGCTTTGTTTTACGCACTGCTTGTTTACTTACCTTCCGTAACTATCTTGTTGTTAAGTTCGTTTGATGGTGATTTGTATTATGCTTATACAAATCATAACGGGCAGTTCTATCCTGGACACATCTCCGTTGTGGGGGTATAGCATCTCTCATTCTTGAGGAGTACCCGTGGACTATTGTGTTAAGGACAATTTCCTGAGCAGGTGGCTCTGTCCATTGTGTGTATATCAATTCAGAGATTTTTCATTAACGTTAACATCTTCTTCTGTTTAGTATTTTTATTGTTGCAGATCCAACAATCTTAACACAATAGACTTCTTCTGTAACAATAGGTAAAAATGATGTTGATAGACCAGAAAAATTCAGTGGCAAAGATTTCAAAAGATGACAATCAAAGATGTTGTTCTTTCTGAGTTTTCATATGTTAGATGAATTAGTTCTGAAATCTTTTGATGAGGGTTTGAATGATGCTAGAAATGAAAGGGAGTTGGAAAGTTGGGTTAGGCAGAATTATATGGCAAAAAACATATTCTGAATTGTTTAGAAGATGCACTGTAAGATTTTTATAATGCAAAAGACAAATTTTATGCTTTTGATTTATGGGCTGCTTTAGAGGCAAAATACCAAGCTGAAACTGCTGGAATTAAGAAATTCTTGGTAGCTAGGTTCCTGGAATACAAAATGTCAAATGACAAACTGTGGTTGATCAATTCCTTGAACTTCACCGTATTATCAATGAAATTCTTTCTGAAGGTATGGTGATAGATGAAACTTTTCAAGTGTCTGCTGTGATTGAGAAATTACTGTCTTCCTGGTCTGAATACAAACGTAGATTGAGACATGAAACTGGTGAAGTCAATATGGTTGATTTGGGTAAGAAGATTCAAGTGGAAGAATTACTGTGCTCCAAAAACAAGAACATATCTTCTGCAAGGGACATGTCCAACAAGGCTCATGTAATTGAATACAAGTCTTCCAATACTAAAAAGGGCGAAAACAGCAAACGCAACCCTAAGCCTGGTCATCACAAGAAAGGTATATTTCAGAAACCCAAATATGGGATTGGTAAAATTAAAGGTGCCTGTTATGTTTGTGGAACTCCTGGCCATATGGCAATACACTGTAGAAAATGTAAGGACTTTAATAATAAGAAAAAAAATGCTAATTTGGTTGAAAACAACAAAACCGAGTTTTCTGGTACGGTGTCTGAAGTCAATTTGATAACCAATTTGAGAGACTGGTGGGTAGACTCTGGTGCTACCAAGCATGTATGTGGAAACAGAGATATGTTCACCTCCTACATGGGTAACTCATCTGCAGCATAGGTTGCAGGAAAAGGCAAAGTTGGGCTAAAGCTCACTTCTGGCAAGACTCTCACATTGAATGAAGTTCTTCTTCTGGCAAGAATCTCACATTGAATGAAGTTCTTCATGTTCCGGACATCTGAAAAATATTGTTTCTTGTGGTGTTTTAGATGATAAGGATTTTAAAATTGCTTTTGAATCTGGGAAAGTTATTGTCACTAAGGGTAAGGATTATGTAGATAAGGGTTATAAGACTATGGGTTTCTACAAACTTAATGTAACCTCTGATGAAATGAATAAAATTGATTCTTCTGCTTATGTTTGTGTGTCATTGAATGTTTGGCATTGTAGACTTGGACACGTAAACTATAAGTCAATGCATAAACTGGCTAGCATAGGCTGCATACCCAAATTTAGTTTGGATAATGAACATAAATGTGAAGTATGTGTAGAATCAAAATATGCTAAAAAACCTTTTAGAAAAAATATTCAGAGAAATTCTAAACCCTTAGAATTAATTCATTCAGACCTAGTTGACATGAAATCAGTTCAAACTAGAGGTGATAAGAAATGGTTTGTCACTTTTATAGATGATTGTACGAGGTACTGTCACATATATTTGCTTAAAGGTAAGGATGATGCCTTAGAAGCCTTTAAGATGTATAAACTAGAAGTTGAAAACCAAATGAGTGCTACCATTAAAACTGTTAGGTCTGACCGTGGTGGTGAATATGTAATTCCTATAGGAGAATTATGCATAGAACACGATATTATACACGAAGCAACCCCTACTTATTTACCACAATCAAATGATGTGGCTGAACGGAAGAACCGAATCCTTAAGGAGATGATGAATGCCATGTTAATTAGTTCAGGATTACCTGCAAACTTGTGGGGGGAGGCCATCCTCTCAGTTTGCTATGTCTTGAACAGAGTACCCTTTCAAGGATCAGACAAAATTCCATATGAGTTATGGAAAGGTAGACAACCTTCTTATGCATACTTTAAAGTGTGGAGGTGTTTGGCTAAGGTTTCCATTCCTCCACCTAAGAGAACCAAGATAGGACCCAAAACTGTTGATTGTGTCTTCATAGGGTATCCTGAGCATACTACTGCATATAGATTTGTGGTTGTAAGTTCTGAAATTTCTGAAATTGGTGTGAATACTATTATGGAATCTAGGGATGTTGTGTTCTTTGAAAATGTTTTTCCATTGAAATCTGATTCTCGCATGATATGTGTTGATCCCCTAGATGTCCCTTCGACCAGTCATACATTACCTTTAGAGGAAGATGCATTTGAATTTGAGCCTAGAAGAGGTAAAATACTTAGAACTGAAAAATATTTTGGGCCAGACTTCATAACATGCTTAGCTGAGACTGATCCACAGACTTATAGAGAAGCCATGACTTCTTCTGAATCTCCATGGTGGAAAGAATTTGCCATTAGTGAAATGGATTCTATTATACAGAATGATACGTGAGAGATCGTAGATTTACCTCTAGGGTGTAAACCCATAGGCTGTAAATGGATCTTCAAAAGGAAACCTAAGGTATATGGAACTGTGGAAAAATACAAAGTTAGATTAGTAGATAAAGGCTATAAACAGAAAGAAGGTGTATATTTCTTTGATACTATTAGGATGTTAATTGCTATTGCTGCCATTCATAACTTAGAAATACATCAAATGGATGTAAAGGCAGCTTTTCTAAATGGTGAATTAGAAGAAGAAATTTATATGGACTAACCTGAGAGATTTGTGGTGAAAGGTTGTGAAAACAAAGTTTGTAAACTGAAAAAATCTTTGTATGATTTGAAACAAGCACCTAAACAGTGGCATGAAAAAATTTGATCATGTAATGATTTCTAGTGGTTTTAAAATCAATGAATCTAACAAGTGTGTTTATACTAAACTTGTGAATGATGCCTGTGTGATTGTATGCTTGTATGTCGATGATATGCTTATACTTGGTACAAACATGGATCTAATTAATTCTACAAAGAACATGCTAAATGAGAACTTTGACATAAAAGACTTAGGCCCCGCTGATGTGATCTTAGGGATGGAGATTAGAAGAAATTTTAATGGATATAGTCTTAGTGAATCCCATTATGTTGAATTTGTGCTTAAAAAATATAATCAGTTTGATTGTAAACATGCTTATACTCCGTATGATCCTTGTTGTAGACTCAAAAAGAATAAGGGTAATGGAGTTTCACAACTTGAATACTCACGTGTTATAGGAAGTCTGATGTATTTGATGAATTGTACGAGATCGGACATTGCTTATGTTGTGGGTAGGTTGAGTAGGTATACCTGTAATCCGGGGCATGAGCATTGAGATGCACTTATTAAAGTGTTAAGGTACTTGAAATACACTTTGAACTTTTCTTTAAATTATGAGAGATACCCTGTAGTCCTTGAAGGATTTTGTGATGCAAACTGGATATCAGACTCAGAGGAGTCTAAGTCTACGAATGGATATGTTTTCACTCTAGCATGTGGGTCTGTATCTTGGAAGAGTTCCAAACAGACATGTATAGCTCGATCCACTATGGAATCAGAGTTTATTGCGTTAGATAAAGCAGGAGAGGAAGCCGTTTGGATAAGATGCTTTTTAGAAGACATTCCTCTTTGGCATAAGCCTGTGCCAGCTATATCTATACATTATGATAGTCAAGCTGCAATACCTAATGCTAAAAACAGCAACTATAATGAGAAGTCTATACACATTCGTAGAGGACATAATTCCCTAAAAAAACTAATCTCAACTAATCTCGCGGACCCTTTGACGAAAGGTTTCTCCAAGGAGATAGTTAGTAATCCATCTAGGGGGATGTGGCTTAAGATCATTAAATAAACTTGCCATGAAGGATACTCAACCTTGCTGACTGGAGATCCCAAGATCAAGGTTTTGAATGAGACAACTAATTTGTGGTGGGTTAAAGGAAACACTATCAGAGAATTTCATTCTCTGTCCCTTCCCTATGGTGTAGACGTGATAGTGTGACTGCATGTGAAGGATGACTTTTTTATTAAGTTTTAATGAGTTTTATAGTTTCAATTTAAGATTGAAGTAGGGTGTAGCAGTAAACACTCTTGACGGAACTCACCTATCTGAATGTGGAAGTGGGACGCTTCCTATGAGAATTGAGCTGATTCTCTAGAGCATTCTGAGAAACGGGATACGTCCAGGGACAAAATGGACAGAACGACACGAACTTGACAACACCTAGAGTGATATCACGCGTGGAAGTTATTGATGAACTACACCAAACGATGGCAGTTCAAGACATCGCGTTCACTGTCCATCAAGTAGTTCCGGTAATTTTCTCACTAAGCAAAGGTTCAAGACCTTATGGACACCTATTGCCTATAGTGGTATTTCTCGCTTTCTGATTTCTGATTTTCATCGGATTTTCATTCAAGTGGGGGATTGTTAGAGAAAACGGGCTTGACTTAATGTTTTGTTATTGGTCTTGGATAAAATGGGCTTAGGACCAAGGGATCACTAAGGAAAACTAGCACATTTTCATTATTTGTGAATGAATCTTTAGTCCCACATTGGAGAAACTAAAGATGTTACCTCCCCATATTACTTAGAAATTTGCATCTAAGGGAGGCCCCTTAGGTGTTTAGACTCTTTTGTGTATGATAGAGGACTAAGGCTGTGGGCTAGTTGGTGCAACCATACATTTCACACACGCGCGGTGCTTCGCACCGAAGCACGCACGCCGCCGCCGTCCGGTCGTTCGGGTCGGGTCGGGTCGGGCGTGGGTCAACCAATCTTTTTGGACAAAATATTTTAAATTATTTCCTTAAAGAATTTTAAACTAAATTAAATTTTGTTTTTAATGTGGGGGGCGCCTGACCCAACGAGTATTATTCTTGACCGTTTTCTTACCGTTCAAAATTCAATTCGCACATAAATTTTTGATTTATTATAAAATTTATTTGCCTTAATTACTGCACTGATTTCACTCTCCATCTCTGCCTATAAAAGAAAAACTAATTCATCATTTCAAAGCACACCAGAAGCAGCTACTATCTTGTCTTCTTTTCCCATCTTCCTGCTTTGTTTTGCGTACTGCTTGTTTACTTCCCTTCCGTAATTATCTTACTTTTAAGTTCGTTTGAGGGTGATTTGTATTGTTCTTATGCAAATCATAACGGCAGTTCTATCCTGGACACATCTCCGTTGTGGGGGTATAACATCTCTCATTCTTGAGGAGTACCCGCGGACTATTGTGTTAAGGACAATTTGCTGAGCATGTGGCTCTGTCCATTGTGTGTATATCAATTCAAAGATTTTATTAACGTTAACATCTTCTTCTGTTTAGTATTTTTATTGTTGCAGATCCAACATAACCATGGTAGTGATCTTCGAGAATGTTGGCGGGGTTGTTTCATTAAGAGATGCACGCAGCAGGCTTGCTAAGTTCAATACCGCTGCATTTGGAACTAACGAACCCGCAACTGTTTGGACATCCGAGAAGACATGACTAAGTAGGTATCTCGCTGCAAATTCTAGATTGTGTTACATTTTGTGAGCCATTATTTGGTAGGACAAAATAGCTGAAATTGGTATAGCTAACACCAGGATTCCCTACATAAAAAGAAAGTTAAAAGAGATGAAATGAAGAACGGGAAACATAAAAATCAGGCCTAAACAAAATAAGGATGATTCAAACTTTATTACCAGAATCACAAATGATACTACAGGTCGAATAGCAATTGTTGAACTGATGATCTTCATCATATTTCAGGGTTCTTATTCGTTCCTTGTTTTCTAATCTCAACCAAAAACTAGTGTGTGCGACTGAATGTGTGTGTGTTTTATGTCTGCATTGTGTTTAGATATGAGAAAAACCTCTTACAATTGTGAAGTTATATAGTGGTTGAGACTCGAGATTACCATAAACGCAAAAGGAAACCAAAAATCTTTTGAATGATTTTCATCATAAATGATATCCATGTAAAAGAGGCATAAAAGTTTGGATGCATAGATTCTTTAAACACATCATTTATTGTGAAATTCACAAGTTTGACTTAAATTTTCACCCCTAGGATTATAGTATAAGTGTTGTTTATGTTGGAGAAAATGAGTTTTAAACTAAAATGGTTGGTCTTGGATGCTCACTCATTTCTTTGAGTGAATGAAACTCTTTAGTTTATCCCACATTGGGTATTCTAGAGAAGGTTGTCCACTTATGGTGGAATAGGGTGGGCAAACAATACATGGGCTAACCTATGTATTGGGCCTACGAATTAGACATCATCCATGATCTATTATTTTACAAGAAATCCTAAACCCTAATCTTCTCTCTATAAATATAAAACGGTTTTCATATTTAAAAAGGATCCAAAAACGTTTTTGATTGATTAATTTCTTTTCTTCCTTGTTGCTAAGTTCAAGAGTGGGTAGTTTATGTTGTGCTGATACAAGCTATATCGGGCAGTCTTATCCTGGACACATCTTCGCACCTTGGGGTTTAGCATTACTCTTCTCGAGTATACCCACGAACTAATGTGTTAAGGACAGCTTGTTGAACCTGTGATTCTGCCCTCGTAGTTGTCCGTGGTAGAGTTGTTTTTCAATTTAGTTCTTTATATATATTATTCTGATACATCTAACGTTGTTGTTCATTGTTGCAAGATTCTAACAATCTTAACACATTATTTTTTATCTCGTAACAATGGGAAAGAACAATGTTGAAAAAAAATCCACAGAAGTTCAACGGAAAGGATTCCAAGAGATGGCAATCCAAGTTGTTGTTGCGGAGATCTGGGGAGCTTATACGTTTTGTCAAATCGATCACTTCCAATACAAAGAGATAAGTATCAATAACTTTTGGTTATTTGTGAATCGTTGACGTTGATATTATATTAGAAAATAAAAGATATTAAGTGTAAAGTGAAAAACAAAATAGAGTTTTTTTTTTGTTGGTCATTTGTAGAGTTTTGAGTATATCTCTTAACTTAGAAGGAATTTCGACAAATCCTTTTAATAGAATATATTAGACATCCTGACGGTTACCCACACCAAATTTCAGAATTTTTAGAGTTGTAAAAGTATTTTTTAGGTATTTTACAAAACTGAAAAACGTTCCTGAAAAATTCTGACGGGCAGAAAAATATTGTTGACTAAATTAGGGTTTTTAGCCTATCTATGAGTTTATTTTTAATTGATCATGTGGATATATTTGATATCCTTCAATTTGTGGTGAGGAATGACATGGGATGCGGCTCAACTATTGGATCCCATACAAAACAGGTGGGTCTACTGCAGCCAGACGCATCTGCAAAATCTCCAAAGTTCAATATCTGGGCTTAAGTTTTTCTCTGATGAGTATACATATATCGAATTGTCTAAAGTGTTTACTTGTTTCCCACATTTGACATCTATAAGTCTGGCATCTACTGGTATTAATGATAAAGGTTTAGAGGCTCTGGTGAAATGTTGTTCATCATTAAAGGTGGTCAACCTCACTTGTTGTCGCTCGTTTACTGATACAGGAATAAGTTCTCTCTTAAAAAACTGCCGTGAACTGAGTTCACTATGTATTGACTTCTGCAACGGATTCGTGTTTCTTTATTTGATAATGAAGAGGTGGGATCTAATTCAGCACAAGGAGCTGGTGCACCTACGATGTTTCAAGCGATCATACGTATAGTTGGTTGCTTGGGTATGAGTGTGCACATGACAGTGTTTTTGAGCGTGCTCTTCATCGATCTTTTCTCCTGCCGACATGGATCATGGGGTTCATCCTAATTTTTTTTTGATAAATATGAAGAAAATCACCGGCCAGAATTACACAAGGGGCCTGTTATTAAACACAACGCAAATCAACGCTATGCCACTAGTGGAGTAACAACTTTTTCAAAGAAGTTGCTAAGATGCATAACCTTCCGACCCAGGAATTTGTGGGATATGCTTTGATGATTATAAGCATGATGAGATGCATGGGATGCTATTGGATATATTTAAGGCCTCTGATGCTAAAAGCTGGAGGAATTCAGGTGCGCTCGTACTTCCTGATCTAGAGGCTGTACAAACTTGGCTTACTTCAGAAGAGGCATAAAAGAAGTAGTTTTGTTTACAAAATAAGAAGGAGAATACATCCGTCATTCCTCGTTGTGCCAAAGTTTGATAGTGGACAGAGTTAGTAATGGTTGTCACGGATCATACAGTTCACCAGAACACGCTCTACTTTTGTGAAGTAGGGAACCTCGTTAAGAAGGTGAAGAAGCAGGGGTATTGTTGTGACGAAAAAGAGATGTTGTATTATTAGTTATTCTGTAAACTTGAAGTGGTGCATATGATAGACGTATGGATTCTAATAGATATGTGCAACCTCAAGCCGGTGGAGGTGGGTTTCCATATGATTCTGCTGGGTATGGTTAAGGAACTAACTGGTGGTCATAAAATTAAGTACCATGCAAATGGGTTGGACAAGGAACCAATAGAGATTGACTTCACTCCCCCCCTTCAGTGTGATTGAAAGATTGGTTATGGAGCAGTAAGTGAGGTTTTGTCATACAAGTTGCCTTTGTATTTGTACAGAGAGACTTCTTTAACGAAGAACCATTTGTTAGAAATATGCAAAGAGCTTCCTTGAGTGGATGAGTGACTCAATTGCAAAATCTTTTGAAGACACACGTGACAATGCTTTTCTTTTGAAGAACGTTACACTCATTATCAATAAGAGTGAGCTGGATAAAGTACCGGAAGGCCCAAAAGTTGTTTTAGCTTCAATGGCCAGCTTGGAAGTGGGATCTTCTCATGATATATTTGCTGAATGGGCAACTGATGTCAAGAATCTTGTTCTATTTACAGAGAGAGGGCAGTTCGCAACGTTAGCTCGAATGCTTCAGGCAGATCCACCTCCTATAAATGTAAAGGTCACTGTGCGCAATAGGGTTCCACTGGTAGGGGAAGAGTTAATAGCTTTTGAAGAAGAGCAAAACCGAATAAAGAAGGAAGAAGCACTAAAAGCTTGTATAAGCAAAGAGGAAGATGTAAAAGCATCTAATGGGTCCGATATTAAAGAAGATGATCCAATGGTCATAGATGCATCTAACGCTCCTGCTTCATCTGAGGTGACTGTACCACATGGAGGTGCTCATCGGGACATCTTCGTTGATGGATTTGTTCCTTCTTCTACAAGTGCAAGCCAAGGTTAAAGTCATAAGTCATGGACAGAACTGCGGTTATCACAATAGGTAGAGTAATTTGTACTCTACTAAGGTACATGCACCATTTTCGATATTTATAATTTATATTCACGGAGAATGGTTTAAGTAGGAATACTGAATCAATTGATACCAAAGGTGATTATTTCTTTGAAATGTTGTTTGAGCTGGGAAAATTTGAATGTCGGCATAACGCTTAGCGAGACATTAGTTTGGGGACCTTACACCTCAACTGTGGGGGTGTAAGATGGAAACAAGTATTTGTTTGATTTCTCAAGCAGATTTATAAAAGACCCTAGAATTATATGTGTCCTACCGTGTAGACCTTCAATTGTGGGGGATCTAAGGTCTGGATGAAGAGTCGACTTCTTTAGCAAATCAGTGCACATGTTAAGCATGCCTTTGTTACGTGTTTTACAACTACTAACAATTTTTGTTGTTTACAGTTTGACAGGAAACTAATATGTTGTTGAAGTGGTCTAAAGGATCAGAAAGAACCAAAATCAAATTTTGATGATATAGTTTCTGTCAAATGTGTGTTGTAAAATAAGTGTGTATGTTTCCCAAATTATCTTGGATAATTACAGGGTTACTCTGATCAAAGGACCAGAAAATTGGGATGCTTGAGGTACATATTTAACTTCAAATATGTGATATATATATGGCACTAATCTTTTGAGGAAGATGTAATGACCTTACTAGTAAGTAGTACATGTATCTTGTGTATGCCTTTATATGCTTTACAACCACTAGGAAACATGTGATGTTTGTGATTTGATTGAAAGACTAAATTGTTGTAGACACGCATGATCTAAAGGATCACTGGAACCAGAAGAAATTCTGACGGAAATGGTCTTTGTCAAACTCGATACGTTTAATGTGTGTTGTAAATGTGCAGTGCTTTCGGTGTATAAATACATTTGTGACCCCAGAAGATAGTGAGATGATCTGATCAGAAATTTACTTGAGGTACATTTAAAATTATGTATGTGCATGATACATATTGGACTGACCTTAAGAGATGTTGTGATTTCATGTTTTGAAGAGTCTTAGCCTACATGTGTGCCCTCTTAAGTTGTATCAGTAGTTGGAAATATTCCAACAAACATGAGGAACTCGACTGAAATGAAATCAGAGTTCGCTCGTTTAGTTTAAAGCATGGGAGGAAGTTGAATGGATAAATCCTTTTTTGAAAGGCATTCCTCTGTGACCGAAGCTTGTGGCCACCACTGCTGAAACTCAATTGACTATGTGAGTCTAAAGTAAATGAGCAATGGAAAAGTCTAGAAAAACTGAAAGAATGCGGCTAATTCGGTAAGACAACTACTCTCTAATGAAATGATTTTTATAGACTTAGTAAAGTCAAGAGAAAAATCAGTGGATCCTTTGACGAAAGGATAATCTAGAGAGGTAGTTTGTATTGCATCGAGGGGGATGGGGCTTAAGCTCATCAAATAAACTTGCCATGAAGGACACTCAACCTTGCTGACTGGAGATCCCAAGATCAAGGTTTCGAATGAGACAACTAATTTGTGGTGGGTTAAAGGAAACACTATCAGAGAATTTCATTATTTGTCCCTTCCCTATGGTGTAGATGTGATAGTGTGACTGCATTTGAGGATGACTTTTTTACTAAGTCTTAGTGAGTTCTATAGTTTCAATTTAAGATTGAAGTGGGGTGTAGCAGTAACACTCTTGATAGAACTCACCTATCTGAATGAGGAAGTGGGCTGCTTCCTATAAGAATTTGAGCGAATTCTTTAGAGCATTCTGAGAAACGGGATAAGTCCAGGGCCAAAATGGACACAACGGCACGAACTTAGCAACGCCAGGAGAATATCATGCATGGCTGTTATCGCAAATTGCATCAAACGCTAGCAGTTCAAGACATCGCGTTCACTGTCTCTAGCAAGTTGTTTCGGTAACTTCTCACTAAGTAAAGGTTCAAGACCTCATGGACACCTTTGCCTATATGGTATTTTTCGCATTCTGATTTTTTTCATTTTTATCGAGATTTCATTCATGTGGGGGATTGTTGGAGAAACTGAGTTTTAAACTAAATGGTTTTGGTCTTGGATGCTCACTCATTTCTTTGAGTGAATGAGACTCTTTAGTTTATCCCACATTGGGTATTCTAGAGAAGGATGTCCACTTATGGTGGAATGGGGTGGGCAAACAATACATGGGCTAACTTATGTAATGGGCTAACCTATGTATTGGGCTTACGAATTAGACATCATCCATGATCCATTATTTTACAAGAAATCCTAAACCCTAAAGGTTTCCAAAACCCTAATCTTTTCTCTATAAATATAAAACGGTTTTCAGATTTAAAAAGGATCCAAAAACGTTTTTGATTGATTAATTCCTTTTCTTCCTTGTTGCTAAGTTCAAGAGTGGGTAGTTTGTGTTGTGCTAATACAAGCTATATCGGGCAGTCTTATCCTGGACACATCTTCGCACGTTGGGGTTTAGAATTACTCTTCTCGAGTATACCCGAGAACTAATGTGTTAAGGACAACTTGTTGAACCTGTGATTCTGCCCTCGTAGTTGTCCGTGGTAGAGTTGTTTTTCAATTCAGTTCTTTATATATATTATTCTGATACATCTAACGTTGTTGTTCATTGTTTGCAAGATTCCAACAGTTTATGCCATTTAAGTTCGTTGCTTTTAAAGAGATTTTTAGATTCTAACTTGGATTTTGTAATTAAGTCTGTGTTTTCCCTCTAGAGGTGTTTGCTTACGCACTCTGTGTGCATGATAACAAGGCTTGCCTACATTGCCAAATTAAACAACATGACAGTTTTCTTTCTAAACACCGAACATGAATCTTCAATAATACAGTTTATAAACGAGGCATAATAGGGTGCTGGCGCTTATTGCTCGCCACCGCTGACATTGCTAACATCTAGAAGACTGCTGCCTTACATCTTTGGTATTGGACTCGTCGGAGTGATTGCACAATCGGAAGTCCAGCATGTCAGCAATGGCAAGTACCAAGTGTGTTTTGAACATTTTACATTTACCAAAAATCTTAGGAGAAACCAACAGATTCAACAACGCTATAGCTTTTTTAACGTGGAGGAAAAGAAATCATTTGTATTGAAAAGAAAAACGCCGATATCATTAATTACAACATTAACAAACCCATATTTGTCTCTCTGGGTATAAGAAGCTAAAAGCTAACATTAAAACCTGATTCATACTCTTCTACTACATTCCGTAGAAGGTTGTTGATATGTTCAAGGATCTAATCCAAACAGCAGACTAAGAAAGGGACGATGATGATTGATGACCTTCAAAAAAATTGACTCCCAAACTTCTTCCAACCAAAAAATAAAAGGGAAGAGAAGAAAAATAAAAATCATTAGGAAAAAGAAGAAAAAATTAAAATGAAAAGGACGATCAGCTCTCTCAGCCGTCCAGTGTATACACAGGTATTTGCCAGATCTTGGTGTTCTTTTTAGGATCGTCTGTTAAGCTGAGATCTGATTCGTTATCCTTGTATGTTCCAATGAAGGTCTTAGCTCCCCTTATGATTAGCCTCTCTAACATGAACAGTTGGTAATTGTTCTCAATTACAGGATCTAATATCTTACTAAAGTTTGACGAGTACGCTACTCTGTACCTGCATGAAATGAACAATGTAGAAGGGTTACTTTGCTTATCAATCACAAACCAACATGAACATGCATTCATGATCTTGTGCGCAAGAAAGTTTTGACGTACGAACAAAATTATGTTGTCACATCAGTAATGTGTTTAAGGCAAAGTCTTTTTGAGTCCAGAAACTGAACAGGATAGTGAACCAACTAGTGTAAATATAGACATGCAAACCACAATAGACTAATGTTGCAGATGAAAAATATATGAATCTATTTTACTATTTTCAGTAGAAACTAGAAATAAAAGATTTCCCTCTAGTTGCTGTACCTGGAAGAGAGAGGCGAAAAGAATCCAGGCATCCTCTCATTAGAAGCAATGAAAATGGTTCGTCCACCCTCAACCCATTTCGCAATTCTTTGAAGAATGAATTCAGGGCGAGTATCCCTATCCAAGTGAGGATGAAGGCTTCTTTCAACCCCAAACCTGTCCTTTCTGGTTTTTAAAATGTCACCTCGCCGAACATGAATAGCATCATAGTCACCAAGCAGTTGCTTGATCTGCAAATATAAAATGTTGGGGGTGAAGAAACTGAAACACTAAGCCAGAATGTCTTCGCCAAAGTTGAAGCCGTCACACCCTCTTGTGTGCAAGCCTAATTATTTGCTGGAAAGTAAAAGAAGAACGGCATGACCAAGAATTGTAAGCGTGACTATGTTTTGGTGTCCGTTTAACACTTCAAATTGCACATCCTTTCTAACTTACTCTACATGACTAAACATCATATGCAAGCTTTCTCTATCTTCTATTTTTGTCCACTACCAGATTCTCCCCAGTATTGCTACTGTCATTTTTCTAATCCAACTCATTCTCAGAAGATGTTGGCACTTGGCTTACTGATTATAGTTAGTGTAATCATAACTCTAACCCTTTACTTGCTATTATGAACATTATAGTATCGCCTTACCTTTAAGAAAAAACTTTCTTTTTCAACCAGACACCTGAGTAACAGAGAGGAAGGTAAAACAGTTGAAAAGTCAGACCAAGGATCTTGGATATGAGCCCTGACAAATCCTAAACCTGGGATTCAGGGTCTAACAACCACTGCCGCTCCATCACCATCGTCACCAGAACAAGCACAGGTGACAGGACCACAATACAAACACCAGAACAGTGACTTTTTGTGTAACTCTGTCAAACTACTTTTTCAACTATATTGACTATGCTACTTGTAACTTAATTTTCTAGACTAAGTACAAACTCGTACCTCTACTTTGTTTCCTAAATTTCCTTATAGGTTCTAACTGGATTTCATTGACCTGTTGTGAACGGATTGCGCTATTATGCATGGAGGTCTTAACTCATGGACTGAATCCAGGACATAGGGAAGTCAGATCAATATTTACAATGTATAAACAGGCTGTGTTCTTTTCCTCCAGATTTAGGATGAAGTTGGTTACTGATAAGTAAGCCGAACGGTAATGCAGCACTTCTCCAAGTGTATACCATGAGATTGCAGTTATAACATAGAATCCCTGGTCCATATAATAGTGTCTCTCATCTGTGAAGTTAAAAATAGGATACTTAAACAGCCATGTTGAGTTTTATTATTCTTTTATAACCACAACATCGTATTAAGCTGTTGCAATTTTAACTTTGGATCCAGCATATAGAGCTAGAATCTAAAAGGACATATATACCGGTGAAACATATTAAAGCTCGATTCTCTTCACAAAAGAATCAACTAGCACAGACTTTCAGACACATACCATCACGAAAACAAAGTACACATCAAATGTCACATTTTCATAACGGAAACTGCATAAATTTATGATGTTCCCTACAGACAACGCACCTGATCTGCTGCTCTGTGCAGTTTCTTGGTTGCCATAGAGGGCAGAAATGAATACGGGAGTGCTACAGCACTATGATTTTTTCGATCCTTGCACTCCATAAACCTGGATGGATATCATGGTCAAATGCTATTTATCAAAATTTATATAGTTTCACTCAAGTGGCACTGAATTACCACAAGGATCATCACATCTACATATATGCACATTATCTCCAAATCAAATTTCTAGCTGCTTTAACAATACGCTCTTCAGTCTATACAATCAAAGTTGACTGTTCCCTCAATTAATTAAATGAATCAGTCAAGACAAATCTCTAAGTGGTAATTGCACAACTAAAACAAGGCTTATCAGTAGTTATTCTAGTGAGCTGGCACATTTGAAGATTTTCTAAATTTTATCAAATAGGAAGGAAATTTGGAAAGTTTTACACTTTCCGGAAATAGAAATCTACATGAACAAAGAGTTTTACACTCTCTCTCTCCTCGAAATTATAAAAATGAAGAAGCCACTACAAGTGCTCTAACAAGTTCAATAGGGAAAGTCCAAAATGAAGCCAACTGTTATCGAAACTGAATATATATAAAATAAAAGAAAAAAGAAAAAAAAAAGAAAAAGAAAATAATAATGAAAAGTAAGCCTACCAAGCAAGAGAGCTTGCAGTGCGGTTTATGAGTAACAGATTTGAGTAGCGTTTTTCTTCTTTGAGATCATTTCTACTTATTCCTTCTACATGGGCAACACCTCTAGCTCCTAACTTCATACTTGTTGATAGCACATGATACCAAAACTTTGAATTATCAAGGATTACAGGAACTGTTTTAGATATCAGTTCCAAATCATATAATGAGTCCATAGCACAAGAGCTCTCTGTCCATCTACGAGATAAAATAAGAGTTTACAAAATGATCAAACACTTGAGGAGTTTAGATTTCAAAAGGCATTTGGCTAAACAAAAATCCTAGTTCTGTTTCATAAATGTTGTACATAAAATAGTTACCTGTCATCAGCACTTGAATGGCTAGGCTGATCAAGGCTTCCCATTTTATTATGTAAGGGACTAATGCACATCCTTGAAGGCATCACAAAAGTTCTACAGAGCAGTTCAAAACAATGTCGAAAGTAGAACGGTCAATTATGGAAAGAAGAAAAGATAATCCATTTAAAAACAGTTAAACATTTTCTTTCAAGACAAACTCATGAGAAGGCATGAATTCCGCTAAGGAAAACAAAAGAAAGGTTAAAGTTGAGAAAAGTAATCCCCCTAATTTCAGTGCTACAGATTTCCCCCAATAATGATCCAAAACCCACACATAAATAATTTATGACGAAATCTCTCAAAATTCACAAAGAGAAATGATCAATGTGAGTAAAGAATCCGAAAATCAAAAGTACCTTTGGAGAAAAATGGCTTCTTCGAGTGCGCATCTGAGACTAGATTCTTGATGACCTAAACCAGCACAAGAATGACAATGTTTACCAGGGCAATCAATTCGATTACCCCAATACAAATATTTCTTCTCTAAAGTATGATCATTGGAGGAGGAGGAGGAGGAGGAAACCACATTTTGTAGGGCTTCTTTTACAGTGGGAAAATATAAATTAGAAGTAGATTTCCAACAAGATAGTATGAAAAGAAACGCAATAACTGAAACTGAAATAACTAGTAAGAGAATTGGAGATCTAGGTTGTTTTTGTTTATTCGTAGGAGCTCTAAGAAAAATCGCCATTTCTTCTTTTTCCAAGTGTGCATTCAGAAAAGAAGAGTCTTAATAGTACTCTTCCTAATAAAGGTTAGGGTTTAGAAAGCAGAGTACGTAATCATAGAGCTTTATTAGGTGTATTCATGGAATTACAGAGTGGAATATTATCTTCTTCTTCTCCTCCTAAACTACTACTGAGCGAGGGAGAGACTGACGGTTGTATTCTTCATCCTCCCCTTTCGATTAATGGATACTGCCAGCAACTAGTAATCACTTAAACCGTCGTCTCAACTTGAGCCGGTCGGTCTTACTTGGGCTGAGACTCGGCTCATATTGAAACGAGCGGTCTGGGCTGAGCCGACAACGGCTAGATCATCCAACGGTTTATTTTCGTCCCTATAAATTTAACTAATTTCAACCCCAAAATCATATCTTTTATCCCGAAATTTCTATAATGTCATTTCAATCTTAATATTTCCATCTCAAACTCTTAATCTCAAAATTTATAGAAAAAAAGTTCAAAAGAAAATGGCCGGCTCATCACAAACACAAAACACTTTAACATAAAATGCTTCATCGGGAAAAATTCACGGTATAAATTATACTCTGGATGAAGATAAAGCTATTTCCAAAGCTTATGTAGCATTTACGTTTGATCCTGTCAATGGTGTTCAACAACAACAACATCAAACACTTTGGGGAAATATTTTTAAACAATTTCGTCAAGAAACTGGGAATATAAATCACTGTAATGTTGTCGGGTTGGCAAGTCGTTTTGGTACAATTAGAAAAGACATGAACAGTTGGGTAGCTTTGATGATACAAATGAAACGCCAAAAAACAAGCGGTAATACTGATATCGATGTGGTAAGTTGCATTTCAATTTGTTTAATTGATTTTTATTTATCAAGTTGTTGTAATAACTAATTTATAAATGTTGAAATTGCAGCAACAAAAAACTCGAGAGGAATGGCAAAGAACAAGAAGTACGAGTTTCAAACACGAAGCATGTTTCCACATCCTCAAAAAGCTGAACCGATATAACCCCGATCTGTTGAATGGATATCAAGTACCAAAAAAATCCCTTTACGAGACTACAAATGTTTCTCAAGGGTCTTATTATTCTTCACTAGAAACAAACTCAAATCCTCAACCCAATATAGGCGGATCCCAGCATGGTAATCCTAATTTAAATGTGAATGGAAATCCAGAAACGTATGAAGGACCAGACAACAAAAAAGCAAAAAGGAACATAAAGGCATCTCAAGATGCCGCACAATCATCAACTTCAGAATTCAATTTTCAAGAATTTTTTGAAAAACAAGAAAAGTTTAATATTCTTAAAATAGTAGAGCATAAGAAAATGACTACAGAAATGAAGAAATATCGTAAGGCGCTTGAAAAAAATATTTGTATTGCACACATGAGAGGAATCATAGGAATGGACACGACAAAAATGAATCTGACACAACTGAAACTCTGGCAAGATGAATTTGATGAAATTCAAACACATAAGGCACAACAGCACCCAACACCAGTTGACGTTGATTATGATGAGCAGGAGGAAACCTTAGATTATGATAACAATAATGTTATTACAACGGTTTAGTTATTAGTTTTAAATTTTGGATGTAATAGCTTGTTTAATTTCGATGTAATCATGTTTTAAATTTAATTTAATCCTTAGTTTCAATTTCAATTTCAATGTTGGTTTTTCCCAATTTAATCCTTAATTTCAATTTTAAAATTTGTTTAAGTCAAATTACACAAATCAAATTACATTAAATGAAATAAAATAATTGAAATAATAACTTAAAAGTTTAAAAAAAATAAAAAACAAAATTATGTAAGGGTTTCTTCTTCCAAATCAGCCCACAGGTGTGTAGTAAGATCCTCCATTAGTCTTAGATGTAAACCTCTGTTTTGAATTCTCTCTTCTACCATTCTACACTCTCTTGCGGGCACACAATGAAGGGGTTGAACTTTTTTCCCCAAATCTCTATCTGGATAACTTGTCCAACTGGGATCCTATCGGGCCTCATCAATTACCATATTATGCAAAATGATGCAGGTGAGCATAACCTATTCATTTCTATTGGTTTAAACGAACGATATGCTCCACAAATTATATGAAACTTCCTCTTTAAAATTCTAAATGCTCGTTTGACATCTTTCCTACACGTCATCCGTTTCCCATAAAAATGTTTTCTATCATAGTGTTCCTCGGCTTCGGGTATCTAAGCGTAAGCTTGTACTAAAGTTGACTACCGTGGATAAATTACATCCGCCAGGAAATACCCCATGTAATAGTTATTGTCGTTGACGGTGAAATTTACAGCTGGAGCACTTTCATACTTCAGTTCTTCAAACAAAGGTGACTTATGCAAAATATTGATGTCGTTATTTCAACCTGTGAGTTCAAAAAAAGCATGTCATATCCACCAATCATAGGAAGCCACCACTTCCAGAGCAATAGTTGGTTTTGTGTAGTGGCGCTTATACTGACCTTGACAAGCATAAGATGCCACACCCAGTGCATGAAATCAAGTCTACCTAGCATTCCGGGATTTTTTTTTTCTTGTTTTCAACTAGTAGTCGGTTGACATCATCCTGCGTTGGTTGTCGTAAAAAACGAGGACCAAAACGGTTGACTACAGTTTTTTTCGGGACTATGGACTATGTCCTCATATATTTCATGCATCAAATTGATAGTTGAATTTAAGGTTTACCCGACAAAGCTCTCCAATAACCCGCATGCATGTGGAAGCGATGTTGAAAATCTTCATCAGAGTACACACTTCTATATATTAATTTATAAAATAATCATGCATCATTTGTTGATGTCCTTCCTCTCGAAATCTCCACATGTATCTTCTTATCAATACGGCTTTTGGTTCTGAAGCTCGTGGTACTTGCCCTGTGTATAATTTTATCATGGTGTTTATCATCGTCTGAATCTACATCCATTTAATCCAACGGTTGCATAAACCCTTGTTGGTTTTGGAAAAATATTTCCGCTAATACATTTTACAAATTAGGATCCATGATGAATGAAACGTCTGAAAATAAATAATATGTTGAAGAAAATGGAAGATTTTTTGTAAAAATAGAGAATTGATAGAAGTTGAGTGTATTTAAAACTTGTGAACGAAAGGAGATTATATAGGTAAAAGAAAATATATTTGTTGGAGTGATACTAAATATAGATGTTGTCGAATTATGTTGAGGCGGCTGTCCCAACCTGCTACATCGGCTCGATCTGAGTCGATAAATCATTTTATCACTGCTCAGAAGTGGATTTGCCCATCCACATGGTATAGAAAATATGTTGATTCGCAAGTTTCCACTGTACTTGCTCAATAAAGCAAAAGTTCTATCAACGATGGTTTTGGACCACACAGAACCGCCCACTCATAAAAGAGTAGGCCCCAAAGACCACCTCATCCAAACCTTAGGGAGCGGAAAGTTTCGGGGTGGTCCAAAACAACTGTTCATATAAAATTACTCTTAATCAAATGTACTCAAAAGAAATTAATTATTATTCAAATGTATTTAATATTATATTATTTTTAGATTTGATTGGGCATAATTTATTTATTTTTATTTTTATTGATAAATAAACTTAATAAAATGTTATAAATAATAAAGGTCCATTTTTCTTTGTCATGTACTTTTTACTCCGCATATGTCAGTACAGTGTTGTATCCGGTTGTATCAAATAATAGAGCCAATACAACACCGATAATACTCGGGTATACAATTGCAACCTTCACTAGACCATATTTGCAAATGAGAGACATTATTTTTTGTTTTGAGACATTTATATAAGTTGTTAATTATAAAACAATATAAACGTCTCAAATCAAAATAATGTGCCTCATTAATTTCTAATTATTAGAATTAGTTAAGAGACGTTTATAATACCCATATATATGTCTCAAAGTATGACATAGTTGTAACTGTTTCAATAAATTCAGTTATAAACTCTTATATTGATTTTCAGTTTCAATTAAAATTCATTCCCCAAAAATTCCCTCTTCTTTTACACTCTCACGCTAATTTCTCTCCCAATCTTTATCTCACAAACTTGATTTTGGATTGAGTTTCATTCAATTCAAATCTGTTTATTTCCCAATTAATTTTCAGACAAAATTCCGTACATCTCTCAAATATATGTTTCTATACTTGGGTTTTTATTTCATCTCCCTTTCCAGTCGCGCCACTCTTTCCTCAGAAAAACCACTGAATCTTATCTAAGAAATCGGTATGAAAAACCCTCTCTCAGAAATCAATCTCTTTAGAATCTCTTTGAAACTCGTTTCGTATAATTCCTTTTTTCCTTCACAGAGTTTATAGTAACTAGAACCCTAAAATACTATAAATCAAAAAACAAGAAATCAATCCTAACCTTATTACAAGAAATCAGTACCCATATTTGCTGAGTTTGGGTAACCTAATCTCAGGTATGAAACCTCATTTATAGATTTCGTATATTCCGATTTTGTAAACCCTAGAAATTGATTTTTAGTTTTTGATTTTGAAATCGCAGAAGAAGATTGAAGTACAATTCCTAGAAGAGTGAAGTACAAATCCATGAAGATTCAAGTATAAACTCTAGCCCTATTACTTGTTTTTTATTTTGAATCTTTTTGAGCTTATTTGTATGGTATTTTTGCAAGTTGTGTTTGTTTAGTTGATTGATGGTGTTTTAAAGCATGGGTAGGGGTGCACAACGGGCGGGCGGGTCGGTTTTGGGGCAAAACCAACTACCAACCCGTCTATAGGCGGGTTTTGAAAATAAAAACCAACTACCAACCCGTCCACAGGCGGGTCGGTTTTAAACCGACCCGAATCGAGTCGGGCGGGTTCGGGTTTTTTACTGTTTAACCCGCATAGATATTTTTTCATTGAGAGTGAACAAGATAATACTCAATAGTTTTTCATTTCTTTTCTTTTCTAGGGATGGTCGTTCGGCCACCTAAAATTGGTTTCTATTACTCAATCTCTATGTTATCAACATTCCTGATTTCCTCTTATGAAATACACAGGAACCAAATCATGCATTCATTACAGTGTAAATAAATCATAATGAAAGCAAACAAGGAAGATCATTATAATTCGCAATGAAGTCACCACTCACCAGGTTCGTTATATGTTCAAATTCTGAATTAACTCCCAATGAGTGAATGGAAAACCGTACTTATTAGTTTCCTCCAGTGACTGGTTTGAGTCACAACACATCTAGTGTCTAGTTTCTCTGTGTTGGCACAAGCTCAACCTCAGGACTCTCAATATCATTAACAAACAAATAACCAATTCAAACACAACAACTAAACTTCATTATCTAATAACCCCAAAAATCAAAATTTGCTTAACACCCACAGCTGAAAACCAAATTCTCAACTCAAACAACATACATGAGACCCAAATTTATGAGCAGATTGAGAATCAGGAGCAGGAGGAATAAGAACAGCATGACCATGCCATCTCTGATTAACTAAAAACAATGTCTTATAATCTTCAACAATAACTAACACTTTCTCTTGATGTTTAAACCTATTTATACTAATCAACCAATTACTCAAAAATGGCAAATAAGGTGAACTCACAGCACAAACAATCACAGTCTCAGTCCCACTAGTTCCATTTCTACCCCCACCACCACCAACAAAATTCACAGCTTCAGACAATGTATAATCCTTCCACTTAGATACAGAACCCCTTGAAAAAAGGCCACTAGGAATTAATGTATCATTCATCCATGGATTTAAGAATACACCAAAGATGAGTATTAATGAGAGTAGTATGAATAAACCAGTTGGGGTGAAGAATGATATGATAGATCGGGTTATACGGGTGGGTTCGGGCGGGTGCTATACTAAACCCGTAAACCGACCCGTGGTGATCGGGTTTTTGATTTTCAAAACCGTATACCAACCCGTGGCGGACGGGTTCGGTTTAAAAATCCACGGTTTTATCGGATTCGGGCGGGTGCGGTTTTTCGGGTCAGTTCCGATGCAGCCCTAAGCATGGGTATGTGTCTTGATTTCAATATAGTTGATTCATGGTATTTTAAAGCATGGTTGTACTCTATTTTGGGTATGTGCTTGATATTCTTTTCTTTTGCTTAAGCTGTTTGATGAATTGTCTCTATGACTAAAAGGTTGTGTGATGAATTATTTTGCTTGTTATTCTTTTTCTTTGCTTAAGCTGTATGAGTATTTTATTTTGATGTTAGATTTTGTTTCAACTTAAAAATGGTTGTATGATGGACTCATTGAAGATTTTGAGTCTGGTGTTGTTTATGAGTTGAGAAAGGGGATTAAGCTTTGTATTTATGGCTTGCATTATTCTTTTACTTAGTCATCCACGTTTTGTTGTCTTCTTGTTCATTTGAATGCATATAAATGAGCTTGCGTTATTCGTTTACTTAGTCATTCATGTTCTGGTATGATTATGTGGGTTACGTAGATACATCAGAAGACATATTGTAGATCACTTGTAGACCTAGATTTAAGTCGATGTAAGTAATTTCATTAGAATCGCTGAAGTTTTCAGCGTGCTTCATATGTAAATCCTTTGTAGACTTAGATTTAAGTGGTACCAGGTGAGATCAGTTAAGTCAGCTGGTTACATTGAACAATTGATATTTCAGGTACTGAATTTTTTTACTTAATGTGCTATAATTTATTTTTTTCGTGGAATGGATGATGTGATGATTGTATGTTGCTTTTTTGTTTGTTTTAGGCGGTGGTTAGTACGCTGGGTCTTCTTTTTATTGGGAGAGTGCTTGAACCAATTTGGGCTCCAAAGGAGTTGTTGAAGTTTATCTTCGTGGTTAACTTTTTAACATTTGTGTGTGTTTTCGCAACAGGTATTGCTTTGTACTACATTACAACAAATGAGAATTACGTGTAAGTATTTACTTCAACATTATTGAATTTTTTTTCTTTCTTGATTCAGTTATACACCAATATCTGGATTCCAATGAGTTATTATAGCCAGAGGCAAGCTTTAGAGAGGGGACCCAAGTGATGAATTCTCCTTTTCATCATTCTTTCCTGGTGCTATGCAGTAATATGCCATCTTATCCCAGATATTTCAGTTGAAATCATTATTTATAATTTATGTTACAATAACATGAATATGAGTGTCAGTGTCTGATACTGGTACTGGTATTGGGCACCGGATTGTGAAAAGTAACAATGACATGGGTACGAAATGAAACTTGTGTGTCTGTACTGATGTTTTGCAGGCCTCAGCAGTACAAGGTGGCTGAAATGAAACTTCTTGCTCAGCAGCGGGAACTTCAGGTGCTTAACTTACTTTCAATTTTCTCAGATCTCATATTGGCTAGATTCTAATATTTGTAGATCATAATGCAACTACTGAATGGTGCAGAATATGTGTAGACACTTGTAATTCACAATGAAAGCTGAGTGGCTGATTTGAACTTGAAATGTGTTTTGGTTGATTTTAAACCATATTTTATTAGATTAAAAAAACACAATAAAGGTCTGCCAAGGCTTATCCAGCCGTTATTTTGATCAAGCAAGGGTTTTGAGTTTCAACCAAAACGAGTCCAATTGTCCCGGTATCTTAATCTTTTTAGTTTATGTTGTATGTTATCATTTATCATCCCAAATGGCAATGGGTGAATTCTGAGTTCCTGGACCAACTCCTTTACGTCTTAATCTTGAGGCTTGGGCTCATAGTATATCTTGTTTTCAGTTCTGGCTCATCCCAGCTTAATTTCAGCCATAATCTTAAAATCATTCATTGTCAGTTTCCGAAAATCTGTTTCTATGAACAACTACAGAATAATAATGATGATGAACCATGCCAAAACTTCAAGTAGCCCATTTTTTTTAGCATCGTCTAAGTTGGTTCTTTGATTTGAAATTTCATTTATAAGCACCCACCACATGCTGGCATCTCAGAGCAATTCCTCAATAGTCAAATTTGTTGCAGTTGTTTACGCTCTTGTTTGATTCTCTGGACCACTCTTGGGCATCTGTTGCCAAGAAGACAGTTACCAATGCTGACTTCTTTTATGAACTTCCTAACTGGATTTGATAAGTCATTATTTTTGTAATGCATTACCATGGGACCCGTGTCCTTTTACTGGATGTTCAATATAAAGAGCTTTTGTTTTTATTTTAAATTTGAAATATTTAGGAACCACTTGAGTTTATTGATATAAATGCTTCCTGCTTTTGATCACGTGGAGCCACCACCATCTGCTTCTTCAGAACTGAATATTTTGTCTTGCTCGGTACGACTTACTTACTGTTTGTAGTTCATTTGGGAGTCTATCTTAGTATGCTATGTTTGGTGCTTCCATAGAACGTGAAGGCTGCCCCTGCATTATTAATACTTTTTCTTCGCATTATCGGTTGGTCCATAATCATTTTTCCTCATTTTATCTGGTTGCAAGAACTAATAGACGATTTTAAAGTTTCACTAGGCATATATTCGCAAGCCCGCATTGAGGAGTCAGAATCCGTATGTATGGGTGGGAGAAGATGTCGTGCTTGAATACACAAGTGAAGAGGTCCGTTAAATTTATTGAGAATTTGCGTATCAATATTGTTTTTTTCTTTTAGTATTGCAGTACCAGTATACATGATAAGAACACAAAGTTGTTCCTTTAGACGAAGTATCACTCTCCTGGACTCTTAGACACATAAAAGTAAGCGTGTCCTTGAGGAAACATTCTTAAAAGAACTTGTTTTTGGTTTGTGTCTTATGGAAAATGTTTTAAAAGAAATGTTAGTGCCCTGTGATGAGTACAGATCATCAATGAATCTTGTATAATCGTCAAAGAGTTAATTGTATTTCTGTGTACCGTAATCAGTGGAAGAGATAAGAACTTTTGATTCACATTTCTCATTTCTTCATTTAGATAATCTCTACAATCTCTTCATCATATTCAGGAAAACACGAGAATATAAGTGTTTTTTATGGCAATGTTCATTAGTTATGGTCTTAGGTAACAGTTGCAGTTGGCTTGGTAAAACCAAAAAAGGCCATAAGGGAACACCCCAGCCATGTGATTCAGTTAATCAATATAATTCTCTCTATCCTATTTTATTTGAACTCTTCACTAATCATCAGTTGTTGTACCAGGTCACTATCACTCGGTTCTACATCTGGGATGTTCACCAGTGCAGAATTAAGCAAGTAATTGAAACTATTGTGAAAGACTCGCGAAGGCTTTCTATTATCGTATGGCCTTTTCTTAGTTACCCTAGTCATAGTTATGATTGCACAATGAGAGCTTTCACACTATTTTTATATTATAAATACAGTTGTCTTATGTAATGGCAGGAACTACATATGTGAGTTTAGAGGACCCCAAACTAACATTTTGAGAAAATATGAAGCTTAAAGCCGGACTCAACAAGATTTTTGTCGTAAGCATCGTTGTTGGTCTTGCAGTTGGTTCCCCCCTCTTATTCTCACTAGTCAAATTGGCTTTGATATTCTATGAAGCATTTTAATGAACAAGTTAGACTTTAAATCATGGAAAAAATTACCAAATCAGCTGAGTTTTTTCCTTTTGCAGTTTCGAATTTTACTGAATACAGAATCTGTCTTGTTTTTACTATCAGTCAATGAAGTTCTTTTTCGTATTCCAGGCATTTCTCCAACAACAACAGACAAGTCTCTCTCTACTGAACAAGGTTAGACTTTATAACTACACCAGTAATTGGTGTTTACATGTCAAAGTTCTTGTAAGTTAAATACAAACATCCTAAGAGCGCATTTTATCTTCTCCTGATTTTGTCCTGTTTCTTTGCATTATAAGGAAATCAAGAAAAGAGTTGGATAAGCATAATAAGATATTGACTGAACAAGTTCTAGGTAATTCCTCTCTTAATTTCTTGTAGAAATGTATCCACTGCGATGAAGTCCCATGATATTGATTGAACAAGTTGTAGGGTATTACCATGTTATTGAATACCAAAATGTGCTCAACTTTGATCCCAAATTGTAGTGATATACTTGCAGTTATAGGAAGTATGTAGTTGTTTTTTTGTTATCATTTTAATCAAGTATCTTACATTTGTAATTGTGATTGTGAAATTGATTATGGTTGTATAAATTGATTCATATGTTATGCTGCAATTGATTGAATTGTGGTTTCATGATTGAGAATTGAATGTCTAGGTGCCTATATTCAGGTGCAGAAAATCGAATGTGCAGCTGTAGGAAATTTTGATTTTGGGAAAAAAAAATAGGGTTTTCTTAAAGCTAATATAAATTTGAGACGAATATATGCGTAGGAAAAAAATTTATGCGTGGCAAAACAATTGAGACAGGTGTATAATTGTTACAGATCAGTGGAATGACATATGACAAACGTCTTTGAATTAATTTATATGTCGCTTTAATTAGCTAGAAAAATCACTTGGAAAATGTCGCTAATTAATTTAAGAGACATTTACAAGTGTCGAATCTCAAAGATTCCAGACGCACGATTTGACACACTTATATATGTCTCTTAAATTCATAACACGGAAATAATGTCTCAAAATCATTGATTTGGTGTAGTGCTTTTTATGGTGATAGGTGTGAGTAGTGTGCCCAAAAATATCAATTTAGAGTGGTTTTATTGTACCGTTATGTTGGAGTATATATCGGTCTGACACAGGTTGAGGCAGTGTCACAGATTAATAATCCCTTTGTATCAAACAATATTAGACTGATACCGTCAGTCGCTATTGGGATAATTTTGTGTCAAAAATTTGAATTCAATTGGACTATCTGGTATCACCTAGTTAATATCTATGTAACTAGTGAAATAGAAATGGTTTGTAATTGTTTTATATGAAAAAATACAATCCAAAGTGTATTTGAATCATTATCGCAAAGCAATTTAAAAAAGGGTGTGGAAGCTATAATTCGTTACCAGGACTCAATACGACTCTTGAAAGATGCATATCCTCAACGTACAAGGCTTAATAAAATCTACAATCTACCGAGAACAAGTTTACAATCACTTAGCATATCTACACATTGTTATATCCTTTGACTCCTAGACACCCCATTTTAAGGACAAGAACAAATTCACTCTCTACTCTTATGATCACTAACCAATTTTACCAAGGACCTTCCAAGAAACACTGCCAATGTTGCTACCACTTTTGTCTTTTCCATAGGTATTGTAGTGGTAAAATATCTAGGCCCACGTGGATGAATCTTAGAAGAGGGGCCATGATAACAAGCGAAAGAAGAAAAGCACTGGATAAGAATCTTTAATCCAAACACATTATTCGAAATATCTACCGCCATTGAGCAGAATCGAGACACGTGGAAAGAAGCTAGAAGAATGAACGACCGATTTTAAAAGAGCAGACAAGACGTTAAACGAAACGATGAAGGACAGAGAAGACGAACAGGGTGGGACCCGAGTATTTGGACACAAGTGTGACTAGCTCAAGGTTGGGGAAGACTAGAGGCCGAATTAATAAAAGGTCGAGAGTCAGGCCCCGATCACAACACAAGAAACGAAGTACATCTGCTCAGCGTCGTAACTTTGATTGTATCAACACCCATGCCTATAAATACGGGGCCTAGCCACTAAAGTAAGGGATCTTTTCCGGAGTAAGAGAGTTAGGCATACATTGTGAGAGAGTTCTTGAGCGAAAAATATAAGGCTTACAACAACAAAAACTAAAGCATTCCTTCTCGTGGACGTAGATAAACATACCGAACCGCGTTAATCTTTGTCTGTGTGTTTTACTTAATAGTTAAATCTTTTAGGGTATGTGGAGGCGTATATGTTACCATGATTCACTTTGGAATGTGGTAGTTAGATTTTTAGCTACTACATTTCGGCATTAAAAGCAGGGATTGAAGTCATTTTGTCATTGAGAAATCTATGGTTGAACTTTGTGACTACTGGCTGATTTTGGAACACAAAACATCTCTGATATTTGTTCAGTTCGGAAAAAATCCCCAGCAGTGCAGAAGATTGTTTTCGTTAATTTTTTTTAAAAAAATCTTATTGCTAGGTTTTCTTTGGCTATATGATGAAAAGTAGAATATTTGTTCAGGGTTTAAGGAACTTTTTCTTAAGGGTTTGAACTCATTTCTCTTTTTTATTTTGTGTAACTGTTTTTGTGTGCAAAAAATATCCTAGACTTGAAACTTCATAGGAATCTAGGTCTAAAAAGGAAGCAGTCTGAGCCGCTGGAGGTAAAAGCTAATGCGAGGTTAGTTCTCTCTTGGGTCAGTAACTCACCAAATAAATTTTGGAAACGACGAGATTTAACTTATAAGTTTTAGATGACAAAACTAAAAGATCCAGTTGAAAGAGTTTAGGATCCATTGTTAACATGGGAAGGAGCATCTCCGGTAGAAAATAAATAGGTTCATGGGTATATTCCGGTATAACAATCATCTTATTGCCCTTTTTCCAAAAATCTTCAGGGACCACCTTAACAGTACCTTAGAACTGTGAAGATATTGAAATAGGTGCAAAAGTTTGGGAACTTCCTAGGGATACGAGCTTTAAAAGTTGGAATACTTCTTTTTCCAAAAACTTGTGAAGCAAGAAAAGTTGAGTCAAAATAAGGTCTATATTTTTCTTAGACGTAGGTGAACTCGGAGTACAAGGCGTGAAAATCTGATGGATATGACAAGCACCATAGTCCCGACAAGAAACCAGCGAAATAGGCACGTAGTCTTGGGAACAAGCCCACATGAGGGAGTAACTAAGTCCCAACAGGAAACCCCCTGAGAGGAAGAGGAGTCCTGACAGGAAGAAACAACCCCCTAACAATCAGATAGATCCCAAAGCCAATACTGGATGAGAGCATCCCTTAGAATAACGAGATTCATGATCCGAACGACCGGAGACGCCCAAAAGATGGGGTAACGGCTTCCGAAAGCGAAGAGGAGGAAGCTTGAAGGAAGCGATCCGTGAAACATAGTATCGTGCGCTCTTCAATGAAGAGCAACGAGCCCAGATGGAAAAGGATCAGGACATCGAAGGTTTGCCCAGATTCGATTAGAAACGTTTAGATACACGACGTTACTTTAGAAAAAGTAAGTACCTTGCATGCATAGATAGAGTTATAGAGGCTTAAATAAAATAAAAATAAAAACAAAGAGTTATAGAAATCTGCAGTCCAGTAAGAGTGGTTTGAAACCATTACCCAAGTATAGATAGAATTACTCATCCATACATCCTTCTATCCTTTGACTCCCAGACACCCCATTTTGAGTACAAGAAATTCCCTCAACAAATTCACTCTCTTACTCTTGTGAGCTTTAACCAATTTTACAGACCTCCCAGGAAACACTGCCAATGTCGCGCCTCCTTTGTCTGTCCAACTGCTTTTGTAGTGACTAAAGCTTTGGGTTCAAAATAAGTTAGTTTCGTAGGATTTGCATCTCCGCGCCACCCATGAGGTGGCATTTTCCCATTCCATGTTGTTGGCTGTTCATTTGGGTTATTAGCACAGAGTGAAGGAGGACAAGTAGTAGTCTTTATCGGTGACAGAGAGCGAGAACGACGACGACTCTCATTAGTTGGGATTTTTTGGTTCCACCTCTCCTCTTTCTGGACATGCTCGAGAGCGGTCGCAAAGGGATCAAAATCAGCCTTGTTGAGACTCCAACAGGCGAGTGACGATTTTAGAACTGATTTCTTTGGCATACATTTTGCATTGGTACCACTATCACAGTATTGGACCCGGGGGGTGGCTTTAATGGAAGGATAATATCATTGTCAAAAAGTTGGTCTGCTAAAGAAATCTGATGTTGCACTGGTTTCTGATGGTTTTGGTCATGACTACTCAACGGAGTCTCCAAGTTATCAAGAATTGTGGTAATAGTTTTGAATTCAAAACTTTCTTCAAAATTATTATCTTCGTCACCAAGAGGATTATTAGTAGGACTAAAACTTTTGATCGTGAACTGTTCTTTCTCTAGCTCCCAAAGAAATGGAGAATCCGAAGTACAACTTCGGGTTGGACTTGTTGGTTCACTGTAGAAGCCAGACAGTTGACAAGTGCTGAAAGTATTGCTGCAGAAATTGCTTCTTGGACTTGATGGAATACTTTCACATGAGGAAATCCTTAACGGGCTTTCTAAGTTTGGCATTTCTGCCACTGATTGTAGTTAAGTAGAGAGAAGGAGATGATCTCGAACCTGCCAAAGGGTTTCTAGGCAACTGACCTTCATATATGAAAAGTAGATTGTAAGATGATTCTGGCAACCACCTTCTGCTGCTGATTAAAGGGAGAGGTTGCACCTGTATATATACATATTTTGGGGTGATGTCATTTGCTTGTAGATTAATATCTAAATTTAGAACAATCTAATAATTCCTTAATTTGATGTGATTATAAAGAATAATACCGGTAGCATGTTTTAAGAAAGATATAAAATTATAGTCAAACCAAATATGCTTTCCTGTGATATGGAAGGTCGGATTGTTTTGTATATCAAATACAAAAAAGTTAACTCCTTGAATAAAAATAGAGGAGGCCAAAGTTAGACAAGAATTTGGTCTAGCTTTGAATGGTAAAATACACCAGATTCTTGGATTTGTCAATTTTTAAAGGCAAATATTATCTCAATTTTAATGGCCATATCTCAAAGAAGGCAACCATAAACTCCACTACACATGATGTTTCTTCTTGTCTACCGTTTTGTATTATTTGTGTAGGTGACTTTTTAAATTTAGGCCAACCTGAGGAGGCTAATCAAAGCATATTTAAGCTACAACCAGAAGCCTCAACCAAAAGAAAGTTGAAATGTTTTAAGAAAAATGGTTGTTTTGTAAGAGGTTTAAATGGCACCATGATGATATTAGGTTTTTATTCCCATATTTTTGGCTAATTATGACAGTTAAATAACAACAAGTCAACTCATCCTCTGTTGTGAAAGGATCTTGGTGAATGTATAATGCAATCCACCAATTAGCACAGAGGCAGCAAACAAAAGATTGATGAGACACCCTAAACCGCCATTGTCTGACTTGCAGATGCCACAGTTCTGCCTTCGCATGACAGTGCAAATAAAAAATGGTCCAGAGACATAATGAAATTTATTTTAAAAGAAAATAAAAACGAGTGCGAGGGTACACAAGACGATGGACCCACGGATCACAAGAACCTCCAAAAATATTACTATTTAGACCTGAAAAAACATATATTATATACCCTCAACTGTACAATCCTCTGACACCTAAAATACACATTAAGATACCTCTCCTAGAATAAAGAAAGGAAAAAAAAATGCACAATTTCACTTGTTTGGAGATCATACATTTGCTTATGCTCTCTTCACATTGTCTTGCTTCTTTATCGTGGTTGCCATGCTTAGTAGAGTTCGACCCCAATTTAAATTCTAGATGGATATATATATATATAACTTTCCACGAATCAAAGTAGGGTTGTATGAGCAACATCAGCTTAGATTTTCTCACCTGATGGATACTGACTATGAAACTATGTAACAATGAATCATCACATGTAGTATGGTGGACGTAAAGTTAATAGAGTATTATCTCATGCTTTCTGCAACGAACGTGAAGATACACCATGTAGGAGTCTGACAAATCCCAAGAAACTAAGTTTACCATCTGAGTGTCTGATCCAGTCTTGCATGACGACATGAATTGGAACTGATGGGCTTAGCCCAAGTTCCTAAAAGAGAAAAAACAAATTGAGTGATCAGCCCCCATGTCAATCGAACAAATTAAGAAAACAACAGCAAGAAAAGGGAAAATATAGATAACAGAGTCATCTGTTACGTATGACATAAATAAAACTTGCCTGAGTTGAAATTGATAATAAATAGTTTTCACATGAATGTGGAGCTACATGATTTTCTCTGTCCAGGAACTAGTATAGGTTTGAATAGTAAGAAAATTTGAAGACCTTGAATAGATAGGCTGGATAACACTCATATCAGCTAGGCAGTCGGTGGTGGTAATGCTATATATCAAGGAGACAACCAAGAGTGTTCTTCGAATGATATCCTCTCCATATGTACGATCCACATATACATACAGTCATACAGACTCACAAAATAGAAATACAAGACATTCTAAGACCTTGACAGTAGATACATACCGAAGCAAGTTCCTCAATCATGATTGCCCTGTTGCCAACCTTTTCAAAGAGCTCATAAGCACGGCGTGCATGTTGTTCCCAACAATCCATTCCTTCAAGCTGATGAACACTTATAGCAGCAGCACAAAATTCTTCAAAATCAAACTTCCTATATTGAAATGAATTTACCTGCAAAACCCGTGGAACAATTAGCTAACTACCAAAAATTATTCATTCAACCTGTCGAATAACCTCATTACCAAACTGAAATAACTTGGAGAAAGTCTGTAAGGTTAATACCATGTTGACATAATCAAGAACCCGTGAGTCTTTCATAGCATCAGTAGAATTCTTCATCAAAGCCTGTCAATGACAGTATATGATTATCCTTAATGTAGGAAAGTGGGAAAAGAAAAGCAGAGGAGTGGAATTCAATCAGAACAAACCGTTTTAAGACTCTGTCCAGAGATAAAGCCAGTTTTATTTGACCCCAGCAATGTAAATTGCTCCCGGAAATAAGCAAGCTGAGGTACTGATAATGTCTTTGCAAGAGCCTGTCACAATAACAGAATTTAACACTATGGCATGAAAAATTCTGGATTCTTTGTTGCCATCCCACAATTTGAAGCACTTCCCGTATTTAAAGTTCAGGTACATCTAACCCATCTATTTTACTGGAGCATCAATAGAATATTTAATGCTACCGTAAAGTAACGAATTTGGCAAACCTATTTTCTGATTCTGTAAACCAAAAATGAAATACTAAATTCTTGAGAAGACCAAGGTACATACCGCCAGGGCTGATTTTCGTAGAGAAGAAGAGCATACATAAGCTTTTATAAGCTTGTACACTAAGATATCCAGTTGAATCTTGATATCTTGATGATTCATCAGCCAAGGATGACCTAAAAAAAGATAAGCTACATGCATTAGTCATCTAATTATCGGATAAAAAAAAATTGATGTATGTGGTTCACCTATTAAAACTTTGAAAAATATTCATTTTTAGACTGTCCATTTCTTTTTCTAAACTCAGCACTTGATTCAGTTACTATCTGAAAATCTGTAGACATTCTTTAGGAGAATTTAAAATCTAAAGTTCATTTAGACATGAGATCATGAGTCTAACAGGAGAGACAGGGATAAACCTTTCTTTAAATTCGTAAAACTAATCAACACCCATAAATCGAAATTTAAGTAACTTACTTAAGGCCTGGGATGCAGTTAATCTCTTGCGGTAATCCTTGTTCAACAACCGCTTTACAAAGTCTCTGGCATCAGCAGATAAAGAAGGCCAGGGAGCTTCGTCAAAACTAGGTTCTGCCTTTAGAACAGCTTTGAAAATGCCTGATTCTGACCGAGCCCAGAAGGGGCGGCTCCCACAAAGAAGTATATATGCAATCACGCCAATACTCCACATATCTGCCTCAGTGTTATATGACCGATGTAGTACCTCTGGAGCAACATAATATGCACTACCGACAATATCATTCAACCTTACATCTGCACAATCTCCAGACGTCAAAACAAATTCATAAAAGTAAATAAATAAAGAGAAGCGGCAAACTGTGACTAACCTGGCTTTACATAGTCGGACAATCCAAAATCGATTGCCTTTAAGGGCGAAGTGTCATCTTTTGTACTAAACAGGAAATTCTGCAAGCACAAGTACAACCGAAATCAAAATAAGGTTAAACAGTATAGATAGATGATCTAATCAAAAAGTAAGAACATTAAATGACACTGATCAGTTATACTCTAACATGTATGGATCGGAAAATAAGGCTAGACACACATCTATGGCACTGGCATGCCACTTCCCTTTCCTTTCCTATATTATCTTCCTGTTTTTCTCTAGAAAACATAAATGACACTGACACCTCATGTAAAAAAAAATAACTTTACACCAAGCCAATGACTCACAAAAGACATTGAGACTGTTGGATAACCTTCTTATATATCATAAACCACTGAAAAGGTAATCCATTAAATTGTCAAGTGCAAGGTATATCAGCCATGGATGCCATGCCAAGCTTAATATAGGTGAACTGGTCATAAAATCAGAACCACTTGAAAGAGACTGAAACAGTCAGCAGGGGATGAAACCCCTGAGAAGATGTTTTCAGTGAGAAACATCCTCGGATGTTAGATATGGTCAGGAACAAAGAAATACTATGCAAATCTCAGACTGGAATATTAAGAATGAGGAATTACCTCTGGTTTGAGGTCACGATGAACCACGCCTTGGAGATGACAGAAGGCAACAACATTAAGAATCTGAACCATGACAGCCTTGGCATCTTCTTCTGAATACTTCCCACCCCTATTAAAGTGATTAGAAAGATGCAAGTTACTAATCTCTACGTAGACAACTTTTTTGCAGCTAGTGCCAATATAAAAATTACTAATAACAAGCAAAGTACCTGGACAGTATTCTATCTAAAAGTTCTCCTCCTTTGCATAACCTGAAGAACAACAGAATGGAATCTTGTAAGTTCCAGCATAAGGATGAAAGGAAGCTTCCAAACTCCTAACAATATGTTGAATTGACTCTATTAATGTAAATAAAGTAAATAATAAATCTTCAAGTACCAACAAACGACAGTCTAAAGATAGGACAGATGCTTATGGAGTTACTTTAATAAAAATGTGGATGTTGAAGGGGAAAACAACCAGTCATTGAATCAAAGACCAGCAACTCAGAGGCATTGTACCACATTGCCCAAAATTCTTCCCTTCAATTTTAACATATCTTATAGATGAAATGGACTCATCTGTAGCCGTGCAGCCTAGGTACATGCACTCAGAAGATCCCGTTATAAAAATCCCAAGCCATTACAAGGCATGCATCTATAAGTGTAAATGGAGCACATCACCACCAACATTTTTGTTCTCTAGTTCCTGCTACTCCCAAACAATCAGGCAGGTCAGAATCACCTAGTGTCGCTTCCATTACCTATCAAATCACTCTGAATTCATGTCACTTGCAATATCAACTAAATTACTCCTTGAATGCAGGACGCCATAAAATGCTTAGCAACTTATTTCTCATATGCGTGGTATGCGCCAATAATGTGGTTACTAAATAGTGAAATGTTAGATATCCTCCACCGAGAGAGAAACATCACATACCCTATAATATGGCTGAGAATATACTGTCTAGAACATCAACAATAAACAAGAAAATAAAAACCCAGAATCAGGTATATCGAACATACTCCATCACTATATATACGTTATCATCATCTTCGTAGGAATCGTAGAATTGCACCAGATTCTTGTGTCCTGCAAGAGCACGTAATATTTTCACTTCTCTTCGAACATCCTCAATAGCGATAGCTGTTTGCATCTGTCAATCATAAGCAGATAATAAGAACAATATATATTTCCGCACAAGCATGCATGGTCTTATTGTGAAAAATAAATTTGAAACGAGGAAACCCTGAATAACTAATCCAGTCCAAGAATATTATAGGTCTTCAGAAGATGAGATTGCATAAGGCGAAAACCATTCATCCAATTAACTAAAAGTTATTAATTGCCTATAAGCATAAAAAGGATCACAGACTGAGGTGATTTTTCCAAGTGAAATTCCTAGTGATAATTAAACTTCACATAAAGATACTACATATGAGTAAATGAAGTAAGAAAGCAAGGGAAAAGAGTTAAACCTTTGCTTTTGAAATAACCTTGACTGCAACTTCCTGGCCCTTCAATTCACCTTTCTTGACTTTAGCAGAACATGTATACCCAAAATGACCACGACCTACTTCTTCTCCGAGTTCATATTTAGAGACCAACTGTTTTGAGAATCCAAAATTCTTATCCAAACTCAATTCACATTCACTTCCTTCAGGAATTGAAACCTCATTTGGTTTTACAGAGCCATGTCTACGAGCAAGGAATGCTTTGATGTGTTTAGCTGGTGAAGGAGGTGGAAAAGGTCGTTTGAAGAATCGAAGAGGCGTTGAATTCACACTTGAATTTGCAGGTGAATTCTTGAATCCACTTGGTAATGGACTTGGACTTGGATAATTCGTTGATTTATCTACTTCTGGAATCACTTGTTTTTCAAGATCTCCAGGAATTATAGGGTTTTCGGATTGGTTTTGAGGATTATGAATGTGTTTTCCATGACAAAGACCCATTGATCACAACCTTTCCAAACAAAGACAAAAAAAAAAAACACAAAATTCAACAACACTAATATTAATACTACTTCTCTACATCACAATACACAATTATAGGCTTATCAAAAAAAAAAAAAAAAAAAAAAAAAAAAGCAAAATCAAGAGTAATGG
>JAJJMC010003936.1:13488548-13571422 GCA_023531435.1 Papaver californicum | reverse complement strand
TTTTTTTTTTGAGTTCTTTTTCTTCTTTGAACTAGCTGTCAGAACAACAACTTAGAAGCTAAAAAAAAATCAAAATTCAAAGAGACAGCTGAAAACCCTAAAAAAAAAACATAAACAGGGAAGAAAATGAAATCAGCAAGAAGAAGAATAGAAGGATAGATTGATAAAATTGGATACCGAAATTAAGAAACTAGTGAAAAAACAGAAGAGTTTGGATTTTTAAGAAGAGAGAAATAAAGCAGAGATGATGGAGAAATAAGAGGAATAAAAAAGAGGTATCCAATTCTCTCAACTCAGAGAGCTTTTTTGTGAGATTGAGAGAGAGAATGGTTAGCAAGGAAAGTAAAGAGAAGAAGAAAAGGAGGGGAACTTCCTTCTTTTTCTTCCTTTCCTTTTCTTCGCTTTTATTATTTTTTATTTTGTGAGAAAGATTTTCTGTTTGAGTGCAAAATGAGTTTCTCTTTTGTATTTTTGGACTTTTCTGTTTTCAGTCACCCCTTGTACATTTGTCCAGGCAATGTTATTAGATTTCAAAGTTCAGATATGGGATTTTTGATCCTTTCCAACTTGGCTCTGTTAACTACAGCTACTATAATTTCCTAACAAAAAAATGATGAGTAGCCCTTATCAGTTACATTTAGGGTATATATCAGGAGGTGTACCTTTTACTAATTGATTTGGGGTTTCTGGTGACTAACTAACGATGTGGTCAGGTGTGGATCCGCTACAGACTGTCCCTTTAAATTTAAAAATCTTATAATATGGATTTTAGTAAGGGTAGGTTTGTTTCTGTCTTTGGTGTTGATGTGTTATCAGTCATAAACAGTAAAGAAATGAAAACCATCAGTCAAGTACAATATAGGAAATGACGGCATAATATATTTTTTTTTAACATTTTAGGAACAACATCCATACTTGTGGCTTCATCGTCCTCCTTTTCACTCTTTTTTTCACGAAAAACACTAGCCTCCCACATCCTCCGTTCGAATTTGGTCAGCTATTTACTTGAACGGTGAATTCATGGTTTCAATTAGGGCTGTACAGGAACCGACCGGAACCGAAGAACCGGACTGGAACCGACGGAATCGTACCCCAAAAGAATCGAACCGAGGGTACAAGGTACAGGGTACGGGTATAAAAAATCGGAACCGAGTACAACCGGGTACAAGGTACAGGTACTACCCCTGTACTTGTACTCTGTACCTGTACCTCCTCATGATCTTTTACAAAGTTGATTACTAAAACCTATTGCTCTTGATCTTTTATATGATTATATACTAGATGATAACTCTAATGTTAAGGAAGGTAATATGATTTTTTTTTCTTTTTTCTTTTTTCTATATTAGTCATCAATTCAATCTTTAACATAATATTCATTTCTACACATTTCGTAATACTGTATACATTTCGTAATTAGATTGAAATGGTAGAAACACTTAAATTTTCTATTTTTTTTTATTTCAACAATTTACATTTAAATTTTAGAGGTAACAAAAAAAAAAAAAAAAAAAAAAAAAAGGGTACAGGGTACGTACCCGGAACCGGACCCAGGGTACAGGGTACAAAACCGGAACCGGACCCAGGGTACAGGTACAAAATTTAAGAACCGACCATGGGGAGGTACAGGTACAGGGTTCCACCAAGAACCGAGCCGACCCGACCTTTGTGCAGCCCTAGTTTCAATGGCTTGTTTACACCTAAGGTGTAAAATGTGTCGGCCCAATCCAGTATAATCCCTGAAGTCACGTTTGCTTGTTATGATGTGATGTGCCAGAGATCTAGACATGTTATGTCGTGTTAGACGACGTGTTTTGTTGTGTTGTACTATAAAAATAATTGTGTCGTGTCGTGTTGTGCGGATACACTTATTTTATGTTTTACAATGAAAATATTTTTCAGATATTTAGATATTTTATATTATACTATATTATTATAGAAATAAATCATTCTAATGAAAATAAAATGTCAAAATGGGCTAAAATAATTTTTTTTTTGTGAAATATGTATGAAATCTGATATTTTATATCATATTGTGCAGTGTTTTATGGATGTTATGATGTGTTTTCTTAGTGTGTTGCAATATGATGTGCTAGTGCTTATCCGTGTCGCATGTTGTGATGTATCAATGTGCCTATTAGTCTAGCACATCATAACACACTAAGCTAATGTGATATATTGTATCTTGCCAGATCACGTAATGTGCTCGAATTAACGTGTTGTATTGTACAGTAAACGTGTTGGCATGACACATGTTATACCTCTATTTGCACTGATATGCTAAACTTTTTATTTTATTTTATTTTATGTTGAATAGTTCTATATCCATTAAGGGATACCTCGGATTTATCTCATAATTTATTTTTCCAGAGGTACAATTTTATTCAAGCGGTGAATATCATGGATTAGGAAACTTAATTTAGAGATCCATGGAACAAGATGGACTCCTTTTCATAGTTGTTTTAAATTCAAGAATGGATTTGCATCGTGGAAATCTAAATTCCTATACCAATCTAGCAAAAGACAATTCTAACTCGGTTTGTATTATGAGCTTTTGTAAATCACCAAATAGTTGTTGACTTATTTCCTCCAATGTACAAAAAATGACAGACAAAATGGATTATGTCCGGATAAGATTCTATTAGAGCAATAAAAATGAGACAAAAGTTTTATCCTAAAACGATAGAAAGATATTACTCTTCTTAAAGCTCTAGATGGTTTGAATATTTGGAAATCTTATATTCTTCGTAAAGCCTTGCTTACAAAATTAGCTTAGAAAGTGATGGGTCCCTTCATTGTTATTGTCCATTATTTCAGGAAGTGAGTATTTCACTAACGTTGATCCTCTGGATTATGCAATGAATAAAAATGGCTCATAGATATGGAAGTATGTTAAGGATTGGAAGCTATCAAACATTGTTACTGCAAAGTATGTGATGGAACAAATATTCCCAACTGGAAAGGCAATTGAATTTTAAATAAAAGTTACCCACCGTTATCTAATCTAGTCTTTGCCTCTATGAGAAAGTTAACCAATTTCTTTCTTTTTTTTTACTTAAAGGATTATCTTTTATCGAGGAAAAAAACAATAAAAAAATAGCACTTACAATGTTACAACCTGGCATCAGCTAGACCTCCAAGAAAAACAGGAAACAAATGTATAAAACTCTACTACAAAACTTAAACCGAAAAAACATCAAAATAAAGATGGGTATAAGATTTATTTCTATGCCACATGTTCTCATTGTTAGTCACTCCATTCCAAGAAAGTTTAGCCACTTTTTTCATTCGATTTCGAAGGCTTGAACCTGTCCACAATATCATTAAAAATGGTCTTCACTTTATTATTTTTCCCTCCATAAGAAATACCCAGGAGACTGGTGACTTGGAAAAGATTTTCCTTCTGCTCTCTATATATAGGTTCAAAATTTAGAAACTTCTTTTAATAGCTTCAATTTATCTACAACCATATATTTTTTATTCTTCATTCGCATACTTTCGTTATTTGTCTCGAATTCTGATTCACCTGAAGAATCATCACAAGTTTTCTCTACAGCTTCTTCCTATCGTTGTTTCTCCTTTCAGCCTCTTCTATAACTTCCTCTTTTATAATTTTAGTAAACCATTAAGGTTATCAACCATTGCAACATCAAAATTTAAATCCAAGGCACTGTAAGGGTTTAAACAACAAATAAGAACACTACTTTTTTTTCTTATTTGTTTTGGAATAGATATTCTAAATTCCATATGAGGATTTAGCAATTTTCGATGAACTTTTCCCCTCCTTCTGACCCTCCACACTTGGAATATCCACTGTGTCCTCTAACATATCTTCAACAACTTCAGCGTAAGGGATTGTTTCTTAAGGGGTGTCATGGGAATCATTGATGTTATTGTCTTCCTTCTCACCAACTTATTGATCTGGATACAAAATGTCATAATCTAAATACTTTGAATGCTCTGTTTGATTTTGATACTAGCTAGAATTCCTTTTAGGGGAACATAAATTGAGTTACAAACGAGCTTCAACTGGGATCTTTTATGTTAAAATAACATACAAGGATATCCTTTTTTTAGTTAGGATTTGAACCAAACTATAAATAATAGACAACTCTCTTAGAAAGCTTTTTGGAAGCCAAACTTTCCATTAAGGGTTCTCCATTTCTTATGTAAATGCATTTATAAATGCATATTTAGAAGGGATATAATTGGTTGGTTTACTAATCACCCTAACTTTAGTTATCCTACTTGTCAGTCTAATATTAAATTCATGCAACACTTGCGCATGGAATGTAAATTTTCTAGAAAAGTCTGGTTTGTAGTAGATGCTAGCACTGCTCGGTGTTTTTCAAATGTTAAATTTCATGAATGGTTTAGTTCTTATTTTGATATTAATGCCTAATTGTTGACAGAAATCTATTACAAATTGTTAGTTTATAGCTTGGCACTTGCGGAAAAATAGACGTTTAGTGGTTTTTTTATCATACATAGGTAAATGAGGAGGGTTTGGTAAGAAATATTCTGAATCATGTGAAAACATGAAATCAATGTATGAGAACTACAATTTGTTATAGTCAAACATTTTGAGGTAATAATACTCTTACCATATCTTTCCAGAAAACTCATTTATCAAGGTAGACTTTGATGTATCTTATATTGATGGTATTGATTTTTAGGGATATGCCCAGTAGCTCGAAATTTTCCAGGTTCATAAAAGGGAATATGGTTCTACATAACCAAAGCATTAGACCCAATAAAGTTGAGGCCTTTAAATTCTTTTGAGGCTGTTAAATGAGCAGCAACAACAACATATGGAGATATACAACTTAAATGCAATGAATGCCCAGAGTGAGAAATTATCTTATGTGAAATAACCTACAAACAATATTATTGATGAACCTTATTACTTTTATTTTATGGTAAACTGAAAATGCAATCATGTTTTGACTTTTGAGGCCATCAAATAGTGTTGCAGGCTCTCTTGCAAGATATGCTAGGTATTTATCAGGAGTCTAAAATCGGAGACGTATAACACCACCATCTACCACTTTAAAAAATTTAGTCATTTAAAATCAATGGTCGAAATTAGTATTGATAAATGGTGAGGTTTGATCGAAATGTACTAAATTTTAGTAGGATGTAGAGCACTGTAGGAGGAACACATTACCAAAAAATTAGCGTCATATTCATTATCATTTTGGTTTTATAAACATTTTACTGTCAGAATTATAAGATACAGTGAGAAAATCCATGTTAACGGATCCTCCCTCATAAAAATAAATAAATAATAACTTTTAATAATTTATAAAAGTGGAAGAAGAAAAAAATACTCACTTCGATCGATCTCCCACCATGCCAATGGTCATCTAGTTTATATAGCATATATTATCTTCATTGATATTTTGTTAGGCTTATCTATTGAAACTCTAGGTTGAGGCATTGACCAATCCATTTTTAAAAGAAAAAGGTTAAAAAGATCGTTAAAACGAAAATAGGTCGACCTTAGTTAAATTTCAATGCATTTCAATTACATTTTTATAATTTTTTTCTAATGCCAAATTATTTTCTAAAAAGATATATGTAAATATATAGTATAAGAACTCAAAAATAAATAAAATAAATAAGAACAATAATAATAATAAACATTTGATTGATGAGTTATTCGTTTGCTTCACGGAATATATAGGAGATTCATAGCTAGTTAGGCGAGAAATAAATCGATATTTCCAGTTATATCTTCTATGTTGACTTTCACATTGGAGACCAGAAATTGATAACGGGAAAATCACTATATTCAAAATCAAAATCACTAGAAGTAATTACTGGTTTTGATAAAACTGATCTTCATCAATCAAGGCTTAAGGTATCTATACTTGCTTAATTGATTTTGTGTGGTAAATGGGGAAGAAGAATGAGTCTTTATGATTATTTTTTTCTTAATGTACTTTTAGACGGTGGCAACAAAAAGTTATCAGAGATTTTGTTTTCTGCTTTTCTTTACTAACAATTGAGTTCGATCTCTGCCTGTTTGATAAAAATACTTTGAGAAATGGAATTCGACTTGAATCAAATTCCTATAAAAGATAATCAACTACTTAAAGAATAATTTCAAAATACCTCTAGCTGCAACACCAAATCTTATTTATTTAAATTAATATTGTCTTATTGATTTGAACCAATATACCCAGAAGAGGATGATAATGAGGAATAAAAAAAAGATACGCTCTCCTAGTAACAACACCCTATAACCTCAAGACATGTCTTTGCCGAATAAGAAAAAAAAATATCTTCCAATTTGAAAAGAGCGATTATAGAAAGCTTGATCCAAGGAAGCATATTTGGAAAGTTAAAAAAATGACGAATACTAATACCGACAATCTGTTTCTCTGTAATTATTGTTGGAGAATATTCCTGTAACAGTGGCTTGAAAATGGTTAAGGGTTAGAACAGATAACACACTTCAGACAATCACACAAGCATAAAAAGATGGAGTCGCTTGTTCAACAGACTGCCCTTAACTCGATATTTGTCAGGTACACCTTTAGAAAAGTGTTGCTATACCTTTAGAGATGACAAATCGAATCCAGGATAAAACCACCTGATACTAACCCAGTTAGCAAAACTCGTTGGCCCTGTTGTGAACTTAACAGTAGAAGAAGATGAAAAATAAACTAGTGCGCATACAAAGCAAGAAGAGGGGAAAAGTCGTCAGGTCAGTGGATGCGACTGGGGTGAGTGAAAATCTGATTTTTGTTTTTCTTTTATAGAAGAAGAAGACTGTTGATTTTTCAAACGGTCAAAATTCATTTAATTCAACATATTTAATTCGAGATATTTAATTAAAAGATCTTGTTTATTAAACATGATTTAATTTTATAAATACAAAACGGTCAAATATTTAATGTATAGAATTAAAATATAAAACCGTTGGATCTTTGATGGGTACACGTATGCACTCGCAGGAACACGCAAAAGCACACGCAAGCTCCGCAAGCCCGCGGCCCGTGGTGTTTCTGTGCGAAGCACCGCACATGTGTGCATTTGCCCACTAGTCCATTTCCTAAGTCCATATCCAATCCACTAGTTATTTTTCCTTATATAGAACGTTTGTGGTAATAAGGATAAACTTCCTCCTTGGTTTACCCAATATGGGACAAACCAAAGGTTTCTCATTCACTAAGAAGTGAAAATGGATGACTTTGTTGTTTCCACCCCAAGTTTGGACTAGTGACCCTAGGTCCCTTTAAGATATATTAAGTAACAAAATTAATTTTAAGTAACAAATCTATTTTTTATTCTAACAATTATAAGGTCAGTTTCATGTCATGGCATGATGCAAAATTGCTATTGTAAAAGATATGATAGTTGATATATCCTCAAAGCTAGTGACGCGGCCACAAGAAATTCAAATTGATTTGGAAGCAATAAAATATATACCTCTACGTAGTCAAACAAACATGAGACCAGTGGTACATTTGTTGAGCTTTATCAACTTCAATTATATACTGGAGTCTTAAAGAGGGAAATCTCCGACCGCATTCAAATATCTTGAGGCCTGAACTAATTGCCGATAACAAAAAAGTAAGAGTAAAATTTTTCTTAAAAATGATAGCCGAAGGTACAACCAAATCGCAAAAAAAATTCTTTTATTGACATGTATGGTCGTATCCATATCGATGAAAAATGGTTTTGTATAACTAAGACGGCTCAGAAACACTATCCTCATGACGAGGAAGATGAGCCTTTACGCACATGTAAAAAATAATAGATATATTACAAAAATTATGTTTCTAACTGTTGTGGCTCGTCTTCGATTCGATCATACTATTTGAAAACTATTATATTTAATTTTTTTCCCCTTTCCTCTTCCACCCCAAACAAATAAACCTTATATTTTTTATTTATTTATTTTGTTCCTTTTTTAAAGAAATCACTTAACCAAGTCATCTTCAAGGTTTAATCAAAACATCATGTAACGAATTAGAAAAATTGAACTATCCTCACAGAATCTCTCAAGGTAAGTTGAAATAAAGATACTAGATTTTAAAACTCACCCTAATGTTAAGATCGTTTCTATTTATAGATTTTTGAGTTTTGTAGTGTATCCAGTAGATTTTTTTTTCTTCAAGTCAATTTGTTTGGAAGAAAAAGAAAATTAACAAAATAAAAATCTAAAATATTTTTAGTGGGTCACTGAATCACCGATTTCCCAACCGAATATCACTAACCTAGTTTGTAGACTATAAATAATAATAAAAGTGGTCAAATTTAAAATTATAGTCAATTTCTACGGATCAAAATCAAATGGGCTATGGTTTATATAAACATGGAATATATTCAAGAAAAACCTTAGTTTTATTAGACAACAGTCTCCATATTCTTTCTTTGCATATGACCCAACCGGTCTCGACTCCTAACCCAACCGGTAGCAAAGACATTGACTAGTCCTTGAATCATACCACGATTAAAAATCGATACTCTACTCAGTTTTATGACTTTGTCATTTACTTAGCATCAATAGCTAAAAGTGGAAACTGAACGATATCGAGTGTCTTGGATTAGTCTAATTTTATTTATTTATTTGGACAAAAAAAGTATTTAACTAGGAAAACAAGAATATATTATATTTATAGAGTTACTTAATATAATTTGATTAATAAAAAACAAACAAGATCGTGAGCTCCCGGATCGTCGTAGTTTTTTTATCAATTACCATGAGATTAGACGATAGAAAACTATTTGAATACACCAACAAAAAATCGAGAACCCAAACGATCCCAAATCTAATTCAATACTTAATTTTAAGTGAGGTGGGTTGTCAAAAATAGTAGGTATAGCAAACAAACAGTATACCAATCGCAAATTTGAAAATCTCTATCATAATTGTTTTTGTTCGTGTGTTCTTATTATCTTGTTCCACTACCCAACACATCATTTTTGATCATTGCTAATAAATAAAATGGCATCTATGACTCGTTAAAAAGTAGGTCATCTTCGGGAGTTGGAAAGACTCGGATAGCATTTAGCTAGTTTTTGCACCCATTCACTTGTATTTATAAGTGGATTTGGTGGGCAGATGAGTTTAATTTTGCTTATCAAACGCCTGGAAATCTATAGTGTATAATAAAACACAAAAATATAAAATGTTCGGTGAATATAACTCAACAAAGGAAGGAAGTTGACTTGCTTTTCTATCGATAGATAGATGGATGGTCCTTATGCCCTTAGATTGAGTGTCCTCTGGTGATGATAATACTTGAGACAAAATGCTAAGTAAACAAATGTCGAATTCGCTCAACTAATTGTTACAGCTTTAAGGACAGACTGACCATAAACTTTAAATGAATATGGCGCTAATTAAGTGCAATTTATAGCCGGCATTTCTCCACCGACTATATTAAAAAGGAAAAAAAATTCAAAAATATAGAAAATACAATATGGGCATTGTTATGATTTTTTTATTTTTTTTGGTACGCATGCTGACTATTAATCATAGACAGCTCCATTGATAAAGTGATGAAGTACTCTCGTTTTAAGGATGTTGTATTTTGTTAAGGCAACCGCTCTCTCGAATGTAAGTCATCGCTGAATGCCCCTTTTGATGATTATGTTCTCATTAGCAAAGAATACATATAGTATTCACATTCACCTATTTGCCGGTTCAATAAGCCTATATATCTTGACTGTGAAGGTCTTCATCTAACATTAAATGATTTGAAAAAAAAAATGACTTAAAATCAACATTAAGCTTGATAATAACAATGACAATTAACAATTGACAATTAACAATTGACAATTGACTTGTATTACCGCTGATGTGTGTGTAAAGTATAAACCAGAACAGGAATTATGAAGGGAGGTCTGATGTTTGTATTTCAACACCTTGAGGTAAAGATGGGTCTCTGCACTACAGGAGCCTCGCATAACTGGGGCTGCCCTAGATGATTAGGGGTTGTTAATTTTATGACGAACTAACATGGAGGTAGTCAAATGAGAATTTCAAAAATATTTAGAGAGTTCCGACTTCAGTGACTCTCAGAGATTTTTTAAGAATCCAAAAGTTTTAAGGGATTTTGTATGAGTATTTTAGAGAGTTAATGTGAATTATATAGAAAAAAATAGTTGACTTTTAGAGTCATTGTGATTTATAAAGACATATATTTTTATAGTACCAACTTCAACACATGTAAATTTTAAATTGTACGCAGTTAAAACGTTTTGAAACAATATTTCCTTGTGATTACGATAAACACTTACAATTATGCCCTTTACCATTGCAGGAATATGTGTATCATCTATAGCTCCAATTAAAAACAAGTTTTAAGTTACATGTGGTTTATTACAGTTGAGTACAATATATTATGCATATAAAAAAATATAATACACGTTGTTTACCTTAAGGTAAGAGTAACATACAATCTTGCATATCAAAATTCTCCCATAATCTTGTATCTGTAACAATTAGTTCGAGTGGAAGGTAATGTTATACAACATCACCAAGCTTAATGAACTTTGATGCTTACAAGTTGAGAGTTTTATACGGTTTTGAGATAAGTCGAGGTAGAGTTGGATGGTTATGAGAAAATAATAAAAAATTCAAAGTCTCTCAAATCTCATCTATCTTGGAGAGATTTGTATCATGTCTATTTTCTTATAAAAGTCCCCCAACGTCTCTAAAATCTACAAATCCATGACTTAGAAGTATAAATCCAATAACAAGGGTGTTTGAGTGAGTTTTAGGAAATCTTAATCCATTAACATGGAGTTTTAAGGAATTTAAAATACTTAAAGAAAGTCTTTATCGACTAACAAGGTGATTTAGGCGAATCTCTTAAAATCTCTATTGACTAACAAAAGATTTAAAAACTCTCTCAATGTCCCTGGAATTCCTAGTTCACTAACCCCCTGTAAGTTACTCCATTAATGCAGGTGTATCCGATGAGCGTAAAAGAACTAACATGGGGTAAGTTGTGGGAGAGTTTGAAGGATTTTAATGTAGTTAAATGCCCGGGGATCTGGAGAGAGTATGGGAAAGTCTAAGGAGTTTGGGAGAGTCGAGTTTTGGGTGTAGGAAGTTTTATCGGGACTAGGGAGTTTAAAGGAGTTTATTTTAGGGAGATTGAAAGAGTCTATGGAGTTTTTCTACCTAACAAAACTCCCAGTTAAATCTCTTTTTTTAGAGAGAATTTATCCAAGCATAAAAACCTCATTAAGCTCCCTCAAAGTCCCCTAAATTATAAAATCCCTACAAACTCTAGAGTTTTATGACTAACCTGGATTTTAAAATATTTTAAACAAATCTCTCACCGCTAATAAGGGATTTGTTAACTACATTAAAATATCTCGAACTCTTTTATGACTAACCCCTTGTAAATTACTTTTCACAATCGGCAAAGGTTGAATATAATTAGCCTGCCGATTATAGTAGATGTTTAATGTTGAAAACATGGTAGAGTAGAATTAACCACAATCGACAATGATTTAGATGAAAACATGGTCGATTATGACTCAAAACCAGTCTCAGATGGAGTACGAAAAGGTTTTAGTAGTTTTAAGTTCGAGTACGGCTCAAACTCAATCTCAGATTGGGCTGGCAACGTTACAGTCTCTCTAAATTCAAGAGTATGGCTCAAATCAAATATCGGATTTGATACGACTAAAAATCCAATATAAACCAATTGGTTCAGTTGGCAGTTAACACGTGTTTACATATCGATCAAGTCAATTATAGAATTTTATGGAGGCAATCGATAGATGTTTAAGAACGACTCCAATAGAATGTGTGTGAGGATAAATGTTTAAGTCCACGTTGGATATACATCTATTTTCTCTAAAATCTTTTTCCAACCCTAACTTTTTTAATTAATGTATAAATGATGTAGCTTAATTTTGGGTTGACATTCTAATCAACTTTTACTTAATTAATTTTACTTTAACATATTAAATAACAGTTGTTATCTTCAATCAAATCTAATAAAATCTTAAGTTATTGAAAATAATATTTATACTAATCAAAAGAAAAAATCCAGTACAATACAGTTAGAGATGAATTTTTTTTCTCCCTAATTTTAAGGAAAAATAGGAAGGATGATGTCTTATTTGTGTTGCCACATATAAAACACATACAATGACCATTGGAGAATCGACTTTGCCAATTAAACCAATGCAAAGGATTAGAATTTTTTTGTGTCCCAATATTGCATTAATCGACGGGTGTTCCCAACTATAACTTCCAATTAAGTTTCCATTTCAAATGAATTTTACAAATGTTATAATCGACAGGGATTGATATATCGAGCCTGCCGATTGTACATGTTAAATTCCGACTAACTTTGCGAGGTTAGTCGGCAAGATGTTATTCATTTATTAACCATCATATCGACAAGATATAAATTCATATCCCATATCGATTAAGTACAATCAGTAGGCTATGTTCCTCGACACTGTCGTTGGATTATTTTTACCATGTTTTAATGAAAAGCCTTAACACATTCTCTCATTTTCTAAATATATATAATCCTAATTCTCTAAAACTAACTATATAATCTAATTAAATTCACCGATATTTAATTAAAGTTTTTATTTTTACGCTTAATAAAAATATATGGACAGTGGTATTTGTGATTTATTTCAAAATAATTTTATTTTGTTTTGTTATGCGGTCCTAATTTTCAACAACCCCTAATAATATGAATTCTAGAGTAATATGAGTTGAACGCCGAAATTAATACAAGATAGCTCTAGATATACTGTCGAAAAAACAACAACAAAAATACCACCCCTAACCAAACTCTAAAAGAAGGGAACAAAAAATCAATTTTGAACAATGTTGATATTCAGAAATTATATTATTTGTGGGATTAAATGTTTTCATATAAATAAATGTGTCTATGTTTTTAATTTTTTATCACTTTCGATGATTTTTAGGGTGGACATTAAATTTTTGTGATGGAAAAGAACTAATCATATATTAGTTCTGATACAAAAATTGATCGTGTCCTATAATACTACGATTTAGGTGGCCACTTGATAATTGCCATTGGGTTTGAATTTAATATGTTTTTTTACAAATAGGTTCGTCTTTATATACGAGGATTGTGGTGTTTATATATTCGAGGGAACTTTTTGATGAAATGGGGTAATTTAAGCTTTTCGTGGTAGTGTAACTATGTTTGTCGAAACTAGGGTTGTACATATCCGATCTAACCCTCCAACCTGATTCGTATCCGTCAATTTTTACCCGATCCGTATCCTATCCGCCGAGAAACGGGTCGGGTGTGGGTGATCATTTCATTTATCCGTCTTCTGGCGGGTCGGGTGCGGGTGACACCTTCTTTCACCCGACCCACCCGCGCAGAAAAGAAAGTCCTTCCCTATAATCCTAAACATACATCTAGCATTCAATCAATTAACACCCCTAGGCCCCAGCAGCAACACAATTCCACTTCCAGTTCAAACCAATCTCAACATTTCTCTGCTACATTGTTCTTTATGTTCTTCAATTCTTTCCCATCCTCACTGAAATATCCATTTAATTTCAAATCAAACCAACAATGACCCATCACCCATTCATGTAACTCTGGCCAAAAACCCATAGTTCTTTATTCTTCAAAGGTAGCAGCAACAACTTCAATTCATACCACCACCAACTCAACCTCAAATTCACACCAAAACCCAATCAATTCACAACATCAATCTCTTTTCACCTCATTCCAAATCACAGACTACCATCTTCTCGAGCTCACTGCTATCTGAAGAAACAAACCCAACTCCCATTTCTTGTTCAACTACACTTTTCTTCTTCTCTGCTAACCAACCATCATCAACATGAACCCTAATTCAGATTCAACTTCAAAAACAGATTCAACCCATTGTAGTAAAAGAGAACCTTAATCCCCAAATTTCTTCTCCATCTAATCAACAACACCAACCCAGGTACACACAACTTGCAACATCTTCTCTGTTTTTCACCACCAACCACATCTATAAATTCCATCTTAGATTCGAGCATATTTCTCCTTTGTTTTCTACTCTTCATCTCTAGTTCCTCTCTAAATCTCCACTTCCCTCTCGATTCAGCTCATCTTCACCATTTCTCTTTCTCGAGCTCAATCTTCTTCGATCCATCTCTCTCACTGATTCAAACCTTATTTCTTCTCTATTTTCGAATTAAATCAATCTGAAACTGAGCTTCATTTCTTACTTCAACAATGACAAAGCCGCCATCTCTGTCTTGCATCACCATGGATTGAATATATATAATTTTAGGGTTTAAAATGGTGGTTAGGGTTCGATGTTAGGGTTTCTGAGGTGAACTGAAGGTTGGGGTCGCAATCAATTTGATTTTACAATATCATAACACCAACTAAATTTGGAGTTCAATTTATGATGTCTGCTGTTGATGATATGATTTGGGGGTTTTTGTGAATTGATTCTTAGTTTGAACCAATGATGAGGAAATGGGGTTTGAGCTGAGAATTAATAGGTTTGTTGTTAGAAGCCAGTGGTGGTATTTCTGGTGCTGCAATGGTTTTGAGGGTTTGGTATGAATTAAGAGAAGGGTTATGTGTGATGGGTTTCAATCAAGAACAAGAAGAGAAGATGGTGACGCTGGTGGTGTTAAGTGTTAAGAGGAACAAATACAGAACTTAAGAAGATGCAGTGAAGGGAATTTGTGGTGTCTGGGTGGGTGAACCGCACCTACCCGTACCCGACCCATTCTACGGCAGGTTGGATGCGGGTAAAGTTTTCATTCACCCGCCAACTGACGGGTCGGGTGCAGGTGGGGCCAAATCCGATTTGACCCACCCGATGTGCAGCCATAGACGAAACTAATCAGTGAAGATGAGGCTTCAATCTGTAAGAATTAGGGCGTTTGGGGTCAGAAGATAAGGGTATTTCAATTATTTATGTAGTCACATGGCTGCACATATGTGACAATACGGGAATTAACGGTTTTAACAAAAATAAGGGTTACGATAGTTTTAGTTTTTATATGGGAGTGTCTTTTTCTTACAGACAATTAATGGGGGTTAATGAAAATGGCCCAAAAGGGTAAGACTGACTTCTACAAGTGATGACGTGTCACTTAACGGTGTCGAAGAAATTAAGGACTATAATGAATTAATTTGTATATAGGGGGGTCTTTTCATTTCAGACAATTAATGATGAGTTAAAACCAAAATGACCCAAAATAAAAACAAACTAGGTTTCCCAAGATTCGAAGAAGTTCGCATAATACACAAACCCTAAGTGAAATGTTAACATATACATACGTACTCAAGTAACTCTGCAAGGAATGTTTCATGTGCCATTTGTGATAACCTCTTACATCTTGCCGTATTTGTTTTAACAATCTTATATGCTTTTGGGAATGCAAAAAAGACCATTAGATGGTCCATCATTGAATTGAGGTGCGAGTCCCTTGCAACTTTTGGATCCAATTCAGGAAGGAAGACAACCAAACTATTTTCGAGTTCTATCCCAATTTCAATCCAAAAATCTTTTATTTTGTTTTGTTTTTCAACCTTTTTAGTTGACTATAGACTCTAACTAACAAAAACAATGCTGGTACAGTTCTCTTCATTTGGACTAGCTTCTTTCTAAAGTTAAAAGGAAAATTACTTTTATTATTTTTCTGGCATTTGTATGACAATCATGTATAGATGGGAAATGGATTGAAAACTCTCCTTTGATCTTTTGTTCAAAACCTGTTTTTGTTCTTGGACGAACAATAACAGTATGCAATTCGGTGACTAAGCTCCATAAAATACTGCATTCACAAAGACCAATTGATTGATTGTTGATGGTGTCATGGTTTTATGAAATAACGAGTGTCGTTTAGACAGAATTGTGAGGAGAGAGAGTGAGGAGAGAGCCTTGCCTATTTCCGGTTGTTGGCGTGCCTTGTCGAATTCCTGCCGAAAAATGGTAACTTTCTCAAGATCAGTATACGAGGAAGGCTTCATCACCGCCAAAAGAAGAAGATCCAGATTTCCTGAGAATTCAAATAGCTCGGCCAGACTTTGCTCTGCTGCTGTTAACAGAAATAAACAACTCAGAGATGGAAGCTCAATAAAAATAGAGAGAAAATTTATAGGAGGTTCAGTGAGCAAGAAAGGGTCAAGAGACATTCTCCACCTTGCAATTTGGTCAGGCAATAGAAGGCGTTTTTGTTGGCTTAGTTTTAAGGCTGGTCTATGGCTTAGGGATATTTCAAAGGGGGAAGCTAAGAATGGAGGAATCAAGAAAGGTTTTTGGAGTCTCAAAGATAATGTGGAGTGGATGAATGTTTCTAGGGGTGTCAATGTTTATGGACAGTTCATTTGTTTACAAGTTTCACACAACAAAGGGGAGCGGTGGTGGCAAACATGGATTATGCTCGAGTCTTTGATTGCCGTTTCTACATTTCAGAATGCTAATCAGCTGATGGAACTACCCAGAGCTAAAGAGGGGGTAGATGTAAATCGTAATCAACAGAAGTTTATCCAAAAAACTACTCCCATCTGTAATGCTTGGGAAAATTGAAATCAGTTTATACATAAGGCCAATGTTTCTTCCAAATCCTCTACTGCCCTCAATCAAATAATCCCTAACTCGCCTATAGATAATATTGTTCTTAAATCTCTATGGCAGAAGACTATGGTGGTTGAGGTATTATCCAAAGAGGTGGATTGGTACGAAATTGGTCTTGGGGTAATGGATAGGTTTAACTGGACATTTGGATTTGATCTTCAACCTATTTGTGCATCTAAAACAATATTCTCAATTAAAACTTCCGATGAATTTGAAAGGGTCAGAATATTCAACAAATGGATTATTGGTAAAACTGAAATTCGAACTTACCCTTGGTACTCTGAGATTAATGATGTTCCTAAATCGATTCTGTTGGAACCTGATTTCGTTTGGATTGGGGTTGCCGGAGTTCCCTTCGATCTCTGGGAATTCTTCACCTTCAAATCCATTGGAGATTCCTTTCGGGGATTGGTGGAGGCAAGTCCTGAAACGGCGATGGCTTCAGATTTGTCGGAAATTAAATTCAAGGTCAAGGGTCCTGTTAGCAATGGCATTTGGAGTCAGGATTTGAGACTAGGGTTTTCTTCAATTTGGGAAAATATAAGACTGATAGGTGCAACGCTTGAAACCCCGAATTCCGATTTCAAATCCCTCTATATTGTTAAAGATCAAATCAGGAAAAGATGTTGGCGTCGGAAAAGTGAGGTTATGATCGGAGTTGGGGAAGAAGATGTACTTCTGCATGGAAAATCGGCGCATGGTACTTCTGGTCAGAAGCACAGGAGTGGGTTTAGTCTGCCTCTTCTGGCTGATCTGACGGATAGAGTGCATCCGACGGAGACAACTGCTTCAACTACCCCAATTGTCAGAGAGGGAGTGGGTGAGCCAGAGGTTACGAGTGATCGTAGGACATGTGGCACAAAACGGTCTTCTTCTGTACGGTTTCTCTTTAATTCAAACTCAAAAGCTGCTCCTAATCTTGGCGGATCTGCTCCTCTTTCAAACCCAAATTCACTATTGGCTTTTGGAGATGGGCCTCTTTCTTTGTGCCAGGAGTATCCAGACTCTTCTTCTTTTGAGGCTGTGAAGAAAAATACATCCGCAGGACCAACAGTTTCTGCTCCTAGCTGCTCCCAACTGAGCTCGTCTGCTGACCCACCAGGCCTTGCTCCTAGTCCTGTAGATAAATCCTGTTCTGACCCAACAGGCTCATTTCTAGTTCAATTTCCATGGGCAACTCCTCTTTGAGAAGCTTAAAGAGGCAATTAAAGGCCAAACTTTCTAATGAAGTTCTATCTAGTTCTAAGGAAATGTCCAAGCAATTTTCTTGTGAGAAAGAGGATGAGTTGTCGTGTGGTAATCAAAATCTTCTTGGTGTCGGTGATGATTTAGAGATGGCAAATGAAATCCAGGAGAAGTTGTTGCGGATTTTCAACAAAATGAAAGAATTTGGTAAATGCTCGGGGGTTGAATTCACCAACAAAGAATTTAGCTTTGTTTCAAATTCCATCTTAGCACATGGGCACGTGTTCAAAGATGCCATGGATGGGGACGCAATAGCCATAAGTTAATGTTTTAATTTTTGTCTTGTGGTTCTTTTTGGGATCATTTGTTTTTGATGTGTAAGATCATATCTTGGAATGCTAATGGTTTCGGAGACCCGGATAAGCGTTCAAAATTAAAAAAACTTGTGAAACGGTGGAAGCCTTCTATCCTCATGTTACAAGATACGAAGCTTAAGGCTTGTTTCGAGAAAATTGTGCGTCAATGTTGGGGTATTTCTTCTTGTAAGTGGATCGCTCTTAACTGTTATAGAAGTTCTGGAGGTATTTTAGTGATTTGGAATTCGGATTTGATTGTTATGGAAGAATTTATTGAAGGTAATTTTTCCATTAGTATCTCTTTTCGAAATTTGGAGGATAACTTCCGTTGGGTTCTTATTAGTGTTTATGGTCCGTGTATTGTGGAGGAAAAAGCTAGGTTTCGTTCGGAACTAGCTACCTTGTGTGGTTATTGGGATGGTCTTCCCTTGTGCTTCGGTGGTGATTTCAATGAAATTAGATTCATGGAGGAGAGAAGAGGTTGTCGAAGAATTTCCAAGTCTATGAAACTTTTTAACGATCTTTGTATTGATCTTGGGCTTGTTGATGTGCCGCTCTCCAGTGTTAGGTACACTTGGGGTAGACCTCCAAACAAAAAGAGCAAGATCAATCGCTTCCTCGTCTCCCCGGATTGGGAAAACTATTTTCCAAATTTTGCTCTTAAGCGCCTCGCAAGACCTTTCTCGGATCATTTCCCCATCGAGCTAGGCTCCTTGGATTCAGATTGGGGAGCTTGCCCTTTCCGTTTCCAATTAGCTTGGCTGGAAGATACTAACATAATCCCCCAAATGAAAATTTGGTGGGAGTCTTTTTCTTTTGTAGGTACGGCCGGAGAATGTTTTACTAAAAAGCTTAATGCTCTAAAGGGGTATTTGAAGGTGTGGAATAAAGATGTTTTTGGATGCATTGATAAAGCTGTCGATTCGGCGCTATCCAAGTTGAAAGTTTTAGAAGACTTAGATGATGGGAGGGGTCTTACCGTTAATGAAGAAGACTCGCTTGTGTCGGTAAAGGCGGATTTCGAGTTGGCTCATAGGCGTCAAAGTATTATGATGCGGCAAAAATCCAGAATTAGATACCTTAAAGGTGGAGATCGCAATTCTAGTTTTTTCCATCGTATAGTGAAGGGTCATAGAGCTTCTAATTTCATCACCAACTTACGTATTAATGGTCGATGGACCGGAAACAAGGAGGAAGTTAAATCGGGCATCACTAATTATTTTGAGCTAGCTTTCAAGGAGACGTCAAACTCTCGCCCAAGAATCAAAAATATGCGCCTCAAGATGATAGATGAGAATGATAGTGTTTGGTTAGAGAGATCTTTTAGCGAAGAGGAAGTAAAATATGCTATTCTAAATTTGGGTATCGATCGTGCTCCGGGTCCGGATGGGTTTCCCATGAAGTTCTATATTGTTTGTTGGGAATTCATTAAAGACGAATTGATTTTGAAGGAATTCCACGATCACAATATTCTGCACTCATCTTTAAAAAACAACTTCATTGCTCTCATTCCTAAGAAGAAGATCGTAGAGGAAGTTAAAGATTTCCGTCCTATTAGCCTTGTAGGGAGTGTGTACAAAATCATTTCTAAGTGCCTAGCGGAACGTCTAAAGGTTTTTCTTTCCTCTCTTATCCCTTCTTCTCAAACTAGCTTAATAAAAGGTAGAAAAATCCTTGATGATGTGTTGATAGCTAATGAATATGTAGATTATAGAATCCGTCAAAAAATGTCGTGATTGGTGTGCAAACTCGATTTCGGAAAGGCTTTCGATAATGTCAATTGGAATTTCTTAAACGAAGTTTTATTTAAAATGGGGTTTGGTGGCGTATGGAGAGGGTGGATTAGAAATTTTTTATCTTATTCTAAATTTTCGGTTCTCGTCAACGGATCGTCTCATGGTTATTTTGGAAGTGAAAAAGGCCTTCGTCAAGGAGATCCCCTCTCTCCCTTTCTCTTCTTATTGGTGGGTGAAGTATTGAGTTGTATGTTGGATAAGTCTCAAGATCTTGACCAAATTTCGGGGTTTATGGTTAAGGAACGAGGAACTAAAATAAATCATTTGCAATTTGCCGATGATACTATTGTCTTTCTCAATGCGAAGGAGGATCAAGTGGATAATCTTCGCTACCTTCTTCTTTGCTTTGAGATAACTTCGTCTTTGAAGATAAACTTCTTTAAGAGTAGTTTGTATGGAGTAGCGGTGGAAGAGGGTATGGAAAATTATGCAAACATGTTGGGATGTAAGTTCGAAAGTTTTCCGAGTATTTATCTTGGTCTTCCTTTGTGCGGCAAAGTAGGAGGGTCTCAAAAATGGGAAAAACTCTTGATATTTGTGCGAAAAGGATTTCTTCTTGGAATGGAAAAGCTTTATCTAAAGGAGGTAAGTTAACTCTTGTCAAAAGCATTTTAGCGAGTCTCCTTATTTATTATCTATCTCTGTTTCTTGCTCCTTGCTCTATTTTAAAGAAAATTGATAAAGTTGTGAGGAATTTCCTTTGGGATGAAGATCAAAATGTTAAAAGAATTCATAATATTGGTTGGAAGTTGGTTTCTACTTCAAAGGAAAAAGGTGGGCTCGGTATTAGAAGAACTAAACTTGTGAATTCGGCTTTGTTAAAGAAATGGTGGTGGCGATTGGGCGTGGAGAAAGATGTGTTATGGAGGAGGATAATAGTAGAAAAATTTGGGGAAACTTCTACCAGTTGGGAAACTCTTCAACCCAAAGGTGCAAAAGGGGGTAGTCTTTGGTTTAACATTTATAAAGAGTTAGATGATTTCAATAAACACATTAAATTCAAGGTTGGCGCCGGAAAGGAAACAAGGTTTTGGGAAGATGTTTGGATCGGGGATGGGAAATTATGTGTTTTGTTTCCTTCGGCTTATGAAGCTTCTAGAACCAAGGAGTTTGTGATAGCCCGTTTGTTTAGAGTCAAAAACGATGGTATAAGGTGGAAGTTTATGGCTAGACAAAGATACGCTCATTCTATCTCTAATGAAGTTTCAAGTATCCTTAATCTTCTTTCTTCTTTCCATTGTCAAGAAGGAGTTTCGGATAGTCGGATTTGGGATGGAAACAAAAATGGTCAATATACGGTCAAAGACGGCATCTTGATTGAGGAGGACTACGAGATGCCCAATTTCTCTACCGATGTAGTTTGGAGCCACAATTACCCTTGCAAAATCAACTTCTTTCTTTGGCTCCTCTCTCATGATAGGGTGATGACTAAAGACAAGATTATAAGAAGAGGTATGGAGGTCTCTAGTCTTTGTTGCTTTTGTGATGATATCGATGAAACTAGCGAGCATCTTTTCTATGATTGTTGGAGGATTCATAGGATTTGGGATTATTTTATCGAAGGTATTAGAAGTAATTGGATTCACACCTCCAATGTTTCTATTAATATCAAGTCTTGAAGATTCAATTGGGAAGATGATCGTCTTAGTCGAATTTGGAATAATATCCCGGTAGCAACTTGGTGGTGCATATGGAAAGAGCATAACGCTAGAGTTTTCGAAAACAAAAGAAAAAGTTTGGATGGTATGATTAGAAACATTAAACTTCAAGCTTTCTTTTGGTCCGAATCCAAAACCAAAATGTTAGGTTTAACCGCTAACTTAGTTATTGCTCTTTGGGACGCTTTATTTAGGCCCCCTTGATTTAGTGTTATCCTTTTGTTTTCTCTTATGCCTTTTGTATTCTTTGGGTTGAGGTACCCCTCTTAAGTACCCCTCTTCAATGAATTTTCCTTTGTCCGATAAAAAAAAATGATTTTGGGAGTGCACTTTTCTATTACCTGTTTATCCAACTAAAATCTGACTGAGTTTCCATCTCTAATGTTGACAGTTGAGTGTCCTCGATGACATGTTTTGCCTTTCGTGTTTCCTTCCAAATTATCTTTCCTTAAGGTTTTATTGTATCTTTGACCCATATATGCCTTCATATTCCCGTTCTGTTTTCCCTTGTATAATTATTCTCCATAATTAATACATTTCTTTATATATCTCCATATTCACTTAGCTATGAGAGGTTTATTCGTAAGTTTCATGTCTCTTACAACTAATCCTCCAAACCCATTCGGCCTACAGGTCTTCTTAAGAGATCCAATAAAAAAATAATTATATGTTGTAGTTCCTCATAAGAAATATCTATTTTTCTCTCAACTGCAGGAGGTATTAGAAAGATTGACACGTATTATATTACAAGCTGTCAAGTGAGCCCTTGGGAAACACTAACCTCCCTGCTTTATATAACATTTTCATCCTCCATGGGGTTATCTTTTTTTGAAATTTGTCTAAGATGGCTTCCCAAACTTGTGTGGACATGCCGGTAAACCCCACGAAAATATATATCAAGATATTTCAGAGGCAGCTTCTCAATCTCAAAGTTGAGAATCTTAACAATTCCACTTATTCTTCTATTTGCACCTCACACTAACTACAACACTTAATTTTATCCAAATTGACCCTCAAACCTGTTAAACTTCAAATATTTGGAGAATCAATAGTAGGTTTTCGCATCTTTTTTACTACCATCTAGAAATACCAATGTGTCATCGGGAAACTACAGGTATGACATCATTGTTGATTTGATGTATGTATCCCTAACACATATTCAACTTTAATTCATTTTTCATGAGATTCAAAAACACTTCAACTACCAATGTGAACAAGAATGTTGACATTGGATCACCCTGCCTTATTTCCTTATAAGGTTGAAATCTTTCTGCAAAATTGTCATTTATGATGAGAAATTGTTGTTGTTGTGTTGCGGAGATAAAAACATGATATCCAGCTCATCCACCTCATATCGAAACCAGAATATTTCAATACATGATCAATGGAGTACCACTCACATTTCAAAGGCGTTTTGAATGTCTAACTTATATAAAACTACAGGATTGTTTCTCTTGAATCTTGATTATATTGGCTTTCCTGCCACCAAAATGTTATCCAATATTTGCTTTCTTTTGTTGAAGGCCCAGGTTGTCATTTACAACTTTGGAATGACAGTTTTGAGCCTCGCAATAACCTTGGACACAATTTTACACAATCTACGGACTAGACTTATGGGTCTAAAGTCTCGTGGAGAGCTAGATACCTCTTTTTTTTTAAATCAAATTGACGAAGGAACAATCTGTTATCCAATTCATTCTCTTTTCTACGTGGAATTCACTTAAAACAACCATTAAGTCTGTCTTTATAGTAGGCCAAGCTTCCCTAATAAACCTCATATGATAACCATCGGGGCCCTGCTGGACGACACTGACACTGAGAAACGAAAATTAGGGGAGCAAATGGGATTAGCTACCCCGATAGTCATAGCCGTAAACGATAGATATTAGCCGATGTATGTATCGACCCTTATAGTACTGTAGCTAACGCGTTAACTATCCCGCCTGAGGAGTACGTTCACAAGAATTATTCTTGAATCTTTTGACTATGCAAATGATATCTATCTCAAAAGATTTAATGTTAGCCTAATCTAATACGTAGGAAAAAATAACTAAAACAAACTCGAAAATTTATACAGATAGAATATTATTTTTTTTAGATTTATATATATTTTTTTGTACTAGTTTAATAACATTTTATTCGAGCTAGTTATTATAAAAATTAAAACCTTAATTATTAGTAAAACCTTAATTATTAGTCCTTCACAATAATTACCATAAAATTTGAAAATGATAAAATTATAAAGAAAACAAAACCTTAATTATTAGGCCTTTATAGTATGGATAGCATTCCATGCAACCTAGTGACTATGCGGTTGTTTATATAAAATTCGAGAGCACCGTAAAATAAGAAAACCGAAATCCAAATTAAAATGTACTACTACAAGCAATAGGAAAGAAACAACAATGCCCCCACAAGTGTCTATTTTTTTTTTGTATGTAAATTAGAAGTTCTTTTTGGTGGTAACTCATTACATAATAATACGCTCTTATAGTAATAACTTATTTTATTATGATATTTACAGATACAATTATAAGGTAAAGTTGAGTAAATCGACACTTATAGGTAGCACCACACTTGTTGATTGTTTTCAAAAGGGTGTCAAAATCCACATAAAAGGTGTTAATTGTAGTAACTTACGGTGTGTGAATATAATCGATTGCAACTGACTATCGAATCACCTTGACTTTCAAGATATTGATTTCATCTCGACATTAATTAAATTAGATTGGTTGGGAATTAACTTCAAAAAGCACATAGGATTCTATTACTATTATGATAAAGATTGCTTTAGTTGCAAGATGTCTCTTACACATGTAAACGCTTTGGAGGAATTGCTGCATTTTTCACATCTAATTTTATTTGAAAGATAAGTACTCCATATAAGTCTATGTTGCAATTAACCCCGCCATATTTCGATTGTGTAATGATGCGCAATAAAACCTCTCTATTTTCTTTTAAAAAAAAAAGCCTTTTGAATTTCAGCTAATATTAATAATATACTTGTATCAAATCAAAATAATAAATAAAAACAAGATAATACTTCCCTTTAAAAAAAAAACCGTGAGTTTGTACAATTTAAAAAAAAACATAAAAAAATTTATATTTTAGTAGTATTTTTTTAATCTATTTTTATATTTTAAAACTTTGAATTGACACATCTTATAAATTAAAAGATGGATCTTTATATATATTATATTGTTATTTTTTATTTTAAAATACATAAGTAACAAATATATAAATATAATTATTAAACTTTTTATTTTTTTTAGAAAAAAATAACACTAGTAATCAGTAAGGATATGTTTGAAAAAATAACAAAAAAATAAAAAAGATTAATTTTAGGATAATAATAGAAAATGAAACGAAAGGAATATGAAATAGGATATAAAATAGCGTCCGAAGAGAATATAGAGAACTGTTTCTGAAATTCCCAATAGGAGAGCTAGCTAGTGGGCGTTGAAGGGTTGAAACTCAACTTGAAAGACTTTTTTCAGGCATCCTCAATTCCTTTCTGCATGGGGAACTTGTAAAAGACAAGAAAAATATAGATATCAGCGAACATGATTCTCTTTGGATAAGCAAATGTCAATTCAAGTCAAGTCATTTTAGTGCCCACCAATATTAGATGCTTCTGTTTCTATATGCTAAATGGACGTTCTGAATTGACTCATTAAGAGTAGACAAACAAGACGCTGAATTGATTCCTTCCCTCTTTTAAGAGAGTGATATGACAAAGAAACTCATGTGCATTAACACAGAAATTTTATGTGCCTAGCCTAGGTTCTAACTTCTACATACAGTACTCGTGTATGTTACCCGGCCAAAACCAAGTTAAGCGCCAATTTTTAGCGGCCATCCTGGACAGCAATTCCACTCGGGTTGGGACATTCAAAAGTTATACCGGAAAAAAAAAGCGTATAGAGAAATAGAAAAAAGTTGTACGTATTGTCGTGTTCTATTCCAACAAGCCGGTAATGGCTTCAGTGCAATATAGGGGTGGAACTAAAACTTGGTTTATCTAGGTTCAAGCCTCTTTCAAAAGCCTATAATTCCTTTTTTTAGAAAAACCTATTTAAAATTTTATAAAAATTCAACCCCGATACACTCCTAGTTCCACCACTGGTGTAATGTTATGGTTTATTAGCAGTAACTGACCCAGACCGGTGATATGCTGACCTAGAACTTTAAGTATGATTCATAAAACATTGTACATAAGTAGTTTTAGAAACACAAGAAGAACAAAGAGGAAGAGCTTTGTGTAAGAAACAGTTTTCCGAGTCTTTCCTTTAATTCTGTAGGTATAAAGTGAATATTTAAGTATTCATAAAGTCATTGGACATCGATTAATTAAAGATGTCCATCGGTTATTAATTAGCCAACATAACATTATTACATAAACACAGCAATTTATTCCTCTCCACCAACAAAAACAAATACGATTATAACATTAAAAATGTTGTAAAATGTAAACCCAACATGCAGGAACATAGCTTTGCAGTGATATAGCAAGGATATCATTTTCGCGGGGGCAGGCACGGACCTAAATGGCTAATATTATTTTTAAATCCAGACTATTGACTTGATCAAGTTCAATATTTAATAAAAATACAAAATAACCTTGTAGATCGGGAGGGTTATCCAGACTAAAGCCCCTGTTAATCCTCTCATACCTCTGTCCCAAACTATGGTTATAATTTGTACTTTGCATTTGTTAGTTAAAGGCTGCCCAAAAATTATAGATGATAAAAGATACCTAATTTCAAATTTTTAAGTAAACTGCACTCCACATCAATTATTAGTGGACTATATTTCGATTTAGTATATATTTTAAGTCTAGTTCTTTAGATTAGATAAATAGAATTAGAAACGATATGAGTTATTTTATATTTTCAATGGGCTAAGGCTGGTTAGGCTAGTAAATTTTTTAATTTGCTATGCCAAGTGGCCTAGTAAACTTGTCTCGCCATTATAGAAAAAAGTGTTACGAGACAGAGTTTTTATCGCCAACGATCAGAATTCTGTGCTTAACCTAGACTCTGTCTTCAACGACTGGTTCTCTACCGGTTATAAGACATTCCTATTATTTCTTTATATCTTATCCACATTTCTTTCTCCACCTTCCCCATATTTATTCTCCAAATTCTTTTTAAACATATTTCTCTCTAATTTCTTGTTGTACTAGATTTTTTCAAAATGAGTAATCTAAGGGCAAAAAGAAACAGAAAACACAAAGCATCAAGCAACACCCTAATGAGTGATTAAACTAGACTCAGAATAAAGAACATGAGTTCGCAAATGTTAGATAATAAGTTGGTCCTGCTGTACTCCCTGAACATATATTTATCCATCAAGAGCAAATTAACTCAACCAAACTAAAATGTGGATGGTTTGAGTTCTCAAATATGTACGAGTTCCTTCCAGTTGTTGTTAAGTAAAGAGTCCGACTATACCCTTGATGACGTTTTTATTTTATAAAAACTGGAAACCACTAGATTTAAATTGTTCAAGTTATGTTAGAACGCTGGCAACAAATACGTTATATTTCAAGGATTTCAAATGTGGTAAGTTTGTTTCTTCTCTAATTTATAAATCGTGAAAATCTTCAAATATGTGACATAAATCTAAAATATAATCATAAGAGAAACTTAAATTAAGATCATGAACATAAAAATTGAATTGAAACATATGTCGAAATTGACAACCTCTTTGTACTCTAAAATCTATGTGATTGCATAGCAGAGAGAAGAAAAAGAGATAATGAACTGAAATCATTATAGGTATATACTTAAGGTTATTTTAATCATTATAAAAATATAAAAATTGAAAGTTTATTCAGAAGCCCTGAATTCTAAAGTCTTGGGCTTATAACAAAATCTTAAAGTTTGGAAGTTGATAGTATATGATCCATTGGATGGGCTTTATATTTTAGAACACATATAATGTGGGGTTGTTATTAGTTTTCATTATCTAAAATTGTTGGCATCATCATTTACTATTGTCGAACTAAATTGTAACGTAGTCAAATGAGATTTATATAGATTTTTATTTTTAGTGACTCCTAGAGATTCTCTGGAAATATGAAGATAATCACTATTTACGACTAATCAATTTTAAATTTAACAATATGCTCAAAATATTACATAAACCATCAACGTACCGTAAAAACAAAGTAGTCTTCCCATACTTCTTCTGGGGCTTCTAACAACCCATTAGATGGGTTTATCCCAAATCCAGAACCAATCTTAAAAAGCTTCACTTACTACATCAAACCTGTTTTTGAACCATTTCATAGCACCTTTATAGTTTTTGTGTGTCTTATTGCAGTTAAATTTCTGGTTTATAACCGTTAAAATACTAGTCTCAATGGTTCTCTTGCTAAATGAACCATTCTTATCCTTCCATCCACGTTTTGTTGCATCAACCAACATACTCAAAAGTACTTCCCTCTCTTGGTTTGTCCAAGAAGAGTAAACAGTCTTTCCTGTGTTACCATTAGCACCACCTTGCCTTAAAGGATCCATTCTATTACGATAACTTAAAACATTATCATATAGTATACATGTGTATATAACTAATATCAGTGAAGTTCACATATACAAAAACTCTAACAATAACAATAGAAAAAAACCCTTGATTGAACTGGACAAGGAAAACATATTCGGAACTTACTTGGTACTTTGTGAAAGGCCTGTAAAGCCGATGTCTTTGTGAAAGGCCCGTAAGAACAAACAAACTTTTAAATATTTGAGAACATCAACAGAATTCAAAGACCAAGAGAATGATAATCAACTAATAAGAACATACCTTCAAAATCAGAAGAACAATTCAATTGCATGTTTTACTTTGAGATGGTATATGTATATATAGATGAAGATCATAAGTCTGAAAAGGAAACCAAAAAGTATATTCAAAAATCCGCATGAGAATTTTTATAATTGTTGTGTATAGGTTAGATCTTAGCATAATATGGAATAAAAAATAACTTATGTGCAATAATTAATTTTGCATATCATATCCAAAATCTTGCATATCAATTATCTCATAATCATTAAAATGAAAATAAAAAGGAATATTTTGCAAATAAATTTTCAAAAATAAATGTGATACTCGTCGCCTTAGTGATATCAGAATACGAAGAAAAATCAAAATTGAAGTTATCAACAAAGTGAAAGTAATTTTCTGATAATTATAGTTACATGTGAATGGTACTCAGAAATTCTTATGCCAATACCAACTTAAATTCAGAATATGACATGTTAATTGAATGTTCATTGTTAAAAAAAGTGCCAACATACTGCTAACTTGTTCATTCTTTGAACTTATCAGTGAACTCCAATAACAATTGAGGAATCTTTATCTCATATGATCCAAAAGCCGAAAGTATTAGATAAGCAAGAAAAATTACAGCACAAGACTTAGTTTCAGACTCTATCTTACCTTGGTTTCTTCGGCAATCAGGAATGGGAGGATACGCTACAGCAACTGGCATCCCAGATGGTTGAAAACCATCATTGCACGGTTCAGTTTTAGGTTTGACCAACACATTTGTCTGAGCGCCATTAGCTAACTTCTCTTTAGGCGGAAATGGCTCAATTCATGGTTCAGTCTTAGGCTCTTTGAGGCAGACTACAAAAGGCGTTGTTGGCACTTCTCTTTCGCTCCTTTTGCAAATTGTAGGTGCAAGAAGAGACCCCTTTCCCCTGTCTTCAAAATTGATATGAGGTGAAACAGGCTGAGCATGTTCATTCCTTTTCCTCCTCAACTGCAGCTGTGTTGGTGTCTCTTCAGTTTCGTCTCTAGAAAAATCCTCATAAAGCAATAACCGTAGCTTATTTCCTCCTGGCATACTTATGTTCATCGGAACAGCCTCATGTCCAGATAATCCTTGCCCATATGTTTTAATCCCTTCTTCCCTAGGAGTCAAATCAAAATTTGGGTCGTTTAGCCTTCTCACTAAAGGCCGCGAACATTGATCATCTTGTCTCGATCTTTTTTAATCTTGGAGGTCCAGAATCCTCATGCGATTCAAATACTTCTTTCTACTTCCTCTTCGGTTTATCATCAACCTAACAAAATAAATGAATAATCAAGATCCAATCACATTAAACAAAAAAACATAGCGAAAACATAAGTTATCCTAATAATGTAATGCAGCAGCAGTAGTAGTATTACCTTATTTTCATATTGGTATTCAAAGATAGCATCAGCAAGAACTCTATAATTTTCATCCTCAATAAGTTCCCAATTCTTGTCATAGAGTTTTAACAGATTCTTCAAGACTGGTTTAACTTTCTTCTCAGAAAGACCTAAGTCTTTCATAGCACTAAATGCCATCACAACCCTCGAATTAATCGACTTGATCAAATGATTCTGATGAGTCCACCCACGCACTACCAATCTCACATTATATTATTAATCAAGCCTAATACACAAAAAAAAGAAATTAAGAATCATAATCAAAGATCTATACAAACAATTACATGATCAACTACAATAACACACCCAAATAAGAAATGAATTGAAGTAGGAAGAGGCAGGAATAAAACAGAAATTGACAAAAACATGAAGAAATCAGAAGTAAAAATGAACTAAGGTTAACCTTAATTAACTAAACAGGTTTGATCAAAAGGGGAAAATCATCTGAGAAATTATCGAAAAAAAGAAGAAAAAGGAAGAGATTATGATATCTAATTTGGGGTAGTTAAAAGGAGTACTTACAAAAGAAAGAGACTTGGAGTGCAGATGTAGTAAAGGAGTAAACGAGGAATCAATCAATTACAAGGTGAATGTTACAGCAGAGAATCTAGTAATTTTTGGTGAGAATGACAACAGAGAGTGAGAGTTTAGGGCAAGAAGAACAGAAGGAACTGGAACTGTGGAAAAAAGGAGGTGACGAAAGAGAAAATATGTTTTTTGTTTTTAAATATAATTTTAGTATTAAGTGAGTGGGGTTAGAAATCGGATGAGGTCAGACCATTTTTTTGTTTTTAATTTAGTTTTTAATAAATTTTATTCATTAATAAATCGGTCTACTAGCCGGTATGTTCTTTTTTTCTGTTTTTTTTTAATCATACTTTTGTTCTTTTACAGATAATCCCATTGATGTATTATGAGTAGATGTTTACTACTTGATTCTGGTAAAAAATGGTTAATGATTCCTAAAATTTATCTTCTAATTGTCGATGTAATCATTTTATTTGGCCTGATTGTGATTTTTTGATTTTTCCATATAAAACCAAGCAATTCCAGGGAATGGCAGAAGAAGAAAGAGGGGAAAGAAGAAGAAGATAAAGGCTGAGGAATGAGGAAGAAAAAGAAATTAAGGCAGAAGGGAGTTAAGAAATAGCCGTGGATGAATTTTGGTCATTCGATAAGGCTGAGCCGCTGAGGAATGATGACCCTATGGATTATATCTGTTCTACACAAATTTTCAAGTCTCTCAAAATATCACCTTTAAGGGAGAGATTTTGTTCATGCCTATTTTCATCAAAAAAAGTCTCTCAAAATCTCAATAAATAACAAATCAATGATTTTGAAGTTTATATCTAATAACAAGAGTGTTTGAGTGACTCTTAACAAATCTTAATCCAATAACATGGTGTTTTTAGAGAATTTAAAAAACTTAGAAAAAATCTCTATCCAACAACAAGAGAGTTTGGGAGCCTCTGTTATAATCTCAATTGACTAACAACATATTTGAAAATTATCTACAAATCCTTATAAGTCACATTTTACTATCCCTGACCAAATCGTAAATTACTTGGATTATTAATGTACTTTCCATAATTTAAATAAATAAAGACTAATATGTACCTAGTTGAATGAGTCATAAAATTGGATCCAATTTTGGACTAACATCATGTTTGGTTTTTGCGGACTCGGCGTATGATTTGACTCGGCCCCTGATTCAGCACGAATCAAATATCATACCGTTTATTTTTTAGTTTAACTCGGATCTAATCCCTAATTCGGATCCGTTTAAGTCAGGGAACAATGATTCATAGGACCTAGCCAGTAATCGTATATTTTTAAGTTAATTGAGTCAAATTTGATTCAAAAACAAACACATTAGGTCGGATCGAGGGGTGTTCATTTTTATGCTTGAACCGATTCGTACAAGATTGGATTGAAGCTCGGCAATGACCAAAACCGTTAATCAACCGATTTATGTCGATGCATTTGGCGCATCATCGTCTTTTGTATTGCCGTTAGGTTAAAAACCGTCTCTAGTTTGAATTTCCCACTTCCAAGTGAAAATAAAGATTTTTATATCTTTACATTTATCTCCGCTGGATGAAGAAATCACTTTCTTTCTCCTCAAATTTCATCTCTAACTCAGCCTAACTCTTGATTCCCAAAACCCTAATTTAATTGAAATGGTTCAAATTATTCCTACACAAACCTTATCTTCTCCAACATTTATAATAAACAAAGTTTCTGCTACAATCAGTACAAAGATTCGAATATTTTGTTCTAAATCAAGGCTATTTTCTGATTCTCCCATTGATCTTAATGGTACTGGAAATGGTAGAAATAGGGTATTGAGAGTTAGTTCTAAGGTTAAGGATAAAGTTTCCAGTGCTGAGCTTAAAGAAAAATGGTTAACTTCTTTATCTACTCCTTTACATGACGAGTCAGAAAGTAATGATAAGAGATTAGTGGAGTGGGTAATTGGGGTTGATCCTGATGTTTCTGGAGCTTTGGCATTGTTAAGAAGTGATGAATTTGGTTGCTCTGCTCAGGTAATGAATTTTCTACTCAACCAGTTTCATTATTTTGACTCAGACACTTTGGAAAGGAGCAATACAAGAACAGTTTTTCTAGTTTCAGTCTTAATTTCAAAATTATTTTTGTTTCCTGAAATCCCCGCGAATGTAATCTGAGATATCAAGGTCTCTAACTACTCTTCTCTAGGGACTCGGTTTTTCCTCATTTTGCAAGGCTTTAAAGAAGTATCTTTATCTCCCTGATCAGAAGTTCTATTTCTCTTGGGCTCCATTTGGTATCTGAGAAAGTTTTGCATGGTGCTAATGAGATAGCATGATAATTGTAGTTTGCATCGAGCCTTAAGGTTAAAGGCAAAAAGGGTGTACAAATTTCCACCACCCTTTCTGCTCATCTTAGTCTAGAATGCAATTTATATTCAAAGTTTTGTGTAGTATCCTACACAAGTAAAGCCTTTTTCCTAATTTGCATCATCCAAATTCCTCCCGAAGATATGTGTTTGTATAAAATAAGAAACATTTTGATGCTTAATGATTGGAAATTTGGTTTTAGGTTTTTGATAGTCCTCATGTGCGATTGTTGGTTGGCAAAACCATGCGAAGACGTTTAGATACAAGATCTATCGTTCAGTTACTACGGAGCTTTAATGCTCCACCAGGTATAATTGAATTTTACTTTCTTATCGAGCTTTTTAGATTCTGTTATTTAGAGTTTTGAGTCGTGTGTGGATTAGCGGTAAGCAATGGTCGGAAGGATAAAAGCTTTCTCTTAAATAACTTTCAAGAATCTTTTGTTCATTATCTAAGAGTATGCAACCTTAAGCACTAATCACCAAAGACCGAATGTGATCACCCTTGCACAGCATCTTTATTATTATTATTAGTAGTAGTATCTATTAACAGGTCTCCCTCGCTGTTTGCTACTAAAGCTTTACATGTTCACTGGTTGAAGAACTAACTTCCCATACTCATGCAAAGCTTAAATATTTTCTTCTCAAACTTTTCTTAGTGAGCTGTTTTTAACGTCTCACACACATAATATATCAATGCATTAAATAAAAATATGTGGAAAATGGTTACCTTTTTTTTCTTTTTGTTATACCTTTTATTTCACATTTGATCAGCCTCATCGTTGTCTTTTTTCTTCCTTGAATCAGAGCCAGCATGAAATTGGCATAACACTGCATCACGCTGTCCTTTCACATATTACCAACTGGCATAGTATTATACCATTTTTTGCGCACTTTTGATTGTTACAGTCTAACAGATAAATAATCAACTAACTTAGCTCTATTTTCACCATATGGTTTGGATCAAGATAACTTATCTAATCAAAATGCTTTTTGTTACACAGGAACGACTGCCTATGTTGAGCAATCAACCCCTTTCCCTACAGATGGGAAACAGGTTCAGTTGATAATAACTTGGTTCCTTAACTATCTTGAATCATCTTGTGTGTGAAACACTTTAAATAATTGTCATCCACTTAATTGAATTTCTGAAGTGGGCTTCATGGTTGCAATTTTGGATATGCTTTATCTCATACCGGTGGAGGAATATATAAATGTTTTGAGGTATTCTAAAAAGTATTTGTTCATGACACTTTCCTATATGCAATACAGGGATGGTGGAGTGGAGGATTTGGATATGGGATATGGACTGGGGTCTTAGTAGCCTCCGGATTTTCTGTTGTTCCGGTGTCTTCGCTCATGTGGAAGAATCACTTTGAGCTTGCAGGAAGCCGTTTGAGTAAGGTGTGTCTGATCCGTATGTTACATGCACTCACAACATTTCTTGATATTTTGGAAAATGTTTAGGTAATTACTACCAGTTAGTAGTATCATCTAATTTGACAATTCTAAGAATATTTGGGTTTTAGAAATACCATCCTAGTATCACTGCATAATCGAAACCAGACACTGTCCCATGACGACACACAATTTATTCGGGTGATAACTGGGTTTATTATGTAATAGTGGAACAATGAAATACTTTATCTGAGAAGCTAGATTAGTTCCTAATCTATATCAGTTTTTTTTAGTAGTTTTACCATGGGGATATGTTTCAGAAGGTGAATTGGTACGTAGTCAGTACGTGTATAATCTAGCTTGAGTTCCGGGTTTATCAACATTCTGCCATTTAAAGGATTGCATAGAGATGGTTGCCACTTTGAAATTTGTGTTGTTCCATGGATCAATATGCTGAAGGATATCACAGTTTATTCTCGATATGGGTCCTTGATATAGAAACTCCTTAGGGAATTAATCTCATTCCCTTCACCTGATCTCATCTATGTCACTTTCTTCACGGCATATTATGTTTTGTATTTGTACCTAAAATTACTAAGGTGCGCTTGCTTGCAGAAATTGTGATTAAGCTGAGCATTTCACAGTAACGACATACAAACATTTTGTGATTACTGAAGTTTTTGTAAAGACTATCACTTGCTTATATTGTTCAACTGTCCTCAGCCAAGCACTGCCTTTAAAAACCATCAGTTAACCATGATGAATTTTGGATTTTCTCAGGATGATAGCAGAAAGGCTGCGTCAACACTATTTCCATCTTTGAGTTCCCAATTGACGCGGAAGAAAGATCACGGTACATATTTTCTTCTTATTGATCAGAAAACATGAGCTTCCACTCTTGTTTTGGTTTGGCTTTAAGGGACGGGATAGGAAACTTCTTATTTCAAGGACAAAGTATACCACTGCAGGAAGAGATGAAACCTTGCTTTGCGCACACTGCAAACATCACTGCAAAGCCTATTATCAACCAGTGCTCTGTGCTTTAAGTTTGTCTGACTGCCCCATAGAAACATTTCAAGTCTTATTTGTCCTTTGGAATGGTTCTCGATATCTCAAAACACAACAAAGCTATACGCTAGTTAAAGTTGTGTCACCTACCCGTCTGAACTCGAGTCGAATTTCTCTCACACCCCATACAAACGTGAAGTTTGTATCGCATGCTACCTAGAGGTCATGTGGTTGTTGAAACCTAGTGGCAAGGGGTTGGGTTGCATATCCCTATTTATGGGCAGTGTTTCGCTTTTCTTCCCTCTCTGCTAATAATTTAACTATTGCTTTGTCTTCTTTCATTCTACCTCCATCACTTGTAATTGCTTTGATTTCTTACTCTCTCTTCTTCTTCTTTTTTTTTAAAAAATATTTGCAGGTCGAGCTGAGGCTCTTCTCATTGCTGCATATGGTAAAGGCCTTGTACTGAAATCCGAAGAACTTTTAGAACCTGAAGCCCCTTTACCAAAATCCGAAGAATGTCTTTTATAGAGTCGCATGCCATTCTAATGAAACCTGGATAACAAATTACCTTGACATTGATCGACCTTACTTTTCAACCTACATTCAGCTTTTAGTTACCCGAGTGTCTTTGGTAATACTGAGGTATGAGATGAGTTGCATCAATTGAGTTATTATGTATATCAGTCATGGCTATGTTTAGGAAAGTTGTATTCAACTTTGCAAAATTAGCATTTTCATCAGTTGTTGGAAATCATTGGTGTAAGCTATTTGTTAGCTGTAGGGTACCAACATATTGATAGCAACACAAGTTTGTATACTAAAGAAATTTATTTTCAAGATCCTTACCGTGGAAATTACAAAAAGTATTGCTGCTGACTTGCCACATTCTGCCGTTTTGGACAAAATTACATTGTTCAACGGTGGTGGTCTGGGGAGGAGGATATAGGAAACATGGAATGACTCAAGGTTTTTATGCAGCATTGGTCAAACTTCCAACATTAATCTCTCTTTTTTAGAGTAAAACATGAAGGGCAGTATAGTTTTAAAATTTTCTGTCTGTGCAAGGTTTCAAGTTTTTTCTCTATATGTGCATTGTTTAGAGTGGTCATATGATCTCTGTATTGGCATGTTGATTTGAGGTGTATTTATCAAACCCTCCTCGGGGTCAGGCAAACAGATGAAGATAATCCCCCAACTGTGAAGCAGGTTCGAAAAATACAAATATAAGAACATATAGATCGGATGAGTACAAACTAAGAAATTCCCTTAATCTAGAAAGAACTAACAAGCATAACGCAATTCTTATGTTTAAGTACACTATCTTTGGGAGCCTAAAACTTGCCAATTGCTTAAGTACTGTCTCCAGGAGCCTATAAGGTGTTAGCACTCTGCCAATTGAATTGAAAAGGCTGGTGTTACTGTCAGGACAGAGTCTAGATCAAAAACTTACATGAAATAACAGTACAATCTAATAACAAAAATACTGTTTGAGATTCTCATGTCCTCATAACACTAGAATACGAAAAGTCAGGCGAGATTTGCATCCACTAGCTCTTTTCTTTTGAGTGATCCTGGAAAGTATAGTTCAAATTCTATTTAAGAATGATCTGATGGATGTTTCCCTCAAGAATTCCAATCAGAGATTGACGAATGCAATGGAACCATAGTTCTTTATTCTATTTAAGAGTTATCTCATAAATTACTCCCTCATAATTTCGAACCACAGACCGGGTCCCAATAACTTCATTGACTAGCATTCCATGTTTGACAGCTTCCTCTATAACCATTGCATCCATCCTGCAACAGTAAAATCTTTAGGATAACTAATATTTTGGACAGAACCCTTTTATTGTTTCTTGTTTTATGTAAAAAAGAAGATTGGGAAAGAACCCTCTTTTACAAGATATGCATGTTAGAATTTCGGATGCACTACTTTGGTCGAATACTATAAAGTGACACGGAAAGTAAGCTAGTTTGGATCTGCAAGAGGTTCTAAGCCCAAGCGGAGATCCTAAGATGATGTATTATGTAAATTAATCTCCCAGAACATTAAATCTTCTACTACTAAAATGACATACTAGATTCATTGAGTACTTTTCATTACAAGACAAGCATATTTATACTAGGGACTTACCTAAAATCTTTGACCTTTGGCTCACATACTAATCCTATTTGCTCTCATTCGCTTGCTGTCTATCCGATTGACCCATAAATTCAATAAACCGAAAAACAAGTTACTCTTCATCTTCTTTGTTACATTAACTGTCAGTTGTTTGTCGTCCCCTAATTTTTAATTTTCAAGTGAAGTTTTATCTTTTCAGCTGTCTAATTTCCAGCAACGGAGCCTTGTTTTCTTGATCAGTTACCTCATATAGTATATGCAGTATTTCGATTTCTAGATTAGCATATATAGCATTATTTTAGTGAGCATCCTAAGTTTTCTCACTCTGAAATTCTAACAATCCTCAAATAAGATTTGTCTAAGCCTTACCCGAATGAATAAAATCTAGAGTCCAAGGCTCTGAGATCTGAGTGTTGTGCAGGAGAATCTATACTTACGTCTTAGCCCGAGATACATAGCCTAGAATGAATTTGCAGTTGTCCTTTCCTCGAAATTGAAGTAGCTTTTCCACTGTGTTGAAAAGTGGGGGGATGCTAGATTGTTGAAAGCTTATATATTGTCAAGGAAGAGAGACAAACAAACATTTAAAAGACAATGGGAAGTCATCAGAAAATTTAAAGGTAAAAGTAAGGATATAGATGTCAGCTCCGAGAACCAAATCAAATCCTCTAGGATATCTTTTTAAAATTTGGCCGATTTGATCAGCATTTCCCCATTCTAGCTTCTCAGCTGCCAATCCTAGAATGAACACCAAACCAGGTTATTACTTTATCGAGATTTGCATGTATATTGCCCTTTTTTTTCTTCTCTTACCAGCACAGCAGTCAGGAATTCCAGAGGATGTATTCAATTCTATATTTTTCTTCATGATCTGTAAATAGACTAAAAAAATTATAGTGTGGAGCAGGAGAAAGGATAATGGACTTACAAACAATTCGAATAAAAAAATTTAAGCTTGCCTTGACTACTTCGTCATTATGATCAGTTAAAATAACCTCTCGACAAAATCTGCTGCACAATATACCAGTCACACCTAATAAGCACGAGACGCACCTCATAAATTAGTCCATATGTTTGGATTATCCCTAGTGAACAAGATATTTTCATGACAATGAGCTACCAATAAAGAAAACATTAATAGCCTATAAATGTTAACACTGCTGAAATGTAAGGTTTCCAAATCACCATTTAACATTTTTTTTCCTAATCGATCCGTCAAACATTCAAATACTAGGAAATGCTGATGGAAAAGTCTTGTGTTGTTTTTGTACTTACCAACGCCCGAACCCAATTCAATAACAGAACATCCTTGGACAACATGAGGGTTCTGTGAGAGGTAATTGTTCAACAGCACACAACCTGGCCATACCATTTGACCAGTAAGATCATAATCAGCTGCAACAAAATTTGTCAGTGAATTAGATGAAGAAAAATTAATGTGTTCATTCCAACAAAACTGCACGTATCATGAAGATAATTCTTTCTTTTTTGGTTGATGCTGAGAGAGAAAAGACAAGGACACATACAGGTCAAAAGAATTATCCTAGCATCACCATTTTAGTTTTATAATCGTCTTTGAAGTTGATATAGATACTGATTACCTTATTAATATTGCTATAGTAAATTTTGATGGCAGTTTGATTAACAAATAACAATCTACCTAACTAATACAAGTACATAGTACATTAAATGAGTGACATAAATGAAGGATGAATCCAAAATGTTAAGCAGGGTATCTGAAGGAAAAAGAACAAAAAATACGTTGAGAGGAAGTTGGAATTCATGATTCCATATGCCACAAACCAAATTTATGTGCAACCATCTAACATAGATTCGAGCAAAAATGTAAAATCCCTGGCATCTCTAGAATCTCTACTCTTAAGTAAAGATGAATCGGCTCTTATGGACTATGTTAAAAAAACAACAACTAGTAATCGAAAAGAAAACATAGTTCATAGGTCATCTACTCTCAAAATCCACCTGGCTAAGCAGAAAGAAGCATTGTAGTATCAATTTTAACGATGATTAACTAAGCAAGTAGCATTTTAACAATTGTTTGCTAAACGTTCTGTTTACTAATTATAATAACCTCCTAAAATCATATTTTCAACAAACCCTAGGGTTTCAATATCCTATAATTTTATAAGTTCTTGAATTTGGAACTTGGATATGAAAGGTACTTATTTTCATGTAAAAGGCAGAGTATGTTATGATCAGCAAGACTACTCCCATCTTCTTTTTCATTCAGAATCACCCTAGGTTTAAGCCTCCATTTATTTCTTATAGACAGACGAAAAACAAGACTAAAACATAACATTACATATTGAGCACAATGGATTGATATAGGGTACAGTGGGTATCTGTTTTGTTAAAATTTAAAATTATTCTTTAAATTGAAAGTAAGACTTACTTGAAGCTGATTGAAGACAGAGTAGCTGAAGTTCTAAAGACCCAAAGGTGAAAGTGGTAAGCTCGTAGCTGTAAATCAAACAAGAAACAGTCATTATCAGATTGTATTTCTTTAGACAAAAGATAAAAAAGATAATGGATTTTTACTTGTCATTCATGAAGAAAGACGGATCCAGACAGACAACATCGTCTTCTTCTTCCTCCTTGCCCATTGTTTGATTTGCTAGCGGTTTCTCTTTCTCTAAGGACGTGTTCGCAAAGAGGGATTACAGACGCTAATCGCTGTGCAGCAGCAGTGGGCTGTGCCGTTGTGTGCTGATATCTCGATGTTTGGCAACGGTTACCCCTTCCAAGTCAAGTTGTAAGCGACCTATTCTAGGGGCTGGGTCATATTTTTTTAGGATTTCTTGGGTTATGAGTTATTCTCATTTGGTAGGGTAGTGGGACAAGGGTTAGGGCTGAGAAAAATATTTAAGTTACCCTTTTTCAGACAATTAACTTATTATTCTTATATAATGCAAAATAACTAAATTATTTTTTTTTATTTTTCAATTTTTTTAAAATAATGAGGAGTATGAAAATTTTAAACTTCATTGATAATAAAATATTATTATGTAATATCTAATAACATGTATAAATCGGAATACATGATTAGTATAATTATCTTGAACCGAAAGAAAACGGAAACAAAATTTTATGTCAAATATATGTAAACTAACAGGGGAATTGAAATCTTCTAATAGTTTATCACCATTTTGTTTGATATTCTCTGAGAAGATAAGATATTTCCATATAAGAAGTAATGTGCTCAAATTCAATATCAAATTCTGTAATCTCTGATCATCACGTCCGTAAAAGGTTGAATGAAAGATTAAACAAAATCGAAATCCCTCCAGAAGATATGAGAAACCGTAATGACATATATTTTCCATACGTATCAAAAATAAATGTACTATAATATCAATTGTTATAATGTAATTTGTTTTATTTACATATATATATACATACCAACATAGGTTAATCTACTCAGATTTTAGACAAAATTAAAATCTGGACAGAGCAGCAAGAGAATTGTTAAAAAAATCAATAGAGAAGATGAAGATGACGGATAATGAAGATAATTATGTAATTTTTGAAGATAACCGTTTTAATTTAAGATAAAGGTTGCAAAGCGAAACCTAGGAGAGAGAGTGTATTGGGGGATTGAATTAGTCCTGAATTATTTTTTGTTATATACATTTTGTTTGTTGGTATGAAGGGGTAGGGCTGTCAACGGATTGAATTCCGTCGGATTTTAACAAATCCGATAAGGTTAAGGTTAAGGGTTATCGGAATTCCAAAATCCGATAAAATCCGACGGATTATAGAAAACCCAATCCGATAAGGTTAAGGTTAACTTATCGGAAATTCGGATTTTTCCGATAAAATCCGAATTCTGGGTTAAAAAAAAAAAAAACAAAGATAAAATGACTTCTTCTGACTTCATACACATTCAAAATGTTCTAAAACAGAGTTCAGTTCAGTCTCTCAGTCTCACACATGAAAAGAAAATACAAAGACAACCCATAAAAAGTCACAAACAAATAACATGCAGCAAAAGAAATAAAGGCAAATGGCAGACTGCTAGTGCTCTTGCTTGGCTGCTTGCATGTTGTTGCATCAACTTCAGTCTTCAATTTCCATATCTGCATTAGTACACAAATATTCAAAATCAATCAGAAATCAGAAGAACAACAATTGAAACTATGAAAAATTGAGGATAAAGCAAAGGAAAATTTTTTTAACTTGGATCAAAGAAGTCTGGCAACCAATCACTTAGACAAAGCAATGCTTGGACTAATTCTGGATCTAATGAAGTTCTATGTGTTGTAAGAACCCTATCACCATCACTAAACATGGATTCTGATGCCACACTAGTCACTGGAACAGCCAAAACATTATTATGATAAAGCTTCAGTCCTATCCAAGGTGAATCCAAAACAAAATCTAATCGCTCCATGTTTGACTATATGTGCATAGATCATAGAATTCAGCTGTAATATATTCAAGGTAAAATGTGCAGCGTATAAAGGCCCTGAGCTATTGAGCTTACCGGTCCATTTTCAGATTTCAAAAGAAATTAATTAAAAAATGTCTACACAACAAAGATTCAAGCATTGTATTTGTAATATTCTGATTGATTATGACTGCAAGTCTACTTTTAACTAAGGCTGAACTAACGTGCCTAGCCTGAAATAATAAGCCGAATTCAACAAACTACAACCTGTTCACATAACAATTTGAGCCACGAAACAAAAAGCTATGATTTGACTGCTTCCTTCATGAGTCAAGAGGTAAACACAAACAAAGAGATAATAGCTTAATGAGAGATGACTTTACTTGAATTCATAAAGAAAATATATGTGATGCTTGGTTTATACATACACTCGCAAAACGAAAGTTCGAAACACACCAACAGATAATTACTTAATGGGAGAGGATCTTACACGAGTTAACAAAAAAAATATTATATGTGATGCTTTGTTTGTACATTCACTCATATACACCAATACATATTACTTAAAAGAAACCAGACCTAACTCAAGCTAATATATATATATATATTCTTGGTTTCCACATTCAGTCACATACGAAAATTTCAAATACTAAAAAAGCAAAGTGCTTAGAAGTTACTATGTTTGAAATTTACCCAAAATGCAAAGACTAGCTTCAGAAATTTAACACACAATTCTTAACAGATTATAATCATCATTCTTGCAATCAAAGCCAAACCCATAAACAACAAAAAACTCAGGTTTAGAGCCGGGTGAAGGTACTGGTATTTGTTTATATTCTCGGGTAGCTGGGTTCCAAATACAAATACTTCTAGAATATGGTTTAATGCAAACATAGATAATCAATCTTAAGAGCATGACCTAAAAATTGTGATGATGCTGTTGATGATCCAAATTTACAAGATGATCCAATTTTGTACAGGCTAGACATAGTACTTATTTCCCTACATTTTGAAGGTGCATATCCAAACTTAGCACAAAATATGTTATCTAGAGACATATCGGATCACTCACCAACCTTATTTATGTCTAGCAATACTATAAACAGAAACCTCCATTTAAAGTAGAGAGTTTACTGGCTCTCCCAGTTTTGTATGGGCAAAGAAAATGCAGAGTTTGAAGTTCTTTCTAAAAAGGTGGGGTAGAAAGCAATACTGCCATAGTGGGATCAAGAAGGTTGAGCTAGATGATAAGATCAAATCTCTTAACCTGCAAGAAGAGTAAGGGAAACTAAAGAATGGTGATTTCATTAATAGAGTTCTGATGGCTACAGTCTCTAGTTCTATAAGGCAGAGGAAAGGTTGAACCGAAGACCTCTTGCCTTACCCTAATGTTGCTAACAGATCACTGAAACCTAAAAATCATCACACGATTCACACCCATATACTGAAAACAGAAAATAAATCATCACACCCATATACTGAAACCTAAAAATCAAGTTAATCAACACACCCACAAATCGAAACCTAGAAAATCTTCACACTCAAATTACTTAAAACATCCCAAATCACGAAACAAAGAAGAAATAAATTACCTGGTTGAAGATTAGATGAAGGAAAAGAATCAAGAGATTAGATCAGTGGGGAGAGTCTCCAATCGTCTGTAACTCTGACTTGAAGACTGAAGAGAAGAGAGACGATTCAGACGAAAGACGGAAAGAGGAAAGACCGTGGTGCTGGTGCAAATGTATTCAGGGTGCGAAATTACAAAAAAAAACCTGGGTTATCGGATGTCGGATATTAACCTCCCGGATATTGCCTAATCCGGATCCGTTACGTTAAGGAGGTAAAATCCGATAGTCATTCCGATTCCGGAATCCGAAATCCGATAAATCGGATAAAATCCTATAGGATATCGGATTGTCGAAAACGGATTTCGGAATTCGGATGTATATTGACAGCCCTATGAAGGGGAGCAATAGCCCTCATGCTAACTTTTTACTATTTGACTCTTCACAATTAGTTCAGATCCGAAGAACACCTAACCGATCCATAATTAGTTGGACCCTTGTAATCGAAGTTTTTTTTTAATTTATTATTATTATTATTTATTTTATTATAAAAAGAACTTTCATTAAAAGGAGAAAATCATTGTTTACATTGAGTTGGTAGGGAGCCTAGCCACAAGCTGAGCACCTACCCCTTTCTGAATAGAAATGCCTAATCTAAAGAAAAGGGAATCACCTACTTTGTAGTTATAGTCATGACTAGCCATACAGTTCTGCAGTCTCGTCATGAAGCCGATCGTGTCTTCTCCCAACTCCCCTAAAGTCGTAAAGGCGACTACTCTTAGGTCATATCTGTGCTCGTTGCATTTTTCCAAATATTTAATACGTTTGCGCGCGACAGCGTTAGAGATGGTGATCCCAGGCGTAAACGCTACCCTCTTACCTCCTGCAAAAGGGGACACCCCCGTGACATCGAAACACACATCTCGACCCCCTTCCCAATTGTATACAAGAATATCAGTGGGCCTAAGAGCGCTTGCATTGTCCGACAAGAAACCCAGCTTGACTTCCTTACGGGCCGAGACACCTTCTTTAAAACACATATCCGCCACCATGTCTCTTACTAAATCATGTCTAAATTTGAGATCCACCTCGCTAGCACAACGTAGAGCGTGATCACCAAAGGCATCCATATCTCTGCCGCATAAAGAACATGAGCTACCCTCAACAAACATAGCAATGCCAGCCTATAACAAAGTATGGATTTGAAATGGCAAGGCCCAATAGATTGGTGTAACCCAATAATTGGGATAGATTTGAGGTAGTCTTGTGCATGGCTCAGCCTATTACATTGCCATAAAATGCAATCGCGTTCAGTCTGATTGAAACTGCTGGGGATACTCTTCTTCACCATATCAAAGTACAACACTGCCAGAGAATGCATGGGACGGGGGGCAGTTGCTTTAATACTGAGAGTAGAAGGGGGAAGCCCACAGACCTGACTGAAGCTAAGCAAGGCTTGATGGAAGCTAAGATGAAGTGCAGTGTCCCTGTCCGCGTGGAGAATGGTGTTATGCACCTGGGTTGTCTGAAGACAGGAGGCGAGGTAGCAGTAAAAGCTAGAATCCTTCATGGTGTAAATCCCCAAACCTCCGTCCTTCATAGGCAAAGACGCTATGCGCATTTGGTAGGGACCAAAACCAGCACCATCACTAGTAACCAAGTGTCTTAGGAACTGACATAAATGCTGGTCGTAATACTTGGATGACTGGTGCAAGACGGAGGGACTGGTGGTCCTCATAGTGAAGTATAGGCGAGACACCCCAGCACGATTTCTGAGGAGAAGCAATTCACTTTGAGGATCCTGCAGCAGCTTCAAAGACTCCATTAACTGCAAAGTTTTCTCCACCCTACGCTGGACCATCTCATTGCAAAAGTTAGCATCCAGACTAACAGGTCCACCTAGCAGCCTCACTCCTCTGACTGGTCTACTGATGGTGGCCGGAAACACCCCCTTCTCCAAACTTCTGGGGTATGTATTGGGCCATAATAGCTATGTCTTGTTGATATTAAGGGATAAGCCTTTGATGCTCCCCTCAAATTGGATAATGTTTAAAGCTTGAGACACCTCTAGAGTGTCCCCAACGATAGTCCCATCGTCCAAGTACCAAGCATGCATGTCCAAGGTGCACTTAGAAGCAACTTTTAAAATGAGGGGGTGTAATGTCAAAGCAAACAATAGAGGGACCAAAGGGTCTCCCTGTTGGACACCCTGAGCTGACAAAAGAACATTGTCATTGTAATAGAGCATTGCCGGCTTTTCATAGCATAATTCAACCCATCTGGAGTTACCGGGGCACCTGGACCTGACTTCATTGATGATTGCGGTTCTGTCCACCAAATTGAAAGCATTGTTGAAATCTATTAAAAGCATGCACTTGGTGGAGGAGTTACCTTGCATCTCTAAAATTCTGTTTTCTGAATGCAAAATGCCTTCCCCACCACATTGGACTCCCACGCTAAATTGGTGATCTCCTATATTAGTGGTCATTTCCTTGCTGACCCCTGATGCAGCCAATTTAGACCAAAGCCTCATCCAGATAGTTCCCCCTGTCCAGGCTTGATAAAAGGAGTAAGAGGGGCACTCGCAGTGTAAGCGCCAAGCACTGCAGGACATCTACCAGCTAACCAAATATTAACTACTCCTGTCATAGAAGATAAGAGGTCATCTGCCACCGCGGCAGCAGGTCCACTGAGGGCATCCATAATATGTTGGGCTCGAAGGCCATCTCTGCCACATGAAGTTCCTTTGGGAAACCCCTTGATAGCACTTAGAACTGCCGATTTGTCTACACAAAGGGGCTCACCCACAATTGGGTCTATATGGATGCAGGGAGGCGCCGCAGCAGGGTGTTTGTGGCTGAGATCTGCAAGAGTATCTTGAGAGAATGAGGCTATACCACTAGAGGCCAACACCTTGATAGCAGCCGTGTAATGGCCTAGGCCCAATTTCCTCCTACACGCAGCAAGATTGGAACTACCCAACATCTGTCTGGTGTTCGGCCCCCTTTGATGCTGTCTGGATTGCTCCAAGATGGGATGCACCAAGCCATAACACTCACTGCCATCACTCCATTGTAGTAAAGCCTGGTTGATACTAGCCATCTGCAATTTCTTCCTGGTCCCAGACCTCTCTTCTGCGGTTCCCTTGGGTGTGTAAATACCTAGAGTGCATACTGGCAGGAGCAACAACTGTAACCAAACAGCCAAGTCCGAAGGGTTGGCAATAACTCTGTCTAATGAAGCTTTGAGTACCCTAAAGAACTGAAGCCTGCACTGTGATGGAATACTAGCGACAGTAGGGAGTTTTTGTTGGTATACAAGGTGTAGCAGGTCCACATCCAAGGTTGCGGAAGCTACGGGCACCATATCATCCAGGGGAGCGGAGTTGGAAGGAAATGGTTTGCTAATGCCGTATACCATACAGGATGCCGATGTCCCATTGTAAGGGTTGGGTATAATACCCTCTTTGTGTTGCCTACAGGGCCGTCTCCAGGAATACATATGCATGCAATCCGAGAAAAGCCATATTTGCATCTGCGACAAAACATTTTCCCAGGAACAGAATACAACCAAATCCTTGGTAATCCTCTCCCTACAAACATCCACTGCCTTCATGGTGTGGAGGTGTTTATCTTGCAAATGCATATAGAACCCAGAACGACTAAGCCCTCTGCACCCGACCCCATTGTTGCAGCCATCCAGGTGCTTATAAGGACATTGAAACAAAGCATCATTCAAAAACCCCTCCCCTTTCTCATCTGACCAATGAGAGTCTGAGCCTGACCGTGTTTTAGGCATACTGATAGGAAGGAAACTAAAGAAGGTAACTCGCTGCAGGGACCCAAAACAAATAAAAAAAAGCAAGCGACCACAAGAAAGGCCTGTATCTAATCCAGAAATGAACTGAAGTTGAACGACACTATGGTTGTGTCTCAATGATAATCTCATAAGCCAGGAACAGTTACAAGGTTGGAATGTGACACTGAAAGAGCACAACAAACTCACAGCAAGACCCAATCACGAGAGCACACACAGACAGCCACAAAAAATTCTTGAAGTTTAACAAACAGGTAATCCGAATTGATGTGTCTCAGGGAGAAACACGCCCACCAGAAAACCAGGAACAAATGGGAAAACAAAGATTGATGTGCTGAAAACAGGAAGTAAAAGGGGTTCTGGATAGACACAACCACCAAAATTCAGTGTCTAACAATGGAAGTACATACCAGAATCCCCACAACAAACCTAGAGCTAGGCAAATGGTGGAGAGGAAATGACGTGAAATGTGGGTATTCCACTGGAGGAAACACAAACACCACAATGACAAAACAAAACCCAGGTGTACAAACCCTAAAATGAATGGAAAAAACAAGAATCAACAACCCATACCAAGGGCTATGCAATCTGTGGAGTGGAGTTGAAAAAGAATGTGAGTGTGTCTTTGAAGGAAACACAAACACCGAAATATCCACCCAAGAACAAGGTGTAGGACCAAGAAATCAATATGTACAGACCAAGAAATCAAGCAAACCAGGAAAATAAAAAGAACTGAAAGAAACGGTGAATAAGGTTGTAGATGAAATACCCACAATGAAAAACGAAAGCTGAAACCACGTATGTGAGATTGTATGCAAGATTTACAAACTTGAAAACAGGACCAAAGAAACCTAGAAATTGAAAACGAAACAAAGAGTCTGCTGCTATGTACAAGGGTGATAACGGATTTAGGAGGGAAGACTAGGAAGAGAGTAAGTTGATCCATACCTAAAACGTTGCTTCTGCCCAGAATCCCAGCTGAACTCGTGGAGTTCATTGAAGCCTCCATTAAAGACCCCATAAGAGCAACCGGAGCTTCTCTCTCCTAAACCCATATTATTATTATTATTATTATTATTATTATCATTATTATTATAAAACGACTTTCATTAAAGGGAGAAAAGCATTTTTTACATAACGTTAGTATGGAGCCTAGCCACAAGCTGAGCCCCTACCCCTTTCTGAATGGAAATGCCTAATCTAAAGAAAAGGGACTCCCCAACTTTGTAGTTATAGTCGTGGCTATCCATGCAGTTCTGCAGTCTCGTCAAGAAGCCAATCGTGTCATCTCCCAACTCCCCCAGGGTCGTAAAAGCAAGCACACCCAAGCCATATCCGTGCTCGTTGCATTTGTCCAAATATTTATTACGTTTGCGCGTAACAGCGTTAGAGATGGCAATCCCCGGCGTAAACGCAACCCTCTCACCTCCTACAAAAGGGGACACCCCTGTGACGTCGAAGCACACGTCTCAAAATTACACTTTCAAATTACACTTTGTAAATCTCAATGACTATGTGTTAATTTTTTTAAAAACGGTTAAGTTTTATTAACATCTACTTTGAGGGAAATTTTCATTTTGGTTAATAAGGGTGAATCCAATAGAAACTGGAAAATGAAAATATTTAATGGTCCACATGGCAAGAAAAGTGGAAAGTTACACTATGGTAAAGGGTTAGCGGCTCAGGCTATATCGGGAGGCCTAAAAGTAGGACGAGCGGCTCAACCTTTGCTGCTAGTTTCCGACAACAAAAAAACGATTATTTCTTTTGAATTTCTATATAAACACTCTCATCCAACTCTATACCCACACATTTTCCATTCTTTTTTATTATTCTTCCTTACTAAAAATTAAAAGCTCTACTAATTCTTAGTCAATTTCACAAAATTATTTCAACTTTCAAGCCACTACTAGAAGAAGAGGAAATAAAAGAAAAAAAGTTAGTTAAAAACCATTAATGTGTGCATCGGCTGAAGAGTCTAGTTCGAATGATAAGCATGGTTATAATCATCCAAAAAACTGTCCAGCGGAGAAATTACCAAAGGTCAAGGTCACATTTTTACAAGAATTGGCAAGATGAGTGTGAAAAAACAATAGGGGGTAGTATGAGATTAGAAAGATTTATTTTATATCTATAAAGAGCTATATTTACTGTCAACAAATTTCCATGGTGCACTGTCATCAGGAAACACCAAAAATGTTGTTGTATAATTGATGGAATGTTGGTGGTCAAGCAAACACAAGTTTTATTTTGGAGACTTCAAAACAATTATGTGATATTTTGATTTATTCTATATTTTATGCATTCAATATCGAGATGTCAAATAAACTGAAAATGATGTTCTTTTTATAGGAATGACACTGTAGATTTGTTAGTCATTACGGTGATAACTTGTGGTTTGGGAGGTGAGTTTCTATTTGACCTAGAAGCTTGGTTGGAAAATGATAGATATGTTATGCAACATCTACAATACTTTGATCAACCCATGGTGATCCCAAGCACAAAATAAAAAGTGGTGGAATACCTAATGTCGTGTTAAAAGCATTTATAGTAAGAAGATTTTACTATGATGACGGAAAAGTGGTTTCAAAAATCCCTAGATTATTATTCATCTTATGGACAATTGATTTTTCCCAACTCAAACATTAATACACATGTTAGATGGCTCGAAGCGTTGCAATATTTGGTTGAGGCTCCCACTTGTGATTAGGGGTATGATATTTTAGTTGAATTGTGCATAGGATTTAATTTCGCATCACCAAGGGGGCCAAGCATCGATGGTATATGAGTTTGTTGAGGTAAATATGACAGTACATCCTCTTTGTATCTTTCATTTCAAATAAATTGAACAACTCAAAAGATAAAGAAGTATCGTTAATTTCTTCATGCTCGTTCCAAGCTCTTTCCATTCGTTGGTTATTAGGAGCATCCCGAAAACGCCCTGGTTGAAATATGGATTTTAAATTAAGTTCCAAAATAGTGGATGCTGCCAAAGGGAGCGGCGATTCCATACGCAAAAAGGAAGAGACTCATAGAATGACAGAGGCAAATAGAGCTTCCCATAGTTTTGATCCTGTAGAATCTGACCCATTTTCTCATCGAGCGAAGGGTAGGAAAGAAATCAGATTCGATCAAAAGTACTGTGTGAAATCTTCATTCCTCTTCCTCTACCCTTATCCCATAGGTACAGGTGCAGCGTTTGAATCAATAAAAAACCTTTTCTTCTGTATGAATCAATATTATTACATTCCAATTCCTTCCCGATATCTCCCAAGGAAAATACCGAATTGGATCCCAATTGACGGGTTAGTGTGAGCTTATCCATGCGGTTATGCAAACCATTAAACTAAGTTAGCAATTTACTTTCAGTTGTTATTGTTGTTGTTTTTTACGATGAAAAGATTAAAATTTTATCGTAGAAAAAAAATACATGAAAGAAAGAAAAGGACAATACAAGAATCCCAACCCCAAATACAAAGACTTAGATACTATCTAAAACAATTTTCTAATGAATAATTAGTTTCCTAACCAAAACTATCCTAAATAGATTTTGAATAACACCCATAGAAACAATGAGCTTTTCACCTAGTTGGTGATGTCTTCCTCATTCCTGGTTCTCTTTTTTACCATTTTTTGTTTCTTTCACCTGAAATGACTCAAGTACAGCAAAAAACATCAAGGGCCAAACTTCTTTATATTTTTTTTCCTCTCTTCTGTTTCCAAGTTAATAATTTTTGTTACAAATTTGCACCTTTTACCTAATCCAATTGATAGATGTCCATGAAGTAGTTCTAAATTTTTGAAATATATCCGCAATGGAGAAATAGATAGATAGCAGATTCTTTTTCTTTATCATACAATGAACATCTATTAGAAGTAATTGCACATCATCTTATATTGAGATTATCAACACCTGGCGAAACATTTTGAACCGATTAACTTTCAGATTTGGTGGTATACATATTTCCGAGTGGGTCAACCTAATGTTAATAATTACGACGACCCATGTTACCCTATCATATTCAAGGGTACTGTGTATAATTGAGAAAAAATCTATCAACCCAATAACACAATGATAAACATGTGTGGAGAATGCAATATATGACAAGAAACCGACATAATTTTGTTTGACACCATATAACCATTATTTAAAGATGGTTCATGAAGATTCAATAAACGTGACAAGGTTTTTATTCTAGTGAGTTGTGATGTGTAGTCCGTTAAAATACGTAGGTGTTTATTTTTAGGGAAAGATGTGTCAAACTGTGAATAATTAATAATTAATGAGCTTGTTATTTCCTAAAACCCTCCATAATTTGCCATTGTTTCTGGATTAGATTACCGAAGATTAAAGAGAAGTTGGAAAAGTTATGATAAATGTACTTGTGAAGACGAGTCCAACTACCTAAGGCAGTTCAAAAAGGTTATATGACTGGTAATCAGTGAAGACATATATTTATGGGTTGGATATGGCTAGAATTTGAAAACTTAGAAATGTATCGGACATCCTACTATCACATCCTCTACCAGTCATCCCAACGATATCCACTTATCCTAGGGAATGAGCTTATTCATTATATGGGTCTCAATTTCCACCATTGGTTTGGGAGGCAACAACTATAACTTCATGTAGGTAATGTCGAAACATCCCAATTATTTCACTAGCTAGGTCTCGATCCGCCTAGTTCTTATTCGGGTATATCGACCATAAATGATAAACTGGTGGGACAATTTAATCAAATGAAATTCTTAAATTATCAAATGAAGCGTGTTTACCTAGGTGAGCTACAAAGAATGAGGGTCGAGAACATGATCTTCAGTCCAAAAATTTTAACTCATAGTGGAACTCCATGGGATAAAAGGGTGCCATATACACAGGGTTCAGAACCACATTTGTTTACAACTGAAAACTATCATCTAATGTACGAGTCTTTAAAACCTTATTACTCTCCTCAAAATTTAGAAACTACTCAGTTTTCTGGTTGCAAAATTAATTAAAGTAAAATATCATATGGAAGTTATGAATATTTGATACATATAAACCAATATGATTCCAGGTGGACATGGAATCAATAGTTAACGTTATGTTGTATGAATGAAGCTATATTATAGTTTTTATTCTAATTTGCATTCTATAATTTCTAAATGAAATATACTACGAAATACTTTATTTCCAACTTAAATCTATCAAATTTAATAAATTAAAATATTATATTAAAGTTTAGAATAACTATTACGTTTAATTAAAAAAATATGCTAAAACATTCGTTCTATAAATTAATGGTGTTAGAGTAAAAAAAAAACAATCAAAGGGTTAAACATGTTCAACACTTTTAAGGGTGTCGAAACAAGATTCGTAAGGGAAATTTGTGCCTTTTATATCTTGCCATTGCTCTCGAGTTCTTTGTTCCTGCAACTTGCAGAACAAAATAAGTTAAGGATCACAATAACTTAACAAATTCAATTTTAAAATTTCAAACTTTTGTTGACCACATCAGAATCAGTTTCATCCATCATTTTGAATTGATTTATTTGCATAGTTAAAGCTACAAACTGGTTTACTTCTGTGTCGATCGTTTGAAAACGAAAACACAACCCAAAATTAGCACTTGGTTGTTGTTCTACACCATGCAGAGGAAACTGGTATTATAAGACGTAATTTCTACAAATATATAAATCTTTGTATACAATATTCCTAAGACGACGAACTCTGGATTCACCCATATTTTAGGAAAAATTGGTGTGAAATTAGATGTGTAAAGGAGGTGTGAGTTGAAATGAGATTAGATATATACTCCCTTTGTCCCTATATAAAGGCAGAGAAGTAAAATTTTATAGTCCCAGTATATATGCAGAAAACCAATTTCAATGTGGTTTCTTCCTTATATACCCTTATTTAAGATTACTGGTATAGTAAACCTAGTTATTGCTTAACGGTGATTCTCAAGGATAATTAGGACTGCAACACCTTCTCATCCATGGTTTTTTCCATAAATATCTTCCTGAAATTAGGAGAATCGTCAATATAGGTAAATCGGGCAACATCAGAGAAATTATAAAAACTAAAAGTTCTCTTATTCTAGGAGAATTCTACTTCCCCGCCTTTATATAGGAGACAGAGACAAAGGGAGTATATGTGTGTGTGAGATCAAATGAACGTCGATAGATCACTTAGGTGTTAGAGGCCTAGATAAGGTTGAGTGACCCATGCATAGCTGCTCAGCGGGAAAACCATGGCCGCCAGGACAAACATCTACCAAGCAGCCCAAGCTTAGTCGTTCAATTCTAGTTTGGCAACGACCTTCAAACTCTCAATTTTGAAAGTATACCAATTATGTTGCTAGTTTGATTGTCCCATAGTAAGCGAATAAATGGTAGATTACCTATTAGCTAGTCACCCTAATAATGTGAAACTGAAATAGATCGCTTAATAATGGTGAATGGGGGGTGGGAGTGCTGGGGCATGGCCGCTTGGGAGGTGCTCCGGAATCCAAAATAACCATAAGCCACTGTATTAACGATTTGCGCTCTCTCAGAGCGTCCATAGAGGAACGATGAAATGTGGGAGTAAAGATCAAAACTGATCTTTGATCTGTGAATTCGTAGCACAATGGATCGACTGAATATGGTGGATAGTCAAAACTTTACACTGTAGCCGATTATAAGTAGTCGAAAATCCTGACTAAAACATGTTTAGTCGAGCGGGGTCGTAGTAGACTGTCTGGGGCTAAGCGTTCGCGTAGCAATTCGCCCAGAGCCAAGCGCTAATCTGGGAGCTCACTTCAAAACACGGACGGGAAGCTAGTATTCTACCTGATCAGGCGTTGTGCTGGGGGTTCGTCTGCTGAAACGGGCTACTACAATCACGCCTACACACAAACGTTATGCTGGTATGCCGCTCAGCTGGGGCAAACTCCTAGTATGTCGTCTACAACCTAACGTTGTGCTAGCAATCCGCTTATGGTTAGGCGAGGCGCTAAGACGCCGCTCTCCTGTAGGCGTGGTACTAGTAGTCCGCCTGGAAGAATATTACCGTTTTGTTACCGTTATGAACGACTATTTTTTCATAATTGTCATACACCTATAAATAAATGAATTTATATCTATAATTATCACTTCAAATTCCATTTTTTACATCCATAAAAAATTTCTAATCTATCGTATTTCGGTAATGTCGGGTTACAAAAATTTTAGGCTTAATGCAGAGAATTTTACCCTAGAGGAAGATTTATCGTTATGTCGAAACATAGTATTACATTATCCAGCAAGGGGTCATGAACGTCGGATGAATGGTATAATGAGTATGCAATGGTTAGAAGATATTCATGCTAATTTTAGTAATTTAACTGGTAACCCCAATAATCGGAACAGAGCATGGCTTTTTTGTCGATATATGGAAATCACAAGGGCAGTACTAGAATTTTCTTCTTTAATCGCCAAGGTGAATGAATATCGAATTAGGAATGAAACTGTTGATGACGTTGTTGCCAGATCTCTGGAGGAATGGAGAAGATGTAAACATTCAGATTTCAGGTACAAACCACATTCGATATCCTAAGGGTGATGGAAGAATACAATCATTTTATGTTGATTATTCTCCTAAGAACTGAAGAACGTCGTCCCCGTCGTCCTACAAATGGATGCTTAAGGTTTCACTATTAGGTTTGCTCTAAGTGTTTAAGTGTAATCTACTAATTTATTATATTTCATTTCCTTTAATGTATGCCTTTTCGATTCAATGAAATGATGTTACAAAATAAAGTTACTTCCGGTTACAGCGAAAGTCTGAGAAAATATTTGATAATATTTTAGAACAACCAAACTCTGACAAAAGATAGCAAAAATCTCAAAATTGGTTGACAAAGTGAGGAGTTACTTCTGATTACCTAATGGACTTAACGAACTCGTAGCTTTCAACAAATGTGCGAGATCCTCCTACAGAAGCATATGAAAAAGTCACATAATTCATCACTTTAACTATGTTGTTATTGGAAGACCAAATAACTTAGCTTATGTAAAAGATACTTACAAATTGTTGGATCGACAACCCTAAATGGGTGAGGTTAAAGATCCGTTGTTGTATAGCTATATAATCAGTTATTCCTTTTCGAATAAGTTGGTATCTATCATGAATTTCTTCAAGAGATCTTTGCTTTGGATTTCCATATTCTTGAGCATATTGGATGTAGATCCTACCCCAAAAGTTTTCATGTTCAACCATTCCAACTATGACATCTTGACGTAGGGTTTCGTTATGCCAGGTTTTGGTGATAGCCAAGTCTTCAGCTGAATCAAATGTTACCATGCTTGTAGGTATAGTTATGAAGTGAATTACAAAGAGGAGATGAATAAATGGAATTTGTAGAGTGTATGAAACTAGGTGTATATGGTATTTAGTAGAGAACACAATTGTATTTATAGGATAGAGAGAGAGACTTAACGGCTAGTATTTTCAAAAACTTGCTACTTAGCATGATTTCTCTCTATCCTATAGAATTGATCAAGATAAAAAAACTTAGATCAAAAAATTTGTACTCGTACATTCAAATACATACTACTTAGTTAATTAGTTTGTAATTATAAAAAAATAACATGAGCTAATAAGTAGAGCTAAACTCACTTTCGCAGGCATCGCGGCTACACTTAGCATGTGCAACAAGCCTTTAAACCCCTAGGTGTCCCTAGCGGCCGAGTTTTGTCCCGAGAGGGTTTACAAGAGATTTACCCCCAAAACCTATCAAGAGGATTTACAAAATTTTAATCATCACCAAAATCAGACCATAAGTGTTCGATCAAGTCATTTTGCAAACGTAAATGAGTATCTTTGTCGAATACTGCACGTCTGCGTACGTCCATTGCCATTTGAGAAAGTTCTGCAGTGTCGTGACTAGAAATATATACTGGTGCACCGTGGCTGAATTGATCATATCCATGCGGCCAATCACCGGTTAAACACTCATCCTCCACTATCATATTATGTAGAATGATGACAGTTTTCATTATATATGCTAATACGTCAGGATTCCACATTCGTGCAGGTTGCTTGATGATTGAAAATTGGTTTTGCAGTACACCGAAGCCGCGTTCTACATCTTTTCGGCAACCCTCCTGCATAGACAAGAATTTATGCTTCTTCTGAGAATCCGGATGTTTAACCGACATGACAATAGTAGCTATCTCCGGGTATATTCCATCACAAAGAAAATACCCCAATTGTACTGATTTCCGTTGACAACAAAGTTGACAGCCGATGCTTTCCTGTTAATTAGCTTTTTAAAAATATATGAACGGTTCATCACATTTATATCATTGTTAGAACCAGGCATACCAAAGAATGCATGCCGAAACCATAGATCGTATGACACCACTGCCTCCAGGATAATACTTTCACTACCTTTGTATGCAGTATAAGCACCAGATTCATCCGATGGGCATTTATCCCATTTCCAATGCATACAATCAACACTACCAAGCATCCCTGGAAATCCCCTTTTTTGGTTCTCAGCAAGAAGGAGTTCAACATCACGGTTAGTTGGTGTGCGCAAATATTCTTTCTCGTACAAATGGACTATAGTCTTGCAAAACCTACGAGTTGCTTCCAAAACTGTGGTTTCGCCGATACGTAAATACTCATCAATTGCATCTGCCGCACATCCGTAAGCTAACATTCGAATTGCTGCAGTAATTTTTTGGTGAGGGGTTAATCCAAGAACATCACATGCATCTCTTTTTTGAACAAAATACTTATTTACAGCTACTACATCTCCCAATATACGGTTAAATAATTCTCGTCGCATTCTAAATCTCCTTCGGAAAACATGGGGAGGAAACGTCGGGTTTTTGCTAAAGTAATCTTTCCATAGAAGTTTTGCACCATAATCACGGCCTCTTTCTATTTTGATACACGTTTGAGGCAAATCCATACTTGAACAGATTAATCCGGCAGTGACTGCTTGATTATTTAGGCTCAATGCAAGTGAACCTTCGTTTGATGAGTACAAACTATTGTTATCATCATCATACGATGAAGAAGAAGAAGATGGATGGGGAATAATAGAAGAAGAAAACCATAATACTGATTGTTATTTTGATAGTATGCCATTTTCTTTTTGATAGGGAAATTTAGACAAGAGTTTGTGTTTTTGGTTGTTATAATTCTTCCTATAGAGTGTTCAATTTATAGGGAAATTTAGATAAGAGTTTGTGTTTTGAATTGACAAACGCATTGGAGATAAGAAATGTCGGTTGACAAGACAATACCAAATGAAAAAAACAAGAAGGGAACAAAATTTAAACTTTTGAATTGACAATACACAGTTGGTATTTTAATGCAAAAACAAAGTTATGGGGTAGAAAAAAATTTAGACTTTTGAATTGACAATACACGGTTGGTATTTTAATGCAAAAACAGAGTTATGGGGTAGACAAAAATTAAACTTTTGAATTGACAATACACGTTTGGTATTTTAATGCAAAAACAGAGTTATGGGGTAGACATACTTGTCAGTGATATGAAATTTCGATTGAAAAAACAAAAGTAATATAAAAGATAAATTAAATTATTATAAATGTAAGAAAAATAATTTTTAAAAGACTATTCAAATGTCACAAAATAAAAAGATTTCAGTTAAACTAACAATTCACTACTAGACAATAACTTGTCTTCCGGATCTTGATTATCCGAGGTCGAGCGCGGTGGCATAAACCGAGGTAAAGATGGTCTGGCATTATAGTTATTTGATTGCATTGTTGATGAAGATCCCTGAGCCATGGTGTTCCACATCGGTGGTGGCATATGCTGAGCATACCCGCCAAACCCAATGGGTTGTTGTTGTTGACGAAAATGGGCAAGCTGTGAGTTCAACATGTTGTTTTCATTTCGTAGACCCTGTATTTCTACTTCTTTGGCAATGAAAGAGTCCATCTTATCCTTAGTTTCATTTAACGTAAATTCACGAAACGCATAAGTGAAATCAATCAACTCCTGAACTAAATCATAAGCCTCGACCTGTGATGGAAAAAATGAAAACAAATTCTAAACCATCATTGTATACTAAAATCAAATATACTGTGTTTTGTTGAATATTTACGTATGATAGTTGTTGTGGGGGCGGAATGGATACATGTTCACGACGACGTGGGATGTTGTGTTTAATACGGTCACCATCATAACCGTACGTTTCAACTTCCCAATCGACTTTCGTGACATATTTGTACAGGTTAGTCACATGTCGCCAATACTCAAAATACACATCATAGTTAACGACACGTACTAATTCACTAGCAGGGACCAGACAGTTTACGCTCATCTCCTCAAACACGTCGTCGCTGAAGTTGGAAATACAACTAGGCAGGTTGCTAGGAACGCCCCATGTTTAATTGTTCTGCCTCCAACACCGATTTCCCAGATACATGTTATTTTTTATCCAAGAAAAGTACAATAAACAAATAAACCAATCAGTTAATCAAATGCCAAGATATTATAAGAAAAATACAAAGAAAATAAATTATATACTCACGGTGTCCAACCAAGTTAATATTGCCCTTTTCCTAGAGAGGTCTATAGCCCTCCGTCCAATTTCAGATGCCAGAACGTGCTCTATATTTTCCCACGGTTGCCAGGTCACACAGTCTACTGATAACTGATTCAGATCAGTCCTTGAACGAACAATGTCAATACCCTTCCTCCGGCTCCCCGTCCACTTACGACTTCTTGGCCACTCTTGTTCACTCTTAGGCGAAGGGTTCCTTGGCCGAAAAATTCCCAGATATTCGTACCCCCAAACTACAATATCATGACAACCCATGGTATAAATAACTGAGCAAAAAAAAAATTTAATTGAATTTATAAATAACACTAACAAATTTACCTCCAAAATTTGGAACGGTCCGGCCAATGACTTTTGTCTCCTACCAGATGCGGCGAGACCGGAATACAATTTAGATCCTCAGAAGCAGCTAACCATCCAACATCAATATATATTTTTGCATTAGAAAAGAAGAACTAACCCAAAACATACATATAGAATGCTCTGGCCACTTTATCAGCAAGTCTATTATCATCATTAGCCGCAGACAAGGTTTGTTGATCAAAATAAGTGCTGCTCAAATTTTTTACCGTAATTGCATCTGAAACCCACTGCTGGGGAATACGTTCTCTTTTACAGACCTTGCTGTTTTTAAGTTCAGGGAATATATGCTCCCTGACATATTCAAATTGGAACTTCCCTGCATCATATGGAACAGGGCTACCAACACCAATACTAATTCCTGTCAGCATTACCCAATCAAGGGGAGTGAACCCAATCTCACCAAACGACAAGTGAAAAGTGTTGGTTGTATCCCAAAAACTCTCAACAATATAATCAATAAGCGCATGTGATGAATCAACTACACCTATGGTCAGTAATCGGTCCCATCATGCCTTTTCAATAATATATTTGACCCTTGGGGCGTGTTTAATAATACCTTGGTAGATTTGAAGGACAAATTTGAGGGAACCACGATGTGAAAACTTGAATTGGGTGTCGGATGAATACGTAATATTGGTGGGTGCGTGCTCCTCAATATCTTCACAAGTATATAGTGTTCCAACCCGGGAACATCGACCGTTGCTTCAATAATACGTTCTTTCTCTGAATCCTCGACTATTTTAGTCTTCTTGTCCCTCTTCTTTCGGCCAACGAATCTGGACGTCAAACTGCTAGACATCTGGGCAAACAATTCATACAACATTGAAAATCAAGAGTAATCCCCACAATTGCAAAAAGATAAAAATCTAGTATAATTAATAAATCAACGTAAAACATAATAAATTCATAATTACAAAAGTATTTATCTAATTATATAATCATATGCACCAACATAATAGTATCAGATTTCTTGAACAAAATTCATCATGAACAAAATACTTCAATCTCAATGCCCCAATTATACCAAATATCATCAAAATTCCCCAATTGGAAATTCTCCCCTACACATAGGTTTTAAAACATAAACATTTAAATTTTCCAAATTTTCTATACAATCTACTCAATTTATCAAAAAATTAACCACAACCCAACTAAAATTAAACAACAACTTAATCCATTATATCTTCAATTCAACAAATTATCATCAATTTTGTGTACCCAATTTACAACATTCATAAACCCTAAAAATTATACCAATTCAATAATTACAATTTCTAATACCTAATTTCACAATCCAATGTTTCATACCCTCTAAATTATCTCATTTTCATAACCTAGGGTTTAATCATTCAACATATATAATCAATTTCACTAACAAAACATAATAATAAAACATACTTTACATTTTTAATTTACAAAAAAAAATTAAATTTATTTTTATTTTAAAGAAATTAGAAATAACCTTGATTTCGCTTGGTTATCTGAAAATCCCTTTGGAGGAGACTGAAAATCGTAGGCAGGATGAAGGGTTCTCGTCTAGGGTGGTGGCGGAATAGGGTTTGTAGTGAAATGTAGAAGGTTACAGTAGAAAAAAATAAGGGTTTGCGGTATTTAGAAGGAGGATAGAATGGGGCGGGCAGCTGGCATCTCGCCTGGAATTCCAGGCGGAGCCCTAGGACACCGCCCGTCCCATTCTCCTTACACAAGCGGCTTGCACAGGTGCAACACTTCCAGGCGAGTTCCTAGCACTTCCTTTGCCCAGGCGCGGTTCTGGCATAACGCCATTGTCTCTGACGAACTCGTAAGATACCGTCTAACCGCAAGCGTAACGCTAGGATTTCGTCCAGTTTGAACGAGACACTAGGACACCGTTTAGTGTGAGCATTACGCTACACTTTCGCCCGTCCACCAAAGCGACATGCTGCCCTTTCGCTCAACAACAAACGAATCCGTAGGACACCGCCCGACTATTTACGGCTATTCTTGGACCGGACCAAAGACGGAAAATTTTAGTCTTTTACTCTTTGCTCTAGTCGCATGGTTGGAGATGCTCTCATAACTAACTCCACATCCACATCTCTTATATCTCAAATGTTAACAAGCAACCCCCCTGAATGAATTAAACAATATAGTTCACATTCAAGAAATATGATTATACAAACGCATATATATTAGGTTTTCGGTAGACAAAGAACATGGATTAATTTTTGAAGCTTGATATAGGGGCTCCAAAATCCTGGAGGGGCTCCTATAATAAGACGAAATAGAGACATTTTGAAGTAAAACTCAAAAACCCCTTATCCATAATATTTTTACAATACCTAAACCACCCCTGATTAGTTAATCTTAATTACACTAATTAATTAATAAATTAAGCTAATCATGAGTAATTAAACATAATCTTGTACTTAAAAAAATGAATTCATTTTTTTTTTTTGAATATGTATTTTGTGGGAAGAAAAACTAGATGAAATTTAAGAAAATTTTGTCGTTTTTTTTAAACCCTAGATTTTGATTCAATCAACCATAGTAGCATTGAGTATATCTCTAGCTTAAACTCTTGATCTTTTTATGGCTCAAATTTGATGAAATCACGATTTGAAAGATGAATTTTTTGTTATTCAGAGAAATTTACGGTTGGGTTTCATGTCGAACCCAACCGTAACCCGAATACCGAAGAACACCATTTTTGCCCAGATTACAGTTGGGTTTTCAACCAAACCCAACCGTAACTTGAAGAACAATGATGAACACCATTTTTGCCCAAATTTACGGTTAGGTTTTCAACCAAACCCAACCGTAACAAATCTTTAAACCCCAATCGTAAAATTAGATAAATATATTTTAATATTTTTCATTTCTATCTTGTAGAGAATTGAAAGACGAAGCTAACCCAAAAAATAAGGTCAATCGGACATCGTATGAAGGAGTTATGATCAAAACGGTAAAATCTATTTGTATCCAGGAATAGTTACGGTTGAGTTTGCCAATAAACCTAACCGTAAATTGAGCCCAAATTTACGGTTGACGAAGATTGTTGAAAGTACCCCAGCCAACATCTACTGATCTTCCGTCGATTATGCTTGAGCTTCGTATTGCCCCAAATTATGTCCGTATTAATCATGCGTCGATTGTTAGCTCCTCCTCTGAATGCGAAGGGAACAAGAAAACAAACGTAAAATGTTTGTGGAAACCCGGATCAGAGAGTAGGACCAATATGTTGTATTTCGAACATACTACTACTGTAATTGGTGGGTCATATTCTCCACTCAGATTTTACCTTCCTGTATTACTTGCAATTACAAACAAACAAAATCGATTGTGGAACACACATGAGACATGAAAAGACTCTCTAATGCTGGAATTACTGCGGCATTGTAAGACCATCATCTATCATCTTTTCTTTTTTGGCATCTCACGCGTATCTGCGTGTCACGCGCTACCTTTTTTTATGTCTTTTAGTACAACTCTGTGTTACGTAAGATCTCCGTAAGGTTCCGCAAAACCATGTTTCGCTCGCCGTTGACAGGGGCTTCTATCAATCCGGTACAGACTGATACAAAGGAGTGCGGATACGTATTGTAAATCATGGGTAGGAAAATCCATGTGTTCCTAAGATTTGGTTTTTAATAAAAATAGAGAAATTAAAGATTTAAAGGTCTGTATAGATAAAATTTTCACGTTAAACGTTGAGGAAATCCTCATTTTCTATCGATCGAAATAAGGTTTTTGTGACTTTTGTGAAACGAGAGTTTTGGTGAGGATACTTGGCAAAGTATGATTAGTTTAAAAAAATTAGGAAAGAAAACAATAAAAAAGAAACTATGTTTTACCGTGTGTTAAACTCTAAGGATTAGATATCAAATTTAAATTCTATTTGGAATTCATTAGTATTTCAATTCCAAAATCATACATCTACCATATTCAGAAACCGTAACTACATTAGGAAAAAAAAATATAAACCTAACTAAAAACGAATTTAATACAATCAAAATTTAATGCATCACGATCGAACATGATCAAATTAAAAATTAAAGATAACTGTGATAAAAAATTAAATATACCTGATGTATAGTATGAACACAAATACGGTGAAGATTAAATACGATAAGCCTAACTTATCTTTTCAAGTGACTACACATTTTTGTAACAAAAGTGAATGGGTCGGTATATTTATACTTGCGGAAATTTCTAAGAATCCATCAAAATAAAGAAACGAATTAAGTACATTTTCATGAAAAGAAAAATGAGGGCGAATACTATTTGCTCCATTATTAACGTTGGAAAGTGTGAAGAGAAAGATATGTAAACACATTAGTTTATTGGGATTGGCAAAAATAAATGCGGGTCTTTAATGGTCTCTGTTCGGCATTGTTAGACCATCGGGTGGACGATTCGGTTTTAAATCAAAACCAACTACTAAATCGTCTATAGGTGGTTTTTGAAACTCAAAACCATCTACCAAACCGTCTATAGGCGGGTCGGTTTTAAACTGACCCGAATCAGGTTCAGTCGGATTCGGGTTTTTACGGTTTAAACCCTATCAACTATCAAATGAAATGTTTTCCTGAATCCTGATTCCTGATAGATCAAGGTTGTTTTAATGCAGATGAAATGAAATGTTCCTGAAATGTTCCTGATTCCAAATACAGATAGTAATCCAAAATAAACACAAAATAAACATCATGAAACAAGTGAAACAACTGTACAGTCCTACTATTTCCAAGTTGCAAGGCTGCAACAAGACCAACTCCAAGTGAAACAAGTGATTTAAGTCCCTTTTATCAATCATCTTCAAGGATCAAAGACCTCTGTCATGGGACCCAATAACTCTGCAAGAACCAGAAATAAACTTTATGTTACATTCTTTAACAACTTCGAATTAATAAGTAAAAAAATAAAAAAAGTAGATTTTTTTACATTACCTTCCTCGACGCTGAGGCTATCATCCGGTACATAGTCACATATAAAATCAAGAGCAATGGGATTTTCTAACTAGCTTTGTGTATAGAGCAATGCCTCAACTGTCCTAGCAGATAAAACGTTTCTCCATGGACTAAACACACACTTTCCTGTACTAAATGCCGATTCAGACGCAACTGAAGACACGGCTATATTTAATATATCCTTTGTCATGTGTGAGAGGATCTTATACTTTGTAATACTGGCTTTCCACCAAGCCAATATGTCAAAATTGGGATCACTTGGTTCACAATCATCCATCAAATACATATCCAACTCTGAGTTCACCTCAACATATGGGTTTTCCTATGTTTTTTCGCCCTTGACTGAAGTATAGCCTCAATTGAATCATCTACCGTACCAACTGGAGTGTCATCTATACTACTACTACTACAATCACTAGTTGACCCATCCTCAACAGTTGAATAAACAGACTTATATTCTTCAAAGAGTCTCACAAGTTCTTGTTTCACAGTTATCATAATACTATTAATCATGTCATAGTTTTTCTCATACAAACACTCAAACACAAACTCGAATCCACCTCTTTTGCTCGTGGATCAAGCACCCGGGCAAAAAACATGGCAGAATTCATATTTTCATATCTATCCCAATATTGTTGTACTTTTTAAACATAAAAGCAACCATACTTGTAATATAAGAATTTGGTGTTTTATAATCTCTAAAAGAAACTAATTGTTCATTGATGATTGTCAATTGCCATAAGAAATTATATGTTGTAACTTGTGATGAAGCACAAAAATTTTCAGTAGAATAAAAAAATACCTTCAAACACTTTACAAGACCTCTGGCATATGACCAATCTTCAGGGTAGGGAGCATGCTGTTTAGGCTTGTTCTTTTTTTTCTTATTCTATTTCCTGCCTCTTAGATTAGTATTCACAATCTCATTATCAGATTCAGAACTAGAAGATGAAACTTCAAGGTCATCATCATCTATACCAAAAGATTCAAAACTATGAATATCAGGTAAAGCATCAAATTTATCTTTGTGGAAAATGTACTTCTTTCAAAATTCTTTATCATCCTTTCCTAACCTATTTAAAGCCCTTTTATACTTATCTCCAGCATCTAACATAAGATAAGTGCTATTCCACCTAGTTTTCACATCTAAGATTAAGCCTTTCTTGCATTCAACCTTTTCTAAAGAAGCATAATATCTAAATTTAGCCAACCTAGAAGGAGAATTATAAACATACTTAATCACTGACCTGATCCTCTTAATCGACTTGTTATATTTAAGTATTGCATCTCTTACAACAAGAACAAGAACACGGGCAACACATCTTACCTGTTAAGAATGAAAAACTAGGAAATATTAGAAATTGCAGTTGGTGAATTACAAATTAAATCATCTATAGAAATTAAAAGTCTTAAATGCAAGTATGCTGCTCTTTCGACTGCACCTGTCCAACCAACCACACTAGTCTTCAAGTAATCAATTGCGACAATATTAGCATTAACATTGTCAAGTGTCACAACAAAAACATCCTCAAGTTCCCAATCCAACAAACATTTCTTTAACATCCTACCAATGGCTTTACCTGAATGACCCTTAACTAAGCAAAACATAATAATTCTCTTTTTCAACTTCCAACGTTGATCTATATAATGAACTGTAACACAAATATAGTTAAAATTGTTGGTGATGTCCATGTATCGGTTGTAAGTGAAACTCTCTGCTTGCTTGCCTTGAAATACTTTTTCAACATTTCTTTCTCTTATTTATAGATGGTTAAAAGGTCTCTGTAAATTTTCATGCAACCAAGGCATTTGAATCTAGGCTCAAGCTCTTGAAGCAAGGCCCTTAAACCTTCTGACTCAACCAATCTAAATGGCAGCTCTTCCTTAATTATAAATTATACTAAACGCCTTCTGCATCTATCATAACTATAAGAGGAAGCAAGTAGTTTAGCATTTTCACTTAGTTTTGGGGGTGGAAACATACGACTTTTTTGTTCCTTCTTCCTATCAAGATTCTTAGAACACCTTTCTGCATGACTCCTCAAGCTAGATGTCCCATTCTTAGCCTGTGCAGAAAATTTATTTTTACAATGATTACATTGTGTTGTCTTAGGATCAAGCCTTGTAAAGTCCTTCACCCATACACCATAAAAGGATCTTGACTTCTTGATGTCTACAACTGGGGATACATCTTCAATTCCAATCTGAGGTGCAATTTGAGTTTCAGGTGTAGCTGCAGATGTACTTGACATTTGGCTGGAAACAACTAAAGATTGACTTGATGAATCACCCATTAAGCCCCCAGCAAAAAACACCAAATATGAATCACAGTTCCACTTGAATTGATGCATGTGAAATTAAGGCATTACACTAATAAATCCCCAATTTCAATTGAAATTAATTAAATTCAACAGTCATACTTTTGAAACATATTAACAAGCATTTCACAAACTTAATTAATTAAATTTTTAACCAACATTTCATGATAGAAAATAAAATCCCCAAAAATCAGATGAACCCTAATTTTCAAATTCATGTTCCAATTAAATGGAAAGCAAAATACGAAGCAAAATAAGGCTTGGTTTGATATAATCATCCCCCAAAAAAAAAGATGATTAAATTTTATATAATCAAAACCCAAAATCTGACCTACCTAGTTTATCTGTTGTATGTTGATTGTTAATAATAAATAGTTGTTGTCGATGGTGAGGATTGAAGAAGAAGAAGAAGTCGTTGGTGATGAGTCTGATGACTGATAAGGTTGTTGGTGATGACTGAAATCATGAATCGCCTGATAGAGACAGAGCGGCGTCGAGACTCGAGAGGAAGATGAAGAACATAAAATTTAGAAATGAGATAGAAACTTCTAGTTATAGGGTATAGTCGTATATGTAGTAGATGGAGGGCTAGGATGAAACATAATCAATGACCAAGAAAATTCGGTTTATACGGACGAGTTCGATTGGTTTTTATACTAAACCCGTGAACCGAGCCATCATGAACGGTTATTTAATTTGAAAACCATATACCAAACCGCAACGGTCGGGTTCGGTTAAATAAACCACGGTTTTATCGGATTCGGTCGGGTTCGGTTTTTCGTATCGGTTCTTGTGCAGCCCTACTTCTCACCAAGGAATCAAGGATACTATTTACCCCACTTGTTCACAAAAACAGTTTTACCATAAATAAAAATTTAAGGATAAGGATTAAAGAGTTTTTGGTTTTACTACTAAATAATCATGTTTTAACACCGTACAATATGCCCAATAAAAATCATATATACCCAAAAATAGATTTTTTATATATCAATTTTTGAAGCTTGTAAATTATACATGGTTTACATCGTCCAGTATCTATTCATTTATATACTCAGGTTATATATCGCACCGATAAGCCCACACTTCTTTCTACTGGAATGTTATTTGTATATGTTAAAAAAATTACAATTTAACCAACGCAAGATAGATATCACTGGGGTTATTATTAAGATTTAGTGGGACGTGGAACCTTGCAGGATTTTTTTTTGGCCAATACCTATCCAGGAAATCAATCAGATTATAACATGTCATTTGGATTTTTAAGGACAAATAGTATAGTTATTTTTTGCGTAGTACCTGCTAAGTAATTATGTTCTTTAGGTAATTTAAACAACAAAATAATTCATAAAATAAGATTGGAAATACTAAAAAATATTTCTAAATAAATCATCTGGTAATGGTTGCCTTCAAAAATATCTGCATTAAATTGATTAAGGGGCGTTTTTGCATTGTTTTCCACATGCATGTGTTCATATGCAAGGAAATCCAGATAGATTTGATTTTGATTTTTTCATCAAAGTAGACCACATTCGTGAAAGTGGGACAATACGTGGCTAGAAACATACACGATAAGGAAAGGTTTAGTAACGAAGTTCTACTTTTAATCTAGATATCGATCAACAAGTTTTGGTGTAGGATCTTACATTGAAGTTCTATCGAATCTTGGTTTTAATTAATAATTTTTGAATGGCCTTATAGCATAAGAGAAGACCCGTACTTCATGAACCCAAAGTGAAGTCTTACCCTTGTTCTAATCACAAGAGCCTTCGGGTTGGAGGATGACCTCTTCTGCACAAATACTCATCGTGCAAGAGATTTATATTTGTGTAAAAGGATATATCTAATAGTGAATGATCTATACTAGGTTACTTGAGATTGAAGTAAAAAGTTACTTATCATTCAAGTAATCTCTATGCTGCTCAGAATAGGTTCTTTTCTTAGATACAAAACTAGTTTGTTTCCTTAGTTAAAACTTAACTTCCATAAGTTTAGAAGCACACAAAGTTGAGGACAGGTAATTACCAAAAGTTATCACTTCCATAGATTGCTTTTAGTTTGTTATAATTAAGTTTATGCAATAAGTTACAACTAACTAAATTAAGATACAAACTAGTCTCTCAAGTTTGATTTACTTTTAAAAGAAAATATTAAGTTTTTAGCGCTAGGAATAATGCCATAAATATTATCTAAAAACGTGTAAAAGTTTTACCTTGAAACAAAGTGATTTTTTTTCCAAATTTAGTATTGGACGATTTACCCTTTTAGTTATGCGTACTTAAGTGAAAAACAAGTGTCCAGAAGCAATCGATCCAATTTAGGTTCGGGAACTCAAAAAATTAGGTTCGCGAACTCAACTGAGTGAGTAGGTTCGTGATCCTGGTGAAAAAAGTTGTTAGTAGATAACTACTTGACTTAGGTTCGTGCATTCAAATAATAGATTTGTGAACCTAAGATTTTATAACTCAATAGAATTTTATTTTTTGATTTTTGATTTCGAATCTTAACAAGCTAAAGATTTGAACTTCAAAACCTCACTAGACTTAGCCAAATGCTAATCTGTGTCAAGAACCTTATTTGTATGCCGTTCAATACAAAAATCTTCGACTTTACTACAATAGGTAGGTGGATATAAGGGAAAAGAGTCTAACATAATATCAGTCTTCTTTATTAATATTTGTTGAAGTTCTTCAATGATGTCTTGTGTTTTCTTCAATCTGCAGTCCTCAAGGGTAACTTTGAGTGAATCCTATGACTCTACTACCTAAATCAAACCTAGTCCGATTTAGTAGACTTACAAATCAAGAAATTATTTTTTCATCTAAAATATTATAACATACTTGATATACCAATGCTCTTGGGTTGAAACGAGCAATGGTTTAGCAAAATAAAAATATTTCAATTACCTTAATGGTATCTTGTATAAGAAGAAATTAGCTAGTCTGCGCACAATATTGATCGTTTAACACATAAGGGATAAAGAGTAACATTTTGGATATATCTCAAGGTTTTACTAATACGGGGATATATCCCAACACATGGTCTTAATCTGGAACTAAAACTCTTAATTTCCAACTAAGATTTTATTTTAGTTTAAACGTTTTACATTAATTATAGGGATTTAAGATATGCTAGAAAATAAGTTTCAAGAGAATTAATTATTGTTAGTTATTAGTTACACGATTTAAGAATTTTGAAAATTATTGTTAGTTATTAGTTACACGATTTAAGAATTTTGAAAGATATAATAGAAAACATTTTTGAATTTGTACCATATTATTTTAAATCATGGCTTAGTTGAACTTTATATGTGTTGGTAGGTCAAGTATGTAGATTGTCAATGTCAAATATATGTTGAGTTATTAAGTATACTATATTGAGTTTAGGTTTTAGAGTCTTAGGTTAAGATCCTTCGTCGCCATCAATTGCAAGCATCAAAAACTAAAAAATTGAAGATTGAAGACTCAAGGAGCAATACTCAGGAGAACCCAATCATAGGAATATTCTATAAGAGGTATATAATTCGAACTACACATATCATAAAGTGAATAGGTTATACTTACACTTGGGAAAACCTGATTGATTTTAAGATCATAAGTATAAAATGATTAGGCATGCCACGTAGGAGAATTGGATTTAAAATTCCAGTGCGTATAAGCGATACATGAGAGAAGTGATTGAATAACATCTCATTCGATGAGTTTCAAAACCATGTTTATGGATTTCAAAATAACCTCGGCTTCAACAATATTCTTATCAGGTTGCGAAACTAGCTATTACGTAACGGGATACATAACTATGGTATACATGAGACTTGAATCGTTGTGCTAGGAAAATGGTTTCAAACCATTCTTTATTTTGTTTTGAAACCTACTCAGAACTTGCACTTTTCAATGCACATATATCTTTGCTACGTTTTTCTATGTTTTTAACCAATGTTTACAATTTTTTAGGCATGGTCAAGGCTAGGTAGAAAGTACCTACTTGTGGAGTAGGTTAGGGTTTTACTTGATAAGGCAGTAATTTTCAAAAATATATTATCAGAAAATACGATTACTTTAGGAAACAATTTTTTCGTTACATATGGAAAGTGACAAGACTTGGTTCCAAAATAAACTTGTAGGCTTCTATACATAAATAAACAACTTGACAACTTAAGTTTTGCACCTGGTAGTATATTATTCAATACCTATGTCATAAGTAAGGCGGAGTAAGTACTTCTTTGAGAAAAATTAAAAAATTTAATATGTTGATACTCAAGCATTCATACTTGAATAAGTATATGCCACAATCTTGATACCAGGTGTCAGTCAAGGAAGGATTATTTATCAAGCTATGGGGATTTACATAGTCACCTCAAGAGTTTTAATTCTCCAGGTCAGTACCTTTGTTAATAACCTGAGTATTTAAGAATCACCTTAGAAAGGTAATAATCAAAGAGCTATACTTCTAATATCAACTCCAAGAGCCATGATATTGGTTGGTTAGTAATTACATTGAACTGGTTAAGGGAATTTTTATTAATTTGGGTGAGCCTAGTATTTAAGGTTATAATATCTTGATTGGGTGGAATATACACTTAGAGGCCAGAAACATAGTGGTTGGGTGATATTGGTACTCATGAAAGCTAGGGGTATTAAACCTTCTCAACATACTATAGAACAACACCTAGATACTGATAAAAGAGTATAAGGTGGTTCATATGCGTCGTTTGTTAATTGGGTGTAGGAACATGAGAATTGTTAGAAAGAGGTTATTGGACTAGGATCCATTGCAAGTTCCATTAGGAATGTTTTAGTTTAAAATAGATAAAAAGGCGAAAGGGTAAAATCACAGAGAATACGAGAGATCAAAATCGTACAAGGTTAGACTAAACCAAGAAAATGGTCGTTCAAGCCTTGCTTCGGTCACAGGGGAGGAGAAAGGTCTTAGGGATGGAAGCTGAGAAGAATGAGATTATATATTAATAATTTATAGTATAAGAACTCAAATATATGTAGTAGAGTTAAAGTAGAGAAGATGGATTTGTTTACGATAGTCTGATGAACTTCGATAAACTTGTCGTCTCACTTGTCTTCTTTAGAAATAGATGAACGGATCTATTTATAATGTTGAACTCTAATCTTGTAAGAAGTGGAAGAGGTGGATAGATAAATAGGTGGTAAACATGCCCATAATCGCCGAGAAGATTCTTGAAACCTTAATGTCGTTAATCCCTCATCTATAAATGTTCCACTTAATTCATTCTCACAATGGGTGTTCCGTTACACCTCATATGATGTAGACCGTCAAACCAATACCCAAATGAGTATCCCCTTGTGAGATGTTTGATATCTCATAGATTTGATGGTTGGGTTACGTGAATGACTCTTTTGATTAGTTAATTGAGTACACCAACTACTAGTATTAAGTCTAGTAAGGTTAGTAAGTCTATCAGTGGATCAAAGCATTGAATATACTATATTATTCAACATTGTCTAGACGCTGCATCTCAGTAGCCGTAAGCATGGTGATGCTGGACATAAGCATGGTGATACCATTGCTGGTAATTTATTCCAGATGTTAGCCATTTAGTAAAATTATTCAATTACTAGTTACCGGTGGCTTGGTGCATAAATTGGAGTAGCCAGTAGACAATAGCGCCAAGTGGCGCATTTGAATGTCAAAGAATGCACGTATGAGTGCTAATACCATTATTGTGAAGGCTGCGACGATCGACGCTAGCATTGGACTAGCACCAAGAGGTCGTCTGGCGCTGAGGTTGGTCGAACGCCGTGCAAGTCTTGCTCTATGCATGGAAGTGGAAAGACTGGAAGTTCGCAGGCTTGGAAATGACACAAGCTTGGAAGTGGAAAGCCTGGAAGTGCGCATGCCTGGGATTGGCACAAACTTGGAAGTGGCAAGCCTGGAAGTGCGCAATCTTGAAAATGCCACAAGCTTGGAAATGGAAATCTTGGAAGTGGACAGGCTTGGAAATGACACAAGCTTAGAAGTGGCAAGCCTGGAAGAGCACAAGCTTGGAAGTGGCAAGCCTAAAAAATGTGCAGGCTTGTAAATGACACAAGCTTGGAAGTGGCAAGCCTGAAAGTTTTCGAATTTTAAAATTGTGCAAAAGTTCTCAAGGACAATACAAGGAATGCTCTATGGGTTCTTAAGAACAGACCATGCAAGGGATGCTCGAGAATGCTGCTAGGATCTTGACACAGTACCCTATGAGAAACGACAAGGAGATGCCGTTGTGCTCTTGGGAACGCAACAAGAAGTTGGCGTTGTTCTCTTCAGGACTAGGAAAGAAGTTAGCATTATGCCTTAGAGATGTGGCAAGGAGTTTGGCGTCATGCTTTTTTGGGATGCCGGTGAAAAACTTGGCATCGTGCTTTTATGGACCAGGTGAGGGATTGGCGTCATGCTCTCGAAGACTAATCAGGGGATTGGCGCCATGCTCTCGAGGACCAAGCAAGGGAATTATGTCATGCTCTCGAGAACCAAACAAGGGATTGGTCCGTGCTCTCGAGGACTACATAAGGGATTAACGTCGTGCTCTTGGGAGTTGAAGTGGCTAGCGCCATGCTTTTAAGAGCATACTAGGTGTTTTGGCAATCTTCTTTACTGTGTCAACTATGGATCTTGGCCATGCTTTTGAGAGCATACTAGGTGTTTTGACAATCTTCTTTACTGTGTCAACTCTGTATTATTATTAAATGACAGAAGTTCAATTTGCTAATATCGAAAGTTCATCCTGGTGAAGCTCTGATGTTATAAAAAGTCTACAAGATCAGTGTGGAGTGCCTCTAACTATTAATAGAATATGTATTCTCAGTTTAAACGTGAGATAGTCATCCATGCTCTATATTTCTGATACGAGACAAAAATAAATTTGTAAATTCGATATTTCTGATACCGGACAAATAAACTTACGATTTTCGCATTTGTCAACATTCCACATCTACAAGGTAAATGACATAATCAAGTGTAATATCTTTATCTAGTGAGTATTCATTATGGATTTGGTCCTGAGGTTCTTCTACTGGTTGGTAGTTTTTTTCGTTGACAAAATTCGTATGTATTGCTTTTACTTTATTTCCTCATTATACCATTTATCTTTACAATCAAAGTAGAAACATAAGATGTTAATGTCTTTGTTTTTTTCTCTCGATCCTCTCTGTGTATGGTCAAATGAGAATTTCCAATTGTAAGTTAGTAGTTAAAAAAGTGTTTTTTTACTCAATAACCTTGTTTTTTTAATATAAAATATATTTTTTTAGCATATAAAACCGCGAAACAAATAACCTATACCCAAACTTTTTTCTGATTTTTTAAAATTCGTTAATATGTATATAATTCGTTTTGGTTTAAAAAATCGTATGTTAAGACCTATAATTGTTGAAACATAATATTAATTGATTTCACCATGATTCAAGAAATTCAAATAGTTTTCCTGAGTTATTGACTAAGCTATCACCCGCTTTACACAAAAATTTATTAGACCAAATAAATATCTTTAAAATAGATTAAATAAAACGCTCATGGTTTTAAGGCCTAAAATTTCGAATACACCCGAATCATGAGTATAAATGCTAGTAAAGTCAGACGACTGGAAAAATACGTTAGTGATTTAATATGTTGCTAAAAGTCACACCAATATTTTTAAAATTTATCTCTAGCTAGAAAGCCAAACAATATTTATAAAATAATCTCTGATGTTATTGGATTCAGGATTGGTGTATTTAGAAACTAAAAATCTGCATAATGAAAACTAACGATATTCTTTGACTAATTTTGTCCACTCTCTAACTTAACTAGACCAGAAGGGACTTATCCCTTAATCAAAACTGAGTAGAATACAAATTATAAACATTTAAGTGATCAAATAACTTATTAATTAGATATGATTATGTTAAAACATACCTAATTTCAAAGCTAATAAAATATAGTTTACCCTTTTCTTTTTTTGATAACCTTTTAAATAAACTTTTAAAATATTTTATTTTTCTTCCACATAAAAAATATCATAATTTAATTTTAATATAAAATAAGGTTTAGAAAATCGGTCACAGTATGATGGCCACCGACCGTGAAGTTTATTAAGGGTTTTGACGGATATGAATATTATTGATAAAAAATATATGAAAAATTATGATTTAAGATTCTTATCTACAATTATAATATACGTAAGAACGGATATAGCGGTTTTAATAACAATGTTATCAGTTTTATTTGTTCTATTATTTTTAATATTTTAATCGTAAGTTTTAATTTTTAATTCTAGAATAAAACTTGATTAACTAAATACTTTCGGAGTATATTATATATATATATATAAACGGTTTTACGAATATAAAAACAGAAAAAATATTATAAAACACACACATGTTAAAATATTATTTATAAATAAAAATCTTTAAATTAATAAAAAAAAATTGTTCTAACAGAATGATTTTAACAATTCTTAATAACCCCGTTATTTCATATTTAATGGCATTAGCCTTACGGAGGATAACGTTTTTCCCGAAAACAGGACGGTGTTTTAAACATTGATACATGTGTGCACCGAGATAACAAACAAAAAAAAGAGCCGTTAAAAAGGCCCGGTTGATATGTGTAAATTGTTATCATGAAAAGTAATGAAGAGTCATGAGTGACCATGGCCTTGCTCCTCTCCAATAGTAATCTGACGTTTAACAGTAAAATCTGGATAATGATCTGAGACTGAGAGAATTTGGTTTTGAAATGTATTTGCTGAGTTTGCGTGTATACTTCAATTTTGATGAGAGTAGTTAGCTTTTTTAATTCATTGGTTGCAGACTTGTCCTTCTGCCACTGTTCTTTTTTTTCTCTCTCTATAAAAAGTGAGGATTCTTTTTCGATTTTTTTTTTCTTCCCACAAACAAATGCTTTTTCAAGAAACTCCAGCGGCTCTGCTTTTTTATTTTCTTGTCTGCCATTAATATCTCCGTAAATACTAGTCTTCAGTTTTTCAACTTTAACCTCAAAGTTTTCTCCTCTCTCTCGTTTTCACTGTTCTAGTAATCAAAACCTGTATACAGCTGGAAAATATGGATTGAACTCTGTTTTCTCCTTCACTTTCACTGTTTTTATGTGTGTTCATCATTCTTGCTTTAGTACGGGTCACCTGTAAAAATCTCTGTTTTTTGCTAATGAAAAATAAAGAAAGAAAGAATCGGATATTTTGTTTACTGACTTCTCATAAGGATCTATACACTTTATCCAGCACAACCCCAGTGATTCTCTTCTTCTTTTAAGCTCAGTAGAGACTTGTAGCTATCAAGCATAGAACCCATTCAAACAAGTAAACCAAAAACGAATCTCTCATACATTTCCCGTATCATCTATAAAAACCCTCATCTGGGTTTTGTGTTGAATCAGATTCTCTAACTTGGGTTTCTTTCAAATATTCAAAATGATAACAGGAACTGATCTCTATCATGTTTTTACTGCTGTAGTCCCACTTTATGTAGCTATGGTTCTAGCTTATGGTTCAGTAAAATGGTGGAAAATCTTTACTCCTGATCAATGTTCTGGTATCAACAGATTTGTTGCACTCTTTGCTGTTCCTTTACTATCCTTTCACTTCATATCAAGTAACAATCCTTACACAATGAACTTGAGATTCATAGCTGCTGATTCTCTTCAAAAGATTATAGTCCTGGTAGTTCTAGCGTTTTGGTCTAGATGTAGTGCCAATGGTTCTCTTGAATGGTCTATTACACTGTTTTCACTCTCAACACTTCCTAATACACTTGTTATGGGTATCCCTCTTTTGAAAGGAATGTACGGAGAGTTCTCTGGGAGTTTAATGGTTCAAATAGTTGTTCTTCAATGTATCATTTGGTATACTCTCATGTTATTCCTCTTTGAATATAGAGGAGCTAAACTTCTTATTGTTGAACAGTTTCCTGATACTGCTGGTTCCATCATATCATTTAGAGTAGATTCTGATATTCTTTCTCTTGATGGTAAAGAACCATTGCAAACTGAAGCTGAAGTTGGTGAAGATGGTAAACTTCATGTTACAGTTAGGAAATCTACTAGTTCTCGTTCTGAAGTGTTTTCTAGGAGATCTAACAATGGTCCACATTCAGGGGTTTCTTTAACTCCTAGAGCTTCTAACTTGACTAATGCTGAGATTTATTCACTCCAGTCTTCCAGAAACCCAACTCCTAGAGGATCAAGTTTTAATCATACTGATTTTTACTCAATGGTTAATGGAAGAAATGCGAGCAGTACTAGTCCTAGACAGTCTAATTTTGGGAACATGGGTTTTGATGAGGAAAATGGAAATGCAGGAGGGTTTCCAAGGAATACTACACAGCAAGGTAGTGGTTATCCTGCACCTAATACTGGTATGTTTTCTCCTGTTGGGAAGAAGAAAAATGATGGAGCAAAAGATCTTCATATGTTTGTTTGGAGTTCTAGTGCTTCCCCTGTTTCTGAAGGAGGGCTTCATGTCTTTAGAGGAGGTGCTGATTATGGTCATGAAAATGGTGGAATTGGAGCTCATCAGATTGAACCAAACCCAAAAGGTATACATCTTTAGTTCCTGCAGTTTTATTTATAAGTGCATGAAAATGGATGTGTTTCTTGATGTTAGTTAACTCAACAGTATATTTTTATCTCAAAATTATTAATAAAATCTTGCTTGATCTATGTTCATTTCTTGTTTTTAGAAATAAAGCTGTTCTGTTTGCTTTTATAATTACTGATCCTTAGGTAATGTGAGCCAATATACATTGTGAAACCTAAATTTTGATTCTAAACTTCCAGCTTTTGGCAAGTATCTTTTCATATCGACCTATCCTCATATATGTGTAGTATGTATACTCACTTATAAATGTTTGAGTTCTTCTATTTGTGATGTTAACTGCTTTTAGGTATAACTAGTTGGTATGCTCTTGTATGATTGTATCTAATGTTTTATTCCTGCATCAGACTTTAATGCTTTCTTTGGTTTGCTAATGCATTTGTGTTATCTAAATGTGGCTACTTGTAATAAATTTCAGAGTTTGAAGAATACCGCCGAGATGATCAGTTCAGTTTTGGAAATAGACAAGCCATAAATGGTGGTGATAGAGAAGCACCAAATTTGACAAAGCTTGGTTCTACCTCAACTACTGAGCTTCACCCTAAAGCTGCTTATGGTGAATCCAAAGCCACTTCTATGCCACCTGCTAGTGTTATGACTAGGCTTATCTTGATCATGGTATGGAGAAAACTCATCAGAAATCCCAACACTTACTCGAGTCTCATTGGTCTCACCTGGTCTCTAGTATCTTTCAGGTATAAGCAAATCATTGGTCAATAGAGTATGTACCTTCAATTCTAAGAACTGCATTCTTACTTTCTTTATTTGTAATCTCTAATAATATTCATGGACAGGTGGAATATTGTTATGCCTGCAATCGTAGCTAAATCAATATCGATTCTATCTGATGCTGGTCTTGGAATGGCTATGTTCAGTCTTGGTACGATTCAGCCTCTATGTTTTGGCATTCATCCTTGTTCATGGGATTTTGTAAATACTTGAAAAATTGAAGGTCTACCAAGGATTAGCTTGTGCAAAATGTCCTTTTTGTTGATTTGATTTACTCTTGCAAAATCATAACTGTTCTCTTCGTAGGCTTGTTTATGGCGTTACAACCACGTATGATTGCTTGCGGAAACAAAGTTGCTACATTTTCTATGGGTGTCCGCTTCCTAACTGGTCCTGCAGTCATGGCTGCAGCCTCTTTTATTGTTGGATTACGTGGTGATCTCCTGCGCATTGCTATTGTACAGGTAACCTTCTTTTAATCCTATTAAATTTTAAAGACATGGCCTTTTATAATTGCATATGGTTGTTGATTTCTTCTGTATTAAAACTGCAGGCCGCTCTTCCCCAAGGAATAGTTCCCTTTGTCTTTGCTAAGGAATACAATGTCCATCCTAAAATCTTAAGCACTGGGTATGCATTCTACATCTGCTGACATTCCTTTCCTTTGGAAGCTATTATGTTGGTACTAAGATTATGGAATGTCCATTGTCTTGAGTTGCCATGTATGAATTAAACTTCACATGTACAAATGTTTTTATATGCGATCATTGCTAACTTGGAGAACTTATTTTGATTGTATTTGGGGTGCAGGGTTATCTTTGGAATGCTGATAGCTCTCCCCATCACACTAGTTTACTATATCTTACTTGGGCTTTGAAGGGACATCTCACCACCATGCCTTTGAAGGGAACATACTGTACATTATTTGCCCCTTGTTGCTGCTAGGGAATTTTGCTAGCAGCTGATAATATTTCATGAAGTAGTCACCACTCACCAGTGAAGAAGGAGAAAGAAAGAACAGAATCTGGAATATGCTTACATCAACTGACTTAGATAACAGATAATGAAGAGAGAAAATATTTTAGTCGTTGGGTAGATCTTTTTTTGTTTATTTTGAAATCTCAATTCTCTCTTTTTTCATTGTAAAACAGCTATTAGCTTGTGTTAGTAGGGATCAAAACAGATGCTACTACTTTTGCTGCAAGCTTGAAAGGAATTAGGGGTTAAACTTCTTTGGCCATCCATATTTTGGTGCATATATTCCTTTTATTTCCTTCTGGTATCTAGTTTCTATGGTTGGATAACATGACTCCTGGTGGTATCTTAGTTGTGCCTGTGTTGAATATCTTGTCAAGCATTCTTTTTTGGAGATTTAAGGATTAGACGGAATCGTGTCTGTGTCATGTAAAATATCGGATCATCTTCTCTGAACCTCCAAATCTTTGTTAAAGATTGAACTTATGTTGCCAAGAACTGTTAGCTTCAAGTAGTTAATTACCTTTCATGTGCAAGGCTCTAAAAATGGGTGCAAATAATACGTATTATGTAGTCCTTTAGAGCAACTGCAGCGGGTGACTATACCAAAGAGTAAAGATTAAATTTACTCTTTGGTCGCCCAATATCAAGCGCAACAGACGAGTACATTTGGTTTTCCCACGACTAAAGCTACAGTACCAGATTATATTTCCTCGCGACTAAAAGTATAGTCGCACGCTGTCATATAAGAGCGTTTACGCTAAACGCTACGCTAAGGAAGCGTTATTAAACACGGACGCTTAACCAGAAAAGCGTTTGATGAGACGCTTTAGAAGGGAAGCGTAAGATGTAACGCTCCCGTATGACAACGTCTGTATGCGCAAACGTAACCCAAATGAGCGTCTCATAGGACGTCCATACGGAATAGCGTTCATAACAAAACGCTTACTTGGGAAGACGTATTGGTTAGTAAGTGAGCGTTTGTTAGTGTTAGGAGGACGTATTGGTTAGTGGAGGTTTAGTAAGTTAGTGATTAGTAAATATTAGTGAGCGTTTGTTAGTGTTAGGAGGACGTATTGGTTAGTAAGTGAGCGTATTGTAAGGAGGTTTAGTAAGTTAGTGCTCTTAGTTAGTGGTTAATAAGTGAGCGTATTGTAAGTGCTTAGTGGTTAGTAAGTGAGCGTATGTTAGTAAGTGAACGTTAGACGTTTAGTTAGTGCTCTTAGTGGTTAGTAAGTGCTTAGTTAGTAGTGAGGGTTAGTAACTGCTTAGTAAGCAATGAGCGTTTAGTGCTTATAGGAGTGAGCGTTAGTAATACGTTCATTTAAAGGAACGTTTCATATATGGGCGTTCTTATAAAGCAGCGTTTGTGATTTCGGCGTTTGATTAGGAGGACGTATGTGAGTAAACGTCTACATACCACAACGCTCAATTTACATACGTTCTATGACTACGCTTTGATAGAAGACGCTACCTTGTGTGGACGTTAACCATACGTTTGATTAAGGAAGCGTACGAGCATGCAAACGCTCAGCTATAAGTGCGTCTGGTTCCAGAATATGAAACGCTCACATAAATATGCGTCCAACAACATACGTCCCACTAGAGAAACGTCCGTGTCACCTAACGTTCTTCTACAACAACGTTTTATAACAGACGTCTAATTAAAATGACGTGCGATCATATTACTCACAAAACCGTTGTGAAAAAAATGAAAAACGACCAATTTTTTTTACTCTTTGGTATTTGGTATACTCGTACCGTTGCAGTTTCCCTTAGAGCAACTCCAACGGACGAGGGGACCAAAGAGTAAAGATTACATTTACTCTTTGGTCGCCTAAATTCAAGAGTAACAGGCGATTATATTTGGGTTTGAGGCGAGTATATGTACAGTACCAGAGGAGTTTTACTCAGAAACATATATATACTCGCACGCTCTTGTAAATGGGCGTTAACAAAAAACGCTTCCTTATGGAAGCGTTTAGAAACACGGACGCTTGGTCAGAGAAGCATTTGATGAGACGCTCATTATAGAATGCGTATGAAGTAACGCTTGACTAGGAGAATGCTGGTAGGAGAAACGCCAAGCTAGAAGAGCGTCTCAACCACACGTCCATTTATAAAAACGCATTGGATCCAACGTCTCCATAAGAGGACGTCTAGTCCCGATGCTCACCAAAGAGGACGCTGTCATATAAAAATATATCAAACGTCCATTTAAGAAGATGCTGTTGCTTAATTAAGTTCTTAAGTAATACCCTCACCAATGAATTACTAAAGGTACTTAATTCTTACTAAATGAGAAAGTTTGAATTTACTAATTTGTAGTCAAGGTACTTAATACCCTCACTAAGTAAGACGCTCACTGACTAATGAATTACTTAAGAGCGTTTGAAGACTAGGAGAACGTCTTCTTAAATGAACGCTGGTACGGTTTCAAATGAAACAAAATTAAGAAATGAGACAAACGCTCACTAAGTAATACGCTCACTAATGAAATGCACGTCTTAGTCACGCTCATTCTGGTGGGCGAGCTAACGCTACTGTGGGTGGACGTTTCAATAGTAAACGTTATTCTAGAAGGGCTTCTGGCATTCAGGCGTCTATTAGGAAAATCGTTTATCACTAAACGTCCACGCAATACAACGCACAATTTGTAGACGTTCACCCAATACAACGCTGGTACAATAGACGCTTATTAGTGTAGACGTTAAACATACGTCCACCCACAAAAGCGTACGACCATGCAAACGCTCATCTATAAATGCGTCTAGTTCGAGAATATGAAACGCTTTCATAAATGAGCGTCCAACAACATACGTCTCCTTAGAGAAACGTCCGTATGACTTCACGTTCTTCTACAATAGGGTTTTAGAACATACGTCATTTTAAAACGACGTACGATCATATTTATTCGAGAAACCGTTGTGGAAAAACCGAAAAAAGACCAATTTTTTTAGTATTTGGTCTTTGGTATACTTGCATGGTTGGAGTTGCCCTTAGTAATAATCCAGATTTAATTCTGATCTCCAGAAAGTTGCGAAGTAAGATAACTCTCTCTCACTGCATCTTGGTTAGGAAAACTGCATTCATAGTCAGCTTGGTGGCATTAAAGTTGCACAGAGATTTAGCAACAGAAGATTGTTTAATCCCATAAATTGTTTAATAGAAACTTAGTGTCGCGGAACACAAGAAATACCTAACCAGTAGACATAGAAAAGAAAACCAAAACGTTGGATAATAGGATTGGCTATCTAGGGAAGGAAGCTGCTTCATTAATTGTGACGGACAGACAAACAGACAGACATGTTCGATATCTATACAAGCGTGCTCTTCGGGATGCACAACCTCTAATCCTAACTTCTCCGATCACGCATACTCTATACGAAGCTATTCCTTTTAGGAATGATGATTAAAATCCTCACTGTCCGGCACCACCATGACTCCATAACGTAAAGACTTCTTAAAAGTAGTACTGTATTTCTTATACTGACATGTACCAGCAACTTAAAAGTTATTTAGGACATCAACGAAACATATGATTTGGTTCCTTTTGGTATTCTCAAAGGTTGTTCTACACTATTTCGTTACGAAGCCTGATATAGGGGCTCCAACATCAATAGAGGGGCTCCATTAATAAGACGAAATAGGGACACTATGAAGTAAAACTTAAAAACCCCTTATCCATAATATTTTCACAATACCCAAATCACCCTTTATTAATATGTTAATTACCTTAAATAGTGAAAATTTAATTAAGCTAATCATGGTTAATTAAATTTAATCTTTGACTAACACAAATTGAAATCAATTTTTTTTTTTTTTGATTTGTGATTTGGGGATGAAAAACTAGATGAAATGTGAGAAAAAAATTTCGTTTTTTTTTTAAACCCTAGTTTTTGATTTAATCAACCATAGTAACCATTTAGGTCTTTCTAGATTAAAATCTTGATCATTTTATGGCTCAAATTAGATGAAATCACGAATTGAAAGTTTGATTTTGTGTGATTCAGAGACAGTTACGGTTGGGTTTCATTACGAACCCAACCGTAACACCAAGAACACCGAAGAACACCTTCAGTTACGGTTGGGTTTTGACTCCAAACCCAACCGTAACCTCAAGAACACTATGAACACCCTTTGAACACATAGTTACGGTTGAGTTTGGTTTAAAACCCAACCGTAACTCATCCTTTTTAGCATTGATTTTTGAGGTCAAATTTGAGTTTTAAAATCCAAATTTTGAAGTTATTCAACCATTTTAACTAGATTGTAGGTAAATTGGGTCATTCAAACACACAAAAACCGAAAAATCAACAAATTAGAGATTCCAAATTTTGAGTTATCAGTAGAATTTACGGTTGGGTTTTGGCTAAAAACCCAACCGTAACTAATTATGTTAGTTGCATGTTTCATGATATAGTTACGGT
>JAJJMC010003936.1:13464230-13488148 GCA_023531435.1 Papaver californicum | reverse complement strand
CGAAATTAGGATTTAATCGGCGATAAAATTTTGATTCGATTGAGAAATTTGATTAAAATGGAGAAGGAGAAGATATGGAGGAGATGGAAAATTTTTAATTAAAGGATAAATTTGTCTTTTTTTTTATTAGGTAAAGGGTAAAATGGACATTTAACTTTACCCCTAGGACATCCCTTATCGTAAAATTGGGTCACCTTGGCTCAACTAGGAGCCCCTCTATTGATGTGGGAGCCCCTATATCAGGCTTCTTCATTATAGATGCTTTTAAAAAGAATAAAAAAAATCGTTACAGAAATACTAAGCAAAATAAACAATACCAAAGTATATGAACCGAAACATATTAAGCAAAATAAACAAATACAAAGGATCTTGAGAATGCTTTAACACTCCATGGAATAGAGAAAAGGTGAAGGAGGGTAAGGTTTAGTTTAATATTGTTGGGCATCTTATAAAGGTATTTTTTTTGTAGTCCGTTACTGTTTTGTGTTGTGTGATCAAATTGTGTTTGATAAAATATCAGATTCAATAATTGTTGTTGCAGTAAATGATAAAAACATATATATATTTCTGAAAACAATTTTATTCAATTTTATTGGGTCTAAAAACAATTAAAAAATTTACTATTAAATAAATAAATATGTATATATATATAGTGTTAAAGTTACTAATTATTATTATTATTTTGATTATTAAGAAAATATTTTACTTAACCACTTTTTATTATAGATATAATTTTCAAACAAAAAATTAAGCTAAAATTAAATGATTATTTAATTTATACTCTTATTTTTATTATTGATAAATTAAAAAAAAAGCCCAATAAAGTGGTATATAAAATAGTTTGAAAAGGAAAAACAATAATCTTTAAATAATAAAATATAAAGAATAAATATTGATTGTATATAAATTTAAAGGTAGTTTTTGTCATTTATAAAATAAAGAAGCCTGATATAGGGCTCCAACATCAATAGAGGGGCTCCAATAATAAGACGAAATAGGGACATTATGAAGTAAAACTCAAAAACCCCTTATCCATAATATTTTCACAATGCCTAAACCACCCCTGATTAGTTAGTCTTAATTACACTAACTAATTAAAAAATTAAGCTAATCATGATTAATTAATCATAATCTTTTACTTAATCAAATGATTTGAAAAAAAAATTCTTTGGAATTTGTGTTTGGTGCGATGAAAAACTAGATAAAATTTAAGAAAGTTTTTTTTTTTTTTAAACCCTAGATTTTGATTCAATAAACCATAGTAGCATTGAGTATACCTCTAACTTATACTCTTGATCTTTTTATGGCTCAAATTTGATGAAATCACGATTTGAAAGATTGATTTTTTGTTGTTCAGAGAAACTTACTGTTGGGTTTCATGTCAAACCCGACTGTAACACCAAGAACACCGAAGAACACCATTTTTGCCTAGATTTACGGTTGGGTTTTCAACCAAACCCAACCGTAACTTCAAATGTAGGAGATGAAGATTCAATTAAGATTTACGGTTAGGTTTTCAACCAAACCCAACTGTAACTAATCTTTAAACCCCAATCGTAAAATTAGATAAATATATTTTAAGATTTTTTAATTTCTATCATGTAGAGAATTGAAAAACGAAGCTAACCCAAAAAAAATGAGGTCAATCGGACATCGTATGAAGGAGTTATGATCAAAACGGTGAAATCTATTTGTATCCAAGAATAGTTACGGTTGGGTTCGCCAATAAACCCAACCGTAAATTTGAGATGGTTTATTGGCGAACCCAACCGTAACTATTCCTGGATACAAATAAATTTCACCGTTTTGATCATAACTCCTTCATACGATGTCCGATTGACCTCATTTTTTTTGGGTTAGCTTCGTTTTTCAATTCTCTACAAGATAGAAATGAAAAAATCTTAAAATATATTTATCTAATTTTACGATTGGGGTTTAAAGATTAGTTACGATTGGGTTCGGTTTGGTTGAAAACCTAACCGTAAATCTTAATTAAATCTTCATATCCTACATTTAAAGTTACGGTTGGGTTTGTTTAATAAAACAACCGTAATATGAAGAATTAACCAATTACGGTTGGGTTTTACCTTAAAACCCAACCGTAAGTCGAAGAAAAATGAAGAACACCATTTTCCCCCATAGTTATGGTTGGGTTTTTCCTTAAAACCCAACCGTAAGCCTTCCCTTGGAGCATTGAGTTTTAAGGTCAAATTTGGGTTTCAAAATCAAAAAAGTGAACTTATTCAATCATTTTAACTAGATTGAAGGTAAATTGGATCATTCAAACAAAGAAAAACTGAAAATCACACAAATTAGAGAATCCAATTTTGTGGTATCCAGTAGAATTTACGGTTGGGTTTTAACCTAAAAACCCAACCGTAACTTATTCTGTTAGTTTTTGTTACAATTTCAACATGTATTTATGGTTGAGTTCTGCCTAAAAACCCAACCGTAACCCAACCGTAATTTGTAGAATAAACCTTCCCCAGACTTACGGTTGGGTTTTAAGCCAAAACCCAACCGTAACTAATCTTTAAACCTCAATCGAAAAATTATATAAGTATATTTTAAGATTTTTTCATTTCTATCTTGTAGAGAATTGAAAGACGAAGCTAACCCAAAAAAAATGAGGTCAATCGGACATCGTATGAAGGAGTTATGATCAAAACGGTGAAATCTATTTGTATCCAGGAATAGTTACAGTTGGGTTCGCCAATAAACCCAACCGTAAATTAGGGCTCAATGAAGCCCAAAAATCTCAAATTTACGGTTGGGTTTATTGGCGAACCCAACCGTAAATATTCCTGGATACATTTCATCTGATCATAACTCCTTCATACGATGTCCGATTGACCTCATTTTTTTTGGGTTAACTTCGTCTTTCAATTCTATACAAGATAGAAATGAAAATTTTTTAAATCTATTTATCTAATTTTACGATTGAGGTTTAAAGGTTAGTTACGGTTGGGTTTCCATTCGAACCCAACCGTAAATTCAATTTGTAACCCTAAATCTTCATTAATTTGTTTAGTTTTATCCGGATTGTCATCACTACTACTTTCTACACATTTATTAGTATTCTTCATCACGAAATTGGGAGTTTAATCGGTGATAAAATTTTGATTCGATGGAGAAATTTGATTAAAATGGAGAAGGAGAAGATATGGAGGAGATGAAAAGATTTTAATTAAAGGACAAATTTGATTTTTTTTTTATTGGGTAAAGGGTAAAACAGACATTTAACTTTACTCCTAGGACATCCCTTAACGAAAAATTGGGTCATTTCGCCTTATAGAGGAGCCCCTCTATTGATATTGGAGCCCCTATATCAGGCTTCAAAATAAAATAGAGATATAAAATATAAATCAAACAATAAATTTAGGTGAGTTCAAGACTTATGTTTTTGTAAATTTTAAAAGTTTTTTATTTTCGATTATTAAAATTTAGGATTTTGGAAGTGCTTCAGATAAAAAAAGCTTTAAATTCTTTTACCAAATACCAATAGCAGATCACAGTTCATGATGGGCACATTACATTTTTTTGATCAGGAGAGAGACGCTTTGCAAATCGGTTCTTTTCTGAGTTGACTCAGTTTCAAAAAATTCCCCTCTTTTTTGGCTAACATGTTTTGATTTCCTCTATAGGTGTTGATCTTCTATTTTTCAGTTCATGTCACATCATCTCTTAAACCATTTCTTCTGAGTTTGATTTTTGATTCATTTTACTTTGTAATATATATTTTTGTTTTAAGAATTTTTGTTTTATGTCGAACAGTAATCTTGGTTTTGTGTTATACTCACTTATGGAAGCTTAATTTTGTTTTGCAGTTAACCTGGATTGTTAATAGTGAGCTTCCAGTATTGGAACTCTGTTAAAAGTAAACCCCTTGTGACAGTATTGTCAATGAGAGCCTATCATCCTAATGATGGTCACCGAATTGATGTAGAAGAACATGTATCATTGTTTAGTTCCCTGTCAAGTATTTGACTCCATGATCAATCATCTGAATCACCAACTCACACCTCCATTTTTGCCCAGTATTCAAATTCAAAAACCCACAAACAGTTTCCACTGTATTTACGAGAATTTCTCTCGTACCCAGTAAACACTCAACCTATTTCTGGCAAAGTCAACCAAAAATACATTCATTTCCTTTTATTTGCTACTATTCAACAATATTTTTGAAAACAGTATTCTAATCCCGTATCCTTCTCTAGTAATTATCATAAATACTGTGTTATTTATCTATAGAGACTCAAACTTTTTCTAATCCAGGTCAATATCTTCTAAGCTATCTGAACACTATGGAGTCTAATTCCAATAATCAAATCCCGAGTATCACCGAACAATTAAGAAAAAATGATATCAAAGGTTTAAGCACTAGGCCAACTCGTATGACAGTAGGTTCATCAAGGGCTTTGACAGAATAAGCTAATGAATGGGAGTGGGAGTTCAGTCTCATTGGAAAGTTAATGTCAGTTGACACAATTGAAACAGGCACCCTCAAGGAAGAAATCAATATCTTATGGAAGAAATATAGGAAAAAGTAAATCAAGGTTATGGGAAAAAATCTACTTGTCTTCAAACTAAGCAGTAAAAAAAATCAAGAGGAAATTCTTAAAATAGCTCCATGGAATGTCAACAAATGCCTGTTGGCCCTTAAAGAGTATACCACAGAGATTGCTGTATACCACAGAGATTGCTGTTGATGACCGGGAATTTACTCATCAGGAGTGGAATGTAGTTTTCAAGAACATCCTTCTTGAACATCATTCTCTTACATTTATTGATGAAGCATGTAACATCCGCAATTTTTGCATGGCGCTTACTCAAGGATGCGTCATGGTCTGGGTTGAAGCTTCATCATAAGCTTATAAAGCTTACCCAGATGTGCATTAGGGTGTGGATGCCTTGACCTCGAATTATAGTGTTAAGGCCCTACTACGCGTGATGCGTATCCGAGGAGGCATCATAGTGCAAATGCACTATTATACCGTGATGCATGACCCAGTGCATCACCGAGCCGAAGTTGCGTAAGTGAGAGCATCGTAGTGCTAAGGCACTACTATGCCGGATGCATGATCCAATGCATCACTAAGCCGAAGTTGCTTAAGTTGGAGCATCATAGTGCTAAGGCACTATTATACCGTGATGCATGATCCAATGCATCACTAAGCCGAAGTTGCATAAGTTGGAGCATCATAGTGCTAAGGCACTATTATGCCGTGATGCATGATTCAATGCATCACCGAGCCAATTTCGCTATTCGATAAATGCATCATAGTGTTAAGGCACTATTATGCTGTGATGCATTATCGAGAATGCATCACCGAGCCAAGAATGCTCGGCTTTGGCAAGAAATCTTCATTTTCGGCCTTGCAGTCGATGGATGGCGCTTACCTTTCAAATATTTATTTGTGGAAATACAAATAAAACATATATATGGAAGGAGCTTTGCTTGAATGTGCATGAACGGTAATGCACATATAAATGCGATGTAGCTTATACGATGGAGCATACTTGATGCTCATCAACGTGTTTAACTGTAGCTTACCCGAGAATGCTTCGCTTGACTTTGGAAAGAAATCTTCATTTGCGGCCTTAGTCGATGGATGACCCCTACCTTTCTAATATTTGTTTGTAGAAATGCGAATACAACATATATAGGGAGGGAGCTTTGTTGGAATGTTCATGAGCGGTAATGCACATATAGATATGTGAAGTGGCCAATACGTTGGAGCATACTTGATGCATAAGCATCAATATGCTTGTAGCTTAACCGATGAAGCTTGAATATGCATGAGGGGTAATGCACATGTAGATATACGAAGTAGCCTATACGTTGGAGTATACTTGATGCATACGCATCAATATGCTGGTAGCTTAGCCGATGAAGCTTGAATTATGGGAAAGCATCTTTCAATCGTGTTACGTACTTGATAATGCATATTTGCATAATAAATAACGATAGTTATGCACAAGCTAGTGCATACCTTGCGAAAGCCCTTTGGCTTACACGGACTAGGCTTTGCTTGGCCTTTGGCCTTGCGATAAAGTTGGAATCGAAGTTGGCTTTGCCTTAATAGGCTTAAGTTGCTTATCCCTTTCGAGTCGACCCTATGATGAACTACGGTCATACTTGATCCCATCAAGGTACGGGTTGGGTACGTAGGCAGCCGCAATGCAATGCATTGAGTTGCAGCACTTTGTCGCTCATGTCGTCTAATTTGGGAGATGATTGCAACATTATGGTAACTCGTATCATCTGGCTCGACAATGCTAAGCAAGAGATGATTGTTGCCACACTTGATGAGGTAGTTGCAATTCCATTTGATGGATTGTTCATACTTCCTTGAAACCGTCGCGGCATGGAATTGCATGTGCCTGGATGTTGCACTCTTGTCAAGAAAAAGATAAGTGCAGGCTCCAGCGCATGGTCGAAGCAAAATTGATGAAGCGAAAGCTTAGGCTTGAAATAGCCTAGGTGTTGGTCCAATGCATGAGTTAGGCCTGGACAATAAAGCGAATTATGTGATGCTTGCCAAAGGCATCCCCATTAGCTTGTATAGCCTTCAACCCTTGGTATAATGAGGGTAAGTTAGAATGGTATGCTAGTCAAAGGCATTCATCATGGGCTTTAATGGCCTTGCACCCCTTGTAGGACAAGGGTGTGTTGGAACGATATGGAGACTACGGTTTGAGTACCATGCTTGCAAAGCATGTTTGGAAAGGCAAATATGCCTGGAACGGTATAAACGTAGCTTGAATGATGTGGGAACTAAGTTTCAAGTATAATGCTTACAAGGTAGGCTTGCAAAGCAAAATTTTACCTGCACTTTCTAGCGAGAAGTTAGGCTTTAAGGTCGGGTTACACTCTAAAAAATTACGCATCGGGGAGTTCTGTCCTGCCCAGCGCAACGCGCCGAAGGCGGAATTTTTTGGTCAGTGACAAAGCAATTGAGGATTAAGGAAGAAAGATCTCTACAGATCCAAAAGATTGTAGGCCAAAAACTAGTAATAACATAACTGCTCGAGTTGAAATGAGTCTAGATAAGCCACTAAAGAGGGGAGGGTGGTGGAACACTAGAGCCGGTGGTGCTACTTGGATAAAATATCATTGGATTAAACAACCACATGATCTTTGTCCTAAATGCTACGTAGTGAACCATAATAATGATATTTGTTAGAATGTGGTAGAAGAACTTTGGCTAAGGGGTTTAACTGAAGATGAATACTCCATCCACAAAGCTAACTCGGAAGCAGAAGAAACTGGAGCAGTTAATGAGAGTGACAATGACAAAAACAAGAAAAGTGAGGATGTAGCTGATGACATAGTAAATGTGGAGTATAGGAACAACAAGAGATTTAGGAACCAGACAGATATCCTCATAAACTTAACTTTCAAACCAGTTAGCCCGGTCATTGTCCCTCATGGTGCGAACACTAATGACCATCATATATGTTCTTTAACAACTACTAGTTCAGAAGACATGGAAGGAATTGAGATGGAAGGGACTGAGATCAACTGCACTATTACAAAGAAGTACTCACCTAACAATTCAGAGAGAACTGCAAATAAGGTCTCTTCTAACTCTTTGAAAATTTCTCTCAATTTCCTTTACAAGTTTTTTCATACAAACTTATTTTCTTGCCATGTTATTTTTCTCATAAGCTGAATTTTTTTATACCCATTAGAAAAACTTGGTTAATTAGTTGAGGCAGTCATGTTTTCCAGCGTCTGTATAAACTGCATATCTCTTTTTCATGCAATATTACATTCTGGCTAGGTTTATCACATTCAATCAGTTTAGTTATTTGCACAATTGGCTCACAGGCATTAACATGAAAGTTTTATCTTGGAATGTTCAAGGATTTAGATCTCAGGATATTAGAAATCACCTTAAGGACCTTATTAGAATTCAAGATCCTGACATCATTTTTCTTTGTGAAACCAAATTAAGCAACATGAAAATAAAACTCCTTGTTAAAGGATTTTAATACCCTAATTGTTTTATTCTTGATTTTGTTGGACTTTCGGGTGTACTAGTTCTTGTTTGGAAAGATGGGTTCTTTTGTGAAATAGTCAATTGTGAAAACAATATGATACATCATCTTATTCAAAATGATCCAAGCAAGCCTGAATGGTTACTCACTTGCATGTATGGGCATAATGAATATGATAAGAAGAAAGCTCAGCGGGACTTCATTCAAGACCTAGGTAACAATATTAATCAACCATGGATTCTTATGGGTGATTTAAACATTCATCTCCTTGATAAGGGTCAAACTTCTTCTTCTTCTATGGATGGTTTGATCAATAGTATACTTCGTAACATTGGTCGTGAAGACATCGGTTACATAGGCAAGAGCCATACTTGGACTAGCAATAACATAGGAACTGGGAAGAAGAAATCAATAATTAATCCTGCTCTTGGAAACTGTGTTTGGAATTGGGTTTTTAGTACTTCTAAAGTACTTCATCTTAATCAAGCGGTTATTGATCATAGCCCTATTATTCTCTTTGATGACTACAATTATCCTAAGTTTTGGAAACCTTTCAAATTATTATATACATGGCTAAATGATAAGTCATGTGCTATGCAAATTGCACATGCTTAGAGTAAGTCAGTTGATGGTTCACCAGTACAAATTAATTAATAAAATGCAGCACACAAGAATTACTCTATCTAGATGGAATAATTATCATTTTGGAGATATCAACTTCAGAATTGATAAACTCCAAAAAGATTTAAGTAATCTTCAGGCTCAGGACCATGAAACAGAGACAGACGATAAAATTATTGAGGTGAGTAATGATCTCAAAAAATGGAAGTGTATCAAAAATGATTATCACAAGAAAAATTCAAGGGTTACCTTCATGAAGGATATGAATAACAATACCAATTTTTTTCACTCTATAGCCAAAATGAGGAAAGCTAGGAATAATATTGACAGTCTTAAATGCAAAAATGGTACATGGGTCACTAGAAGAGAAGATCTTGAAAGATTTCTCTGAGCATTTTCAAAATTGCCTTCAAATGTCGAAGTTACTCTACTGTCATGGCAAAAACTTACTGGTCCTAATCAATTTAGACAATTTTTGAACTTAATACCTATAATGTGGTGCATATGGAAGAAGCCTAACTTTAGAGTTTTCAATGAGAAATACCAATCTAATGCTCACATCATTGATATGGTCAGGTATACAATCTATTCTTGGGCCTTGACGTTTCATAACTTTGCGGATGTTTTATATCGGAGTGTGATGGATAACGGAAGGATTTTTATATTTAAAACCGCCTTAATGTTTGTTCTTAGCTTTGACTTTTTTATATTTTTTTTGTATAACTTTTCTTTCTGTTTTTTTTCTCGGTATATTTCCACCTTGGGGTACTCTCTTTTGTACACCTATTCTTTGATCTAATATATTCTTCTTTATCGATAAAAAAAGACGATTTTTGATTGTTAATTTCAACAACCCATTTCTCTTAATTATATTTTTGATTGAATTTAATCATTGTAATTTTTCAATTGTTTTTTATGTTTCCGATTATGTTGAACAATCGACGATTATGAATATAAATTATCTTCCAATTGATCTTAATGTTCTTCGTTAATAAATAACGTCAAATGCAGTTGGTTGGGTATTACACAAACAAAGAACATCAAGAACAATCATCTAGGGTTTAGACGATATCCCTAGTGATTGTTCTTCGTAAATAAAGAACACCAACTTTAATCGGTATGAGTTTCATGTAACCCAAGACGATTGTATTTGAATTATATACCAATGTTCTGTGTTAAAAAATGGCAAAACTCATCAGGTATGGATAAATCTAGCACATCTATCATGTAACAATTGACACAAAGTATTGTTATTGTATTTTTTCGATTATAGATAAAAATAAGACAAATTTTAATTGAGGCCTAATATTATACTCAATTTGAGACTGGATATGATTTATACCCAATCTCAAAGAATTCCATACGATTTGAAATTTGCAAAAATTAATCAGTGGGATAACTGCCGAAACTAGGTAATTTACCAAAGCAATTGGCTCAATTTAATTGACAAGTTATGTTCTTCAACCCTTCCGATTCTGGGTTATATAAATATCATTAAAAATAAATAAATTATTTTACTCTTACCTTAATCCAACTAAACTAATCTCATCTAAATAAATTTATTATCCACTAATTAAGTAAGGCCAATTTGAATATATGGATAAAGTTTTTTAAGATTTATTTTGAAAAAATCTCATGTTATTTTATTATGTAGCCTCTGATTATTCCAAGCAACCCCCAGTTATATGAGGTTTGTATATTTAACCCAAAGCAATTAATATATTTATGGGAAAATTGGAAAAATATCCCATATTGGCATGCTCCGTCGGAAAGATGCCGCGCCAAAAAAACTTACAGAAAAATACCCTACCGTTATATTTCCCATCCATATAGTCAATATCTCCTATGAGATATCAACATTATACAAAATTATTGTTTTACCCGCACTTTATCTGTTGTTCGTGTTGCGACACGTGCAATTTGAACGACTAGATCTTGACCACGTTTTACCCAGAAGTGACCACACGTTCTCTCTTGTTAATATCGATCTCATCTTCTTCGCTTCTCTATCTTACCATAAACAGAAGAGACTGAAACTAGGCGAGAAGATTCAGAGAAGAAGATGAATAGAGATGAATCAAGGTGACGAGATCATCAAAAGTTTTGTGTGGTTGTGAGTTTCTTATTAACAAGGTGAAGAAGAAGAGAAGAAAGCATAGAAACGAAGAAAAAAACTGACTGGAATCTACACGAAGAAGAATCGAAGATATGAAGGAGCATAAACCGTAAGTTTTATGAAACTCATTTCTAATTTTCTTTGCTTTACTAAATCGTTCATGTGAATTTGATTTATTGCACTTCGATTGCACTTAGGTTTTTTTTCTGATTTGGGAAAAAAAAAATTAGGGTTTCTAATTATTGAAAGTTGTATTAATAAGTTTAGATGTTTTTGAATGATTTTTTTCTTATGTAATGATTAGTTTTTTTTTTCTGATTTGGGGAAAATTGTAAATTTGGGTTTCTAATGCTGAAATAAGGGTTTATAATTATAATTGAATGTTGAAATAGTAAGTTTACATGCTTTTTAATGATTTATTTTTATATAATTGTGATTTAATTAGGGGTTTCTCTCTGATTTGGGTTTTTTTATTTGCATCAGGGTTATTAAGAAATTGGATTTTTGTTTAAGGGTGAAGAATGGGGTGCATGAGGGAAAGTTGTTGTATTGTTATAATATTGATGGTGAAACTATTACTTTTGATAAGTTTAAGCGGATGTTAAGGTTTAGATTGATGGGAATTGGTGTGTTGCTTCCATCAATAGTTACATGGGACAATGTTCAACTTAAGAATGATTATCTGTTTTTTGAATTATGGAGAAATGTTGTGGCAGATGAGCAAGGGTATGTTTCTTTAGATTTATTTGTGCTTGATGGTGGTGATTTGCATGGAATTAGTGGTATTGATTTGTATGGAAGTAGTGTAAACAAAAGACTCCAGTTTCTAAAGCTAAGTTGATGACTGGAAAGAGTCCAAGGTTAGAAGAGGAAGCTAGAAAGAACAAGGGAAAGTCCAAGGTTACAAGACATATAAGGCTAGTGTTTGATGATGAATGTGAGATTTTAAATACACAAGTTAGTATTTGTGATAACAATCAACAAGACAGTGTAAGTAATGGTAAAAAACATCTGGATGATGATGAAGAGTTCTTGAAACAAGCATCTACTCAAGCTAGCATAGTTGAAGATGATTATGTTGTTGAAGACCAAGTCAACCTACCAAATGAAAATCTGGGTGAGTGTTATCCAGATGATGATCCACATTTTAAGTATGTTGATAGTGAAGGTGAAGAAGAGAGAAGAGCTTATGCAGAATGGATAAGTGGGTATCTTACAAATAAAGAAGCCCAAGATGAAGATGGTGAGTCTGATGAGGCTTATGGTGTTGAAGATGGTGGGCCTGCAGTTGAAGATGATGGGCCTGCAGTTGAAGTGAATGATAGTATTGAAGAGCCTAATGTTAAGAGAGTTCCAATTGAGTTAACTGAAGATGAGCAAGTTGCATGGAAATTCCAGTTTGGCCAATATGCAAATGACCTAATTGATTTGACAATGCAGAATGAAGAAATTTCTAAAGTTGTTCCTGGTGAATTGGAAAAAGAGATGGATTTTCAATATAAACATGCTTTCATAAAGCATTTAAGGGAGTATCCAGTGTTGGATCATACTGTGTACAAGTTGAGGAAGTCAGAACCACATAGAGTGTATGCAGACTGCAAGAATAAGCATAGTGAAGGGTGTAAGTGAGAAGTGAATGCAAGAAAGTTATTAAATGAAGAAACTTTCACTGTTAGGAAATGAAATCTGGAGCACTGATAGACACATTTTTGTGTCTAAATTGTGCTCGATTATCTATTTTGATAGTGTTCGATTTTGTACTTATTATGGGTTTTTATGTCTTTGTAGGTATTTTCGAGAAATAAATATTTGTGAAAAATCGGCTCGAAAAGTTGATAAAGGCACCCGGGGAGAATTGATAAATGCCCCCAGCTCTTGGATTAGGGGCACCTCCCTTTTGAATTTGAAACCGAAAATGGCGGGAACAAGTATCTTTACGTGAGAAGTTTTCTGAGTTGTTTGGCAACCGTGTTTTAAGTGATTTGGGGTAATTCTGATTTACCCAAGTGAAGTAAAACAACCAGAATAACATTAATACATGTCACGAGACGTGTTTCAGTCGGAAAAATTGGCAACAAGAATGAATCTAGACGGAAAAAAGAGTTCTTCTCTGTTTAGGATATCACGAGATTTGAGAGTGATTTGGACTTGTTCTTTGAGTCCTTATCGGTTCACAAGACTTATTAGGGTTTACTAACCCTATATATAGCAAAGGGAAGCAAAGGAAATCGGATCGGGAAAAAGCCAGAGCCACCGAAAAAATTCCAGGAGAAAACACTTCTGCTGCTGGTGAAGAAGAAGAAGGTGATGAACATAAGACGCTCAGTAACTGTCGCTGACGCAGTCACTGAAGCAGTTGTATTTCTGAAGCACCTGAAGCCCGTTCTTTTCTTCTGTTTTCTTTTCTTTCTTATGTAACGCATAGAACAAGTCTCTGTAACGCTTATAAGCGTTTCTGTTCTCCTATGTTACTATTAATTCATCTTTATAAACACTAATTGAGCTGTGAAAATCTATTTTGAGGGTGTTTCCAATACAATGAGCTAATCACCATCACTGGGGCGACGGAGGAAGCCATTCTTCCAATAATTAAGTGGTAACTTCTATTTTATCTATATTTTTTATTTATTTTATTATTAATTGCTTTAAATTAAATTGAAAAAAAAATGGTTTTTATCAAATAATTGTGTTTTCTTTTGATGGCTCATGCTTAGTTTTAAACTTTTGATGTCTCATAATTTCGATTTACAATTATTCTTTCAAAAACCTAACTTTGGCAATATTTAGAATAAATTGAATACAAAAATTGTAAGATTTTATCACTTGAAATATTGGCTAATGGTGGAATCTTTAGCCCTAGTTCTTCCCATCAATTTGAAATCAAGTTTGTTTTATTCTTCTTTATTTTTATTTATTAAAAATTAGGTTTAGAAATCGAATCTTCACAAGTCTGAGTATCGAACTTTTTACCACTATTCTAAAATCACATCAATGTTTGGCGCCGCTGCCGGGGACTTGTGTTTAGATTTGTTTTTAGTTTTTTTTTTAGGTTAGTTAGTTTAATTAGATTTTTATTTTTACTTTGTTCTATTTTACGTTTCTTTGGGTATTTGTCTTTTTGCTACAAGTTTTGGATTTTGGATTGAAAGGAAATAGAGCCAAAAACTTTGGTGATTAAAGACTTGGAGTTAAAGTTAAAGCTTAAAGAACGGAAAAAAAAAGACAAATAACTTTATTTTTAATTAGATTTTATTTTTATTTGTTAGGTTTTATTTGTTTCTCTTTTTAGAAAATTGTATTAGGTAATCTTTATTATTTCTGTAATTTTTGTTTTATTTTTGGACACTTTTTGGACTTTATTGTTGGGACTGTGGACTCTATTATTATTTTTAAACCCTACGGAAGGGTAATTTAAATATAAAATGCAACAGGGAAGGACGGCAATTACAATATTGTCTCAGCCCCTCGGGTTCGTACACTAACACAGGAGTCGGTGACCCGAGTTGACTACAACCGATTAATCCCCCATCTGGTACGGGAGGTAAGACTCGATCAACCCACGAATCCCTTGCAAGTGGGTTTACTGCATTCCTTCGTATGCATATATGTTAAGGAATTGAATACGGTTTTACTTTTCAAGTAAAGGGCAAGAAATTGCCATACAAGATAAGGACTCGGATTTCATCACCGTTTCCTTTTTGCCCTCTTTAGGAACACGTTACCAAACGCAAACCTAAACCTTAAAATTTTGACTAGAAAGAGACCGATAGAATAACGAGCTTATAGGAAACTCGTTCAAAAGGACTGTATTGGTTACTTTGTTAGCCTAACTCGAAGTTCAGAAAGATTATTTTAAGTTGATTAGAGCCTCCTTGTAACCCAGGAAAAAGTGCCAAACCGGGTTATCAAAGCTCCTAAGAGCTTATCATGTTTCTCTTCGACTTAATCTAATTCGGATTGTTCTAAGAGGTTTGCTAAAATTGTAACTAGTTGCCTTTCGAAGGAATAAAAGCTGGCCTAGAAACAATCTAAGTGGAGCCATCATTTTTTTTGTTTGCTAGATTCAATAGGTTTGATTTGGTTGAGTCGGCCTTGTTTGTGAATGTTTAGAACACCCTTCATGTTAGGATTTATTTTCTTAGATTTTTGTTTAATATATTAGGAAGTTTTTAGAAAATGTCGAACTGGTATTATGAGGACCAATACAATGAATATCCGACTGAATTTCAAAATAGACATTATCCATACTATCAACATTGTGTGGATAGTAGTCGGGATCACCACCAACCTTTTGGAGGTTATTATTCATATCAGGGTGATCCCAATTACTATTCGTACATATACCCGTCTTATGACATGAAAGTGAGCAAAATACTAGTTCTTTGTCTTGGAGGGATACCCTAAAGCATATGCAATCTAGTACTTCCTATGATGATTCTAGTTCTTTGTCTTGGAGGGATGCCCTAAAGCAGATGCAACCTAGTAGTCCTTATAATGAACCTATTATGCCTCTAGAAGAATCACACGAGCAGTTGCGATCTAGCACTTATGATCTAGTTTTTTCCCTAGAAAATTCCATCAAGAAGTTGACTGAGAATACAAAAAGATTTGCATTGAGTGTGAATAAAAGTCTTGCAAAGAATAATATTGCTCAAAATGATCTTAATTGCCAATATAGTGCTACCCTTGATAATTATTCACTTATTCAAGAGGACGATGATAGAATTGGTAACACTACTTATTTAGACGAGGTTCAAACATCTTCATATTATTATGATGATGAGGATAGTATTGATGAAGAACTTGAAATATACAAGCAGAGTGATCAATAAATTGTCACTCCAATGGTGGTTCATGATGATAGTATTATTTTTAGTTCAAATCCAAATAATTTTAATGATCATTCACCTATTCAAAAGGAAGAGGATTTGACTAGAGATACCACTGTTTTAGATGATGTAGAATTTTCTTGTTTTGAAGTCGATAAGGGTTTAGAGGAACGAATTTATCCTGAGAATATTGTTTTAGAGTCCAACGATTTAGAAAAAATAGTCTTAGATAACAAAGATAGATCTGTAGAGATTTTAAATACGAGTGAGGATGCACCACTTGATTATAACTCAGAAGAAACAATTGACCATTTTCAGGAATCTGATGATCTAGAAATTAGGGAAATTGTGACTAGTCTATCTAGAGACACCCAAAATTCTAATTTAGGGGGTGATTATCATTCTCCCTGTGCTTTACCTTTGACTCTTTTATAATTCCCTCACTTGGGACTTGATGTTTGTGCCTCTACCATATTAAGAGACTATCTTCAAGAACTGTTTCCCGAACCTAATCATGTCCAGAAAAAAGTTCAATTGTTAGAAACCCATCCTCTGGTCGATGTGGTTTACCTAGGCGATAATACCAAGATTGACTTTGTTTTCCCACCAAAATATTTTCTTCCATATGTGGGAACGTTAGCATTTCAAATGTGTCAGTTATTAAGTTTTAAGACTAAACCTAATTACTTAAGGGAATTAGAATCGACACATTTGTTTAAGAATGACCACCTTCATAGTAGTCAATTGTGTGAGTCAAATATGATTGACTTTAAGGATCCATAATTATTCAGTTTATTGTTATGTGCTTCTAAGTTTTTAGTTGAGTTTTTCCAGACTCTACAACCTGATCCTGTTGATCCTTCTTACGAGGAAATCCATCCCATGAAAATATTTTATTTAGACCGTTTATAGAGCCTGAACCTGAACCACAGCTAGAAGTAGTTGTCTTCAACAGAAAACTAGATAAGGGCGTGCTCGGTTTGTTCATTTTCTTGGCCTGCTACAGTTTCCTTCTATTTTGGATAACACTATTTGATTCAGATGACCCACAGTTGTTCCGACTATTGTTATATGATTTTATGAGGTGACTAATTTGTTCTTAGTCTGGCTAAAGACTTTAAACTTAGCACTTCTTGGGAGGTAACCCATGCTCATGCAACACGGTAATATCTTTCCTTAACTCCTTCCCTTCGATTGGTAACAGTTTCTCCTTGTTCGTGCTTTTAATCATTCATCTTTAGAACATTGAGGACACTGTTAGATTTAAGTTTGGTGGTAAGGGAGAAACGTTGAATGAAATATAAAACTCCAAAGTCTAAAAACTTATGAACAATTCAGGATGACGCTAACCGTTCTAGGTAGATGGAAACTTAGCTCTTTTTCTACAGGAATTGATGTGCCCAGTTAAATGGTCAATTCATAAAAAGACAGAGTTCATGTGTTAGAAATAACATGATAGTTGTCACCATATCTCGGAGTGTATCTCAACCATATCACCTTCTGTTTTTATTTTTGCAATTTGTGTTTCTCTAAGTGATTTGGTGGGGCCTAGTATCGAATTGTTATCGCCGCAAGGATGAAATAGAGTGTTGAGATGAAGCCCCATTTTTAATTCTTATTCAAAAAAAAAATCGACACTTTGATAGCAATATGTGTGTGTTCTCCCTGTCTTCGTCGCCTAAGCAAGCGTGGAACGCAGGATCCATGGGAACTATCATGTAAGATGCTGATAAGGACCATGCGCTTGGATTCAATTCGATCCAATCATGTTTTCAGTACATTTGTAAGTGTTTTATTTCAATAAATCGATCGCTGGAACCCTTGTATATACCAGTTGAATCGATATTAGTATAATGATTAAGACCAGTGGGAGCGTATCTCAATCCATTTGGATTCATCCTGGCACTGACCTTCAGAGAGATATGGGAAACATCGTTCACCTTAGTCAACACGCGCAAACTTCATTTTGTCTACTCCCATCTTCTAGATCTTTTCATGTGATTGAACTTTGATAGATTCTGAGTATCGTGGTTGAACAACTATCTGAGTAGAGCTTTGTTTTCTTATATATGAATTTAATATGCTTGAGTATAAATTCATGTACAACAGCTGGACTCATATAGGGTAATGATTCCCATAGCCGAAGAATTTAGTATGCCAAATAAATAGCTTGTTTAGTGTCTATCCTCAATCGTTCACGAGTAACTGAAATTTGGAGTAAAGGTTTTGTGGGTATACCTCTTGTAAACTCTCACGAGACAAAACTCGTCCACTAGGGACAGCTAGGGGTTTAAAGGCTTATTACATATGCTAAATGTAGTCGCGATTCCTGCGAAAGTGAGTTAGGATTTTATATCTAGATTAGATTTGCTCGAGGACTAGCAAATAGTAAGTTTGGGGGTATTTGATAGACACATTTTTGTGTCTAAATTGTGCTCGATTATCTATTTTGATAGTGTTTGATTTTGTACTTATTATGGGTTTTTATGTCTTTGTAGGTATTTTTGAGAAATAAATATTTATGGAAAAATCGGCTTGAAAAGTTGCTAAAGGAACCCCGGGGAGAATTGATAAAGGCACCCATCTCTTGGATTAGGGGCACCTCCCTTTTGAAACCGAAAATGGTGGGAACAAGTATCTTTACGTGAGAAGTTTTCTGAGTTGTTTGGCAACCGTGTTTTAAGTGATTTGGGGTAATTATGATCTACCCAAGTGAAGTAAAACAACCAGAATAACAATACACGTCACAAGACGTGTTTCAGCCGGAAAAACTGGCAACATGAATGAATCTAGACGGAAAAAAAGAGTTCTTCTCTGTTTAGTATATAACGAGATTTGAGAGTGATTTGGACTTGTTCTTTGGGTCCTTATCGGTTCACAAGACTTATTAGGGTTTACTAACCCTATATATAGCAAAGGGAAGCAAAGGAAATCGAATCGGGAAGAATCAAGAACCACCGAAAAAATTCCAGGAGAAAACACTTCTGTTGCTGGTGAAGAAGAAGGTGATGAACATAAGACGCTCAGAAACTGCCGCTGATGCAGTCACTGAAGCAGTTGTATTTCTGAAGCACCTGAAGCCCGTTCTTTTCTTCTGTTTTCTTTTCTTTCTTCTGCAACGCAGAGAACAAGTCTTTGCAACGCTTATAAGCGTTTCTGTTCTCCCGTGTTACTATTTATTCATCTTTGTAAACACTAATTGAGCTATGAAAATCTATTTTGAGGGTGTTTCCAATACAATGAGCTAATCACCATCACTAGGGCGACGGAGGAAGCCATTCATCCAATAATTAAGCGATAACTTCTATTTTATCTATTTTTTTTTTAAATTCTTTTATTATTAATTGCTTTAAATTAAATTAAAAAAAATGGTTTTTATCAAATAATTGTGTTTTATTTTGATGGTTCATGCTTAGTTTTAAACTTTTGATGTCTCATACTTTCGATTTACAATTATTCTTTCAAAAACCTAACTTTGACAATATTAGAATAAATTGAATACAGGAATTGTAAGATTTTATCACTTGAAATATTGGCTAATGGTGGAATCTTTAGCCTAGTTCTTCCCACCAATTTGAAATCAAGTTTGTTCTAATCCTCTTTATTTTTATTTATTAAAAATTAGGTCTAGAAATCGAATCTTCACAAGTCTGAGTATCGAACTTTTTACCACTATTCTAAAATCACATCAAGCACACATATACTGCTAATGTGGAACCAAATAAAAATCCTAAGTGGAACTCTACATTTGTTGCTGAATATTTGAAGAAGACAATGAAACCTTCTGAAGGGATTCCAAAGCCTAAGCAGATACAGAACTACTTAATATGGGGTGACCTCAATACATATATCCCTTACTGGGTTGCTTGTGAAGCAAGGGTATGTAGTTGAAGTTTTTTTATATAAATTTTCATTTTTTTCTTTGTTTAATTCCCCATAACTCATATTTTTTGCTTGCAGGTGCTCCTACTTCAAGAACAAAATGGAAGTTATGAACAATCATATACCCTGGTTCCAAGTCTTTGTAAAGTGGTTAAATATTTGAACCCAGGGAGTATTGCCAGCTTCACCTATTTCACAAATGAGAGAGGAAATAGATTTGAAAGTGTCACAATATCATTCCATGCACAGTTACAAGGATTTAATACTGGATGTAGGCCAGTTATAGAGTTGGATGGGTGTCTTAACTGGAAAATTTGGTGGTGTTTTGCTTGCATCCACTGCATTGGATGGTGAGAATGGTGATTTCCCACTTGCAATATGCATTTGCAGGAATGAGACTGAGGAAAACTGGTATACTTTTCTAAAAGATTTGAAGCCTAAGGTTGTGAGTAGAAAGGGACTGGCATTTATGTCTGATAGGAAAAAAGGGACTTCTTAAATCTGTTGCAGAAATGTTCCCAGATGCAAATCACAGATAATGCTCTAGGTAATGACCATTTGACTCAATTCTAATCTACTTTACTGCTTTATGACCATTTTACTTATCTACTATATACACTGCAGGCACCTCTATAAGAACTTTATGACCAAGGGTCACAGGGCTCCAAAGCTAACAAGTTTAATGTGGAATGCTGCCAAGGCATGCAAGAAGTCTCATTGGAAGGTTATGTTTTCTAGTTATAGTTATTGTGTTGTGTTAATGAAGTTTTGTTTGCTTGTCTTATTTAGTGTTATGTATTAATAATCTTGTTTATTTAATATTCAGGTGCATATAGATGCTTTAATGGTGGCATCTAAGAAAGCATATAACTATCTAATGGTGAATGACCCAAGTTGATGGGCAAGAACTTTCTTTCCACTTGATGCTGCATGTGAGCATATTAATATCAATTTATGTGAGTCTTTTAATGCAGTGTGTGTAAACATTAGAGACAAGCCTGTGGTTAAGATGGCCACAATGTACACTCAGTTAGTGATGGGACTGTATTCTTGAAGAGCTGCACTTGCTGCAATATGGAAGGATGGTGATCTAGTTCCTGCTGCAATGACTCTCATTAACAAGATGAAGGCATGTATAGGGAAGTTTCATGCTAATCCTGCTCAAGTGAATAAAGTGTATGAGGTTATTAACATCACCTCAAAGAAATTTTTTACATTTGATATTATTTCCAAAACTTGCACTTGTATCCAGTAGCAGCTGAGGGAATTCCCATGTCAGCTTTCAGTGTGTGTGCTGGTCAAATTCAGACCAAATTGCGCTTTGTAAGTAATATTTCAGTTATTAGTTGAGATGAAATGAATGCATTTTTGATTTGGTTCGACTCTAATTAAATTTGTGTTTAATGTTTGCAGGTACAGTAAATACTACACTGTGGAGTATTATAGGACCACTTATTCATGGCCAGTAATCCCATTAGGTGACAGTAATGAAGACTTCCCCAAGGTATGTGCATCTGATAAAGCTTTTGCTTTAAGATTTATATATATATATATATTTCTTTTTGTCCTCTTACTATTGTATCCTTTCTTTTTAGATCTATATAAAGAATCCAAAACCTAATTTTTATCTTCTATCTTTCTGTCTCCTCTATCTTTGTTTATCTACTACAACCACATATTCATATCATACATCCAGAGTTATTGAGAGAACTAGGAAGACCTTGTGTGAATAGGTAGAGGAGATGGAATCACACAAGTAGCCTAGAAAATGTTCCAACTGTGGTGGAAATAATCACAACAAATCTACTTGTAAAGGTGGAGAAGTTGGATCTAACACTAAGAAGAAAGGCTCAAGAATTGAGTGACATTTTGAAGGTGATTCATTGTTCAGAAAGCTGCAGTTCCAAAGAGGATTATGAAGAAATTTGCAGCATCTACTTCAATTGCACCTATAATTGTCTCTTCAAAAAAGACTGCAACAACCACTACTTCTTCTTCTGCAGCTGCTGGGACAAAGAAGAAAGCAAAGAAAGAAAATGGATCCACGGGAAGTATAAAGGTGAAGCAAAATTTCAAGGCAGGTTCAAGTTCAAGTTCAAGTTCAAGTTCAAGTGTGGCTGTTAACTTTAAACAATCATTTCAACAGTGCACAACCCTCTCCCAAAAGATAAAAAAAGGCTAAGGTTCCTTATGATGTTTAAGTTTTTTTTTAGATTTTTTGATTATGATGTTTTTATGGATTGTGGTGCTGTTTAAACTTGTGACATTTTATGTTTTGCTACTGATGTTAACTGTGTCTCTTATTAGAGACAAAACTTGTAGTGGGTATGTTATTATTTTGAGAACAGTAAAAAAAAAACATCGTCATCATACGTTCATCTAGTTTTTATTGACACGTGGCGCAATCGGTGGATATGATACGGAAGTAATATATTAAAATGATTAGGTAGATAAGGTAATTACACTCTCTCGCATTTGTAGCCGTTCATTCATTTGTGGTGACACATGGAAAAATCCTATACAAGGACACATAAGTAATATTTAGAAAAGGTATTGGTACTCTAGTAATAATCTTATTTCACATTTTTAGCCGTCCAAATTTAACCCTGGGATACGTGATGAAATCCAAAAGTAAGGTAATCTCGTCTTAAGGCCCACACGTGTAAAAGGTCATGTGTGCACAGTTTAACCATTTAACGTTACATGAATGAAAAATATAATGGTGGGACATTTTCTTATAACCTTTTTCTGATGGAATATTTTTTCGACAAAACATGCCAATATGGAACATTTTTCCTATTTTTCCTATATTTTTTTGCACCAACACTTTGCTCCACTACTACACAACTACTTATGAAGTCATTAACAATTGAAACATTTTGCCTAATTATATAATTCACCATTTACTAAAAATTAAGACAAAAAAAAATATAATTTTTTTTTTTATAATAGACGGAGAATAAGATAAATCAATTACACTCTAATTAACGTTGAGAGGATTCTAAAAAGATGAAGAAAGTTTTAGGTTCGAAAACCCCGGCAACCGTAGTTGGTAAATATAGTTGTTGGAGGATTGAATTACTTATCCAAGGATTCAGGAAAATAGTTGTTGGAAGTCGGCATATTATGATGAATTTTTTGATGATCAATATTCGGGTTTGATACTCTTATTAGAAGATATGTAATGATTTTTCTCTCCATGTTTGCTCATTTCAATCGACATCTTTCAGAGATCACATTTTCTGACTAGTTCTTATATACTCCCTCCGTTTCTGGAAAAGAGTTACTATCATTTTTTCAATTTAGCTTATTTTTAGGCTAAAATAAAAAAATGATAGTAAAAGTTTTTCAGAAACAAATATAGTATTATTTAGAAGACAGAATATTTTAACAACAAACTAATTCTTATGTACTGACTAGGAAATGATCAACCCATTATATTGATCAAATAATTTCATATTACAATATCTTTTGTTAATTATCTTAAAAATTCACTCGATTGGTGTTGTTAGCTTGAGAGTTTCTGCGTATCATTCAAACTATCGAGTTTTCTTGTTTTTAATCAAAAAATATATCGAGAAGCACCTTCGCATTTCAAATTGGCTCTCAAAGCACAAAACAACTTTCATACGCATGTTTTTATATTAGGCTGTTTAGTGTTTAGTACCCGATATATGATCAACACTCGATTTTAGTACTAAATAATTTTAAAATAAGGGACGATATCTAACCCGTCATTGATCATTAATCGTTGACCAAATAAAGCTATTAAATCAGTAACATAATTTATATTATTATCTTATTAGTCTTATAAAGATAACAATGACTAGGGTTGTCCTACAGTCAGTTACGAATATCACACGTGTCAATAGAATGCACGACCGTGACGAGAAGTTGTTTGACAAATAAAATCAAGTTGTTGTTAACCCAAGTTCAGTTTTTCTTCTTCGACGAACATTGAAATAGTTAAGGTTTCTTAGCAGAATTTTGTATACAAGTGGTATTTGCTCGATTTGACTAGTTTAATCTTAGTGCTTCGTAAAATCTAAAAGTGTTTCAATTTCTACATGATTCAATTTGGGGATTAACCTCTTAAATTCTCTTCCTCTGCACCACTGCTTCATTTCTTTACTGTTTTCTCTTCAAAATTCAACATCAGAGCCTGATTATTAGAAACCTATGTCTCAAATCATACTCAAAAGCAAACAACAATGGTGAAGATTCACAAAATATGTTATCGTGTGTTGCAAAGAACAACTCAGAAGATTTAACTCTTCAAACATCATTAGATTAGGCCTGTTATCCTGGTGGTGCTAACTGTGGACCAAATCATCAAGGTGGTCCTTCTGATTTTTAAGCCCTTGCTTTCAATGATACAACAAAGTGAACCAACTTGTGATTTTGGCAATACTTGTGAGTTGTTTAGGCCAAAAATTCCTTTTGCTAAACAACCAATCAAACTCTTG
>JAJJMC010003936.1:13419221-13454230 GCA_023531435.1 Papaver californicum | reverse complement strand
TGATTTTTGGTTGTTTTGGGTTGATGAGAATTTCTGCCCAAACAATACTGATGCATGATTATTGATTCTCGAATGTGATCCAAACAATATTAGTTATTATATTCTAGTTTCAAATATATATGCAGGTTAAAAAAGTGGGAAAAGTTAGAAAAATTCGAAAATCCATGAAAGGTAAAAAGGCTTAAAAAGGAAGCGGGTTGAATTAACTTGAATTTTTTCAAGATTAATGGTTAAATGTAGAAGGTTATGTTGCAGATAATAAATTTGTTCTTCATGATGTTGCAAAATGATGAGAAAATGGATATGCTTTGTAGGCATAGTGAATGGTTAGAAATTGCTAATGGGCCATCTAGGCATTTGAGAGAAATTTAGAAGCAACCCATGGAACATATGTGTTGATTTTTTTTAGTTCTGGACAAAGTTTCTTGCCATAAAAACAGTTGAAAACTAGGTGTAGATGTTAGTGCTTATCTTATTGATGAATGGCTACGATTGTTGAGTGTTTTAAAATCCTGGTATAATTATAAAACTTGGGTTCTTGTTAAAACTTATTGAAGAATATATGGGAAGGGTTAAAAATACAACAACAAACTCATCTCTTCATCAACCAAGAGGTCTAAAGAAAGTTTTCGACGAAAGTCGCCTAAACAAGCAGAGCAACACCAACTCAATGGGATAACGGATAAGATCAAATTATAACAGTTGGATCAATATGTTTGTAACTGTAAGATCGAATTAAATAAGGTCACACATTTTTTTTTGAAATCGCGCGTTAACAGTGAGTTAACACCGTTAAGCATTTCATGTTTAATTTAGCATATTTTAATGTTTATTTTGATGGGTCAAACTACAATCCCTTATTTCTAAATGTGTTGGTCGTTGATTGATTGGGTGTACCAAACTTTAATTAAATAAATTTTTTATATTATTAAGTCAATATTAAAGGCCATGAAATGATGGATATATCTGTAATGACCCTTTCCTCAAGTCTCACTTAGCCAATACGGTCATTTCACATGATGGATTTCTTGACGGGTGGTTATAAAGCAGCAATTTATCAGAAGGTCATTCATCCTGAATTACTTTTACTATAGCATGTCTAATCATAAATTCTTTCTAATTCTGAAGCCAATTGTGATGAAACGACCTTAATGTTTTTTTACGGAAATATCATTATATGTATATATTCGGCCAAGCGTTGTCGAATATTGGGTGTTATAATCTCGCACATTTTGATTGAAGCAGTCCCCAACTCCGGAATATACAAGCCCAGATCTCCGATTTTCCTTGTCGCTCATGAGACGAGTATATGGCCCAACATGTCTAGCTCTCTTATCCTCGACAAGCGACCCGCCGTCAGCTTTAATACCACGTATAATGACCCGATCCTCTATCGATATTGTTATCACTTAGACAGTGTGATAATTCAGCAATGTGGAATTTTCAACGAGCACCGCTGTGATCATCCAAAAGAAGCATCCCAGGAAGTCACCCATTCCTGGATTGTTCCTTTTTAAGGATGCTTAACTGCAAAGTATTTTACAACTTTAAAGACAATTTTACTGAAAAAACCTCGGTATTTGCTTATAGTATATCATTATGTATATTCTATTCAGCCAACCACACTGAATATTGAATGTTACAATATATTCATCTTTCGTTAATATTCAATTCAACAATTGGGAATGTGATTCATCCTCATTTTAGGTGTATTCTTTACACCAAAAATATCAGAATCTTCAGTTTTTAGAAAATGCATGACTTCTACTCATATTCAAATTTATGGTATGATTATATATTATTTTTAAAAAAAAATTTAATTATGTGATTGATTGAAGTATAAGACTTCTATGAGCATATATTTGTAGGAGAAATCAACATATTACCATAAAAAATAGTCACGTGGTCAAAATAGTCGTAGTGATAAAAACATACACATTGAGGTTCTGGAAAAGAGGGTGTAAAGGAAAAAATGTTAAACCATAGATATTGTGAGAGAATAAAATTTGAGGTACGCGTGTCCAAAAACTATTGAAAAAGTAACGAGCTACGATGAGATGGGAAACACAGGAACAAAGCCTGTTAAAGCATTGAATTGACAGCTGCAAACTCGATAAAGTTCGAACCTGACAGCATTAATGCATGACCGACACGTGGGTTGCGGGAAAATAAAGTACACTGATCAAGACAGACATCATTAATTGCTCGACTGACAACAGGTTGCGGGAAAGCATGACTCAATAAAGAGTAATAATGAGTATTGATGCATAACTGACACGTATCGACTTTACAAGATGCGGAACGAAAAGAACTAAAGCATGACGATTCACTTTAAAGAACTACGTGTCAAACATGCAATGATTCAAATAAGACCGCAACAATCATCTCAATCCAAAAATAATAACTTAACTACAAGATCGCAGAAGAGCTGCGGGATAACTAGTGAGAAATTACGAAAAGCAAACAGAACGCATGCTAAGACTTACGTGAGGAACGAACAGGCCTTGCGGAAATTGCAAATAAGCTTTGCGGGACTACATATCGCACCAAGAATGGATAAGAATAAATAGGTGGAAAGGTAGATTGGTGGGACCATCAAATTGGCTATAAATACAAGCTCATAAACAGAAAAAAAAGGGGAGGGAAATTAGACTGAAGACGTTGAAATGAGAGCAAAGAGTTTAGGTATGAATTTATGTAAAACTTTAAGTTCAGTTTTATTATGGCTATTATGTTGATGACTTTTTTGATCTATAAATTATTTGTTGTATCTTATGATGGTATTTAATAAAAGGAATACAAATTTTTATTCGTGGATATAGACAATGTGACTGTTGAACCACGTAAAATGTTTGAGTCAATTCATTTTCAGCCAATTGGAAAATTTTCATTGTTTAAATGATCATGGCAGTCGATCTCACGATAAGATATAGTACTGTACAATGATCTAAATGCATTTGGTTGTGATCCAAAGATGCTAGATTTTTGGTAATCACAATTTGGCGCTAGAAACAGGGAGGTGGTAAAGAATTTATTCTACCTGTCAAAATTTTCATTGTTAAAATCTTGAATCATGTTCTGTTCGAAAATTCTTCTCTTTAAAATACAATGGTTAAGATTCATATGAAAATCTATATATATGGTCTTACTCTAAATAAATCAGTTGATATTCTTTATTTTTATCATCTTATACTCTTCATAAATGTAAAATTGCAAAGGATATTCATCAAATCGTGGATTTCAAAACTTGGTTCATGAATTTTCACCAAACAATATATTTAGTTTATCAAGTTCTTGATTTTTTCACGTTCAACAAAAATTTTAATACCTGCAAGGAGCAGTGAAATAAGCTTTCAATTGAGTGTTCGAGCATGGTATTAATCTGCTTCCACATGAACTTACAAAATCTATGGTAAACTAGAAAGTTAATTGTTTTGTTTGTGATATGTTAAAATTAAGTGTAACATTTTCTTTCAATTAAATTGTATTGAAAATTTATTGAGAATGATAAAACCATTTAAAACATCTTATTATTTGAGCTCTTTTAGACTACTGGTAAAGAAATCCCTACAGCAATACAAGACTAAGCTTGGAAGAAATCACAACATCTTAAAAGGATTCACACAAATGAGGACAGTGTCACATAAAAACATACAAGATCAAGACGCCAATTCAGGAAATCAGGGAGTAATGCAATAGGGGCTCCTCAACAAAGGTAAATGGTGAGAGAGTCACAAGAACAACAACCCATTAATGATCACATAAACAATTCTGAAGATCAGTCAAATAGTCGTTCATTTGAAGAAAATTCCCAAAATAGTATTGATCACATTCAACAATTAATGGAAGAAATGGACGAGATGCGCAAGGTACAACAGACTTGTGAGGAACAAATTACACTTTTGACCAGAGAAAATCAAATACTCAGAGAAAAGGCCCAGCATGGTGCGGAACCATCTACAATAAGAACACAAAGGCAAGAAGTAAGCTCCAGCGGACCCACATGAAGAAAAGTGAGAGCCAATAAGGATCAAAGAGTAATGGTAGTGGAACCCGTGCGCCAGCGGAATGATCCGGATAAATTGAATTTCGAGGGATCAAGGTTGCAAAATAACAGGTGGAAAAAATGCTATGAGGACATGGAGCTAATGCGAGAAGAAATTAAGAATTTGAAAAGTAAAGAGGGTGGACGATTAGAAGAAGTGTTAAAAGAAGCTAGGCGAACGTCGTTGGCCCGCATTTGGCGTACGCACCAATGCCCCATGAATGTAGTATTCCTATTTTTGAATGCTACGATGGGACAAAAGACCCAACAACCCACCTAAAGTATTACAGTCGCATCATGACGCGTTGGGAGCAAGATGATGTTGTTATGTGCCGGCATTTTCCTTCGAGTTTGAAAGGTATAGCTTTAGCGTGGTATGATAATCTACCCGAAGGTTCGTGAATTCCTACATGCAGTTAACCCGCAAGTTCTTAGAAGCATACATGTACAAGAGGCCCACAAATGCGGGGATGGACAAGATGTACTCACTTGCCTCATCGACAAAGGAAACCATCCGTGATTATACAGATCGATGGCAATCGATCTGTCAAGCAATTGGGGATGTAACCCCAGAAGTTGCTATCAATAGTTACAAGTGGGGAATAGCTAATCGAGAAATCCAACTTTTTGTTGATATCCATAATACAAATCCAAAAAGTAAAGGAGATCTCAGAGATATTATTGAAAAATGTGCCAGATTACAGGACATTCAGAGGAAGCATCCGAGAATAATATCTCATCAACAAGGAAATGCAAAAAGAGCCAATTCTATAGAGCCGTCATACGGATCCGGGAAGAAGTTTGCGGGAAAAACTCCAAATATTGAATCAAAGCAAGCAAAGATAGAGGAAAGAAGAAAATTTGTCCAACAATTTGAGGAGCGAATTTTCACTAAACTCAACACTCCTTATTCATAAATTTTAAATGAAATAAAAAACAAACAATATTTTCAATGGCCGCAATCAAAAGGCGACAACCCGAACACACACAGAACTCCAAAGATTATTGTGAATATCATTGCTATCGGGGTCATCCCACAAACCGATGCAGGAACCTAATAATGCAAGTACAAAGGATGATTGATGCGGGGGAGTTAAAAGAATTTGTTCAACTACCTGGCCCTTCACCAAAGTTTAATAAAAGAAAAGATGTTAATATTCCTCAAAATAATCAAACTATTAACATGATCTCTTATTCGAATCCGATCAATCGTTCATGAGTGCAGCCATTGATAAAAGATTGCACAAAAGAATCCGCAGTCACAAAGTCTTTAAGGTTGCGGGAAGAGTTACTGAAGCATGGGAAGAATGGATGACATCCCCGCTAATTTTTTCTGCGGACGAGGTTGACCAAGCGATTGGAATGCACAATGATCCGTTGGTACTTACACTTCCATTATCTTGATGGAACGTAAGGAGATTCTTATGGATGGGGGAAGATCTCTTAATGTTTTGTTTTATGATACCTTACATAGGATGGGGTTAAAAGATGATCATTTAATGCCTTCTTGTTATACAATTTATGGGTTTAATGGTTCAGCTTCAAAACCGAAAGGGGAAATTCTGCTTGATGTTGCGGCTGGACCGATAAGTATTCTGACTAAGTTCAGCATAGTGGAGGCTCCATCTCCGTACAACACCATCATTGGTAGACAATAGGTCCATCAATTGAAAGGGGTAACTTCAACGTATCACCAATACTTGTGGTTTCCAACACCGCAAGGGGAGATGGAGATAAAAGGAGATCAAAATGAAGCAAAATCTTGCATTCTAGCAGAAGTTCGCATGAATAAAGAGCGACAACAGCAGCAACAAAATAACAAAAAAGAGCGCAAGATGAGGGCTAAAGAAGAAGCCTTGAACCAATATATGATTAAGACTGCGGGAAATAAAGCAATAGATGAAGCAAATGAAGGTATTACGATAAAGGAAAGTATGACAAAAATTGATGAAGGTAGTCTTCCCGCATAGCAATCAAAGGGGGCTCCCACATTTTTAGGAAATCCTAAACCCACCTTTAAATCAATCGAAAAAACTAAAAATATCAACATAGGAACAGAAGAATTTCCCAAAATGATAAAAATTGGAACGTTGATGGAAGCGGAAAGGGAGCATAATTTGGTTATTCTAATTAAAGATTTTGTGGACATTTTTTCTTGGAAGATGGAGGGCATGTTGGGAATCGATCCAAATATTGTACGGCATGAGTTACATATACATCCAGAAGCTACACCTTTTCGGCAACGCATACGTAAAGTTGCGCCTGAACATCATTTGCCAGTTGAAAGAGAGTTAAAAAAGCTCATGGATGCGGGATTCATTCGAGAAGCGCGGTATTGGATTTCAAATATGGTAATAGTACCAAAAAAGAATGACGGAGTAAGAATTTGCATAGACTTCACCAATTTAAACAAGTCATGTCCAAAAGATAGTTATCCGCTTCCCAGCATTGATCTATTGGTGGACGTTGTTGAAGGTCATTAGGCCTTATCTTTTATGGACGGACAATCAGGGTACAATCAGATTGCTCTAACTGAAGAAGATCAAGAACACACCGCGTTCTTCACTCCGCATGGATTATACTGTTATACCAGAATGCCATTTGGGCTGAGAAATGCAGGAGCAACTTATCAACGGCTGGTAGACGCAAATTTTTAACCCTGGATAGGCCGCACACTCGAAGTTTATGTAGATGACATGCTGGTAAAAAATAAATTTTCAAAGGATCATTTACAAGATTTAAAAGAGATATTTGAAGCCTTGCGGAAATTCAGAATGAAAGTTAATCCTGATAAGTGCATTTTTGGGGTTACGTCAGGGAAATTTTTGGGGTACTTGGTTACTAAAAGAGGAATTGAAGTTGATCCGGCAAAGATTCAGGCCATTGTTGATATGCCATCTCCGAGGAATGTCAAAAAAGTACAGAAATTAAATGGTTGTTTGGCCGCACTCAGAAGATTTATTGCTAGATCATCGGACAAATGCAAGCCCTTTTTTGACGCATTGAAAAATAAAAATAAATGTGAATGGAACGAGATTTGTGAGCAAGCCTTTCAAGTATTAAAGCTTATCTCGCCACATTGCCCGCATTACAAAAGCCAGAACCTGAAGAAGTACTTGCCTTGTACATAGCCGCAACAGAAGATTTTGTAAGTACGGTATTGGTACGAACAAATAAAAAGGTAGAAAAACCTGTATATTACATCAGTAAAACTTTGAACCTCGCAGAAAGAAATTACATGAAAATTGAACAGTTAATCTTAGCACTGGTTTTTGCTACCCAGAAATTACGCACGTATTTTCTGATACACTATGTGCGGGTACCAAGCAAAGCTCCGTTGGAATCTGTACTGAAGAATGCGGGAAAAGTAGGAAGGATAGCAAAATGGAACGCACAACTCGAACAGTACCACATATTATTTGAGTTACAAACTGCACAGAAGTTGCAAGTCCTGGCTGATTTCCTTGTGGATTTTCCGTTAGATGATGATTTTGGAATTCAAGGTTTGCCCGGGATCGAGGAGGATTATCCTCAGGATATTCTAAGTTCTGTAAATTCCCGAAGATGGGAAGTATTTGTTGATGAGGACTGGAACAAAGAAAGTGCAACAATTGGAATTGTAGTTACGACTCGTACTGGGGATCGGATGGTACATTCATTCTGACTTGAATTCGATGAACATACAAATAATATAGTAGAGTACGAAGTTGTGGTTCATGCCCTCAGGCTCATCATTGAATTGGGGATAAGCGATGTCCGACTCACAAGTGATTCACAATTAATAATTCGACAGATTAAGTTAAAATATCAAGCGCTTGATGAAGACTTGGTAGAATATAAAAATCTTGTGCAAAAACTGGCGCTTCAGGTTCCAAATATAACCTTTCGGCATCTATCTAGAGATAGGAATCGTCATGCTGATGCGTTAGCATTCATTTCTTCAATGATAAGGGATCATAACACATCAGCAGTAAAAATTGGGCATATTTATGAACCATCAATTAAGTTGTGGGTCGTTGAAAATATGGAAGAAGAAGTGGAGGAAGATATTGAAGATACAGCTGTACAAGATGATGTAAGTTTCCCACAAAAAACAGAAGATGATTTAACCAGAGAAGATTAGAGAATTCCAATACATCAATATTTTCAAGATGGGATATTACCCGCAAGCACTAAAGAGGCAAGGAAGGTGCAATCAGAATCTGGGAATTATCAGTTGCGGGATAGAATTTTATACCGCAAATCCTTTTTGGGGCCTTTACTTCGATGTTTATCACGAGAGGAAGGGCTGCGAATTCTCAAAGACATACATTATGGAGATACGGGAAAACATAGTGGAAGACGATCGTTGGCTTTAAAAGCAAAAACACAAGGATATTACTGCCCGTTTATGCATAAAGATGCGGAAAATATGGTAAAAAAATATGAAGAATATCAGCGCTATGCGAAAAGAATAAAGGCTCCCGCAACAGAACTTAATTCCGTACTCAGCCCCTGGCCATTTGCAAAATGGAGAATACATATTGTTGGACCATTAGTGGAAGGTACTCAAAAAAGAAAATACTTGATTGTGGCTACAGATTATTTCACTAAATGGGTTGAGGCCAAACCTCTTGCACACATTAGAAATACCGATGTTTTTAAATTCTTATTTGAGAATACAATCTGTAGATTTGGAATTTCGGTGGCCACAGTCTCGGATAATGGACAGCAATCACAAGGAAAAAATAATGATATTCTTTTCGAAGCATTTAATATTCAAAAAAATAAGTCTACTCCGCTTTATCGCAAAGCAATGGGCAAGCTGAAGCAACAAATAAAAAACAATTAGTGTGAATTTAAAGAAAACTATTGATGGCCATCATAAACGGTGGTGTGAACAGCTTCATAATACATTATGGGCATATCGCATAACAAGAAGGGAATCCACTGGAGAATCACCATTTCTTCTTACTTACAGAACTGAAGCGGTTATTCCAACGGAAGTCATTCTACCCACTACAAGAACAGAAGCATGGGAGAAAAATTTAAACTCAGACTTAATGCTTGAAAAGTTGGACGACTTAGAAGAAAGAAGAGAAGCTACGCTTCAAAAAATGGAAAATTATCAAAGAAGACTGGCCAGAGAGTACAGTAAAAAAGTTAAGTTACGGAATTATGTGGAAGGACAGTATGTTCTGCGGTAAATCCCGGAATATCAAAGAGATAAAAAAACAGGAAAATTTGCACCTACATGGGGAGGACCTTATATTATACAAGGCATTGCGGGACAGGGATCATATCACTTGCGGAATATGGATGGAGGAATTTTACAGCATCCTTGGAACGCACAATATCTCAACCAATACTATCCATGATCAATAACGCAATAGTACAATAGTTGGGCTTGATAGGCACATTTTTGTGTCTATATTGCGCCCGAATATCTGCTTCGATAGTACTCGATTTTACACTTTTTATGTCTTTTTGAGAAATAAACATTTGCGGAAAAATTGGCTCGAAAAGTGTTAAAGGCACCCGGGAAAATGGATTAAGGCACCCACACTTTGGATTGGGGGCACCCCCTTTCCATTCAAATTCAACTTGGCGGGAAACAAAATCCATCCCGTGAGAACCAACTGTTAACTCAATTCACGTAAATTTTGGGTTGTTTTGAGTTTCAAATTGCTTCAAAGACTACAAGAGTCCAAGACCAACTCAAACACATCAAATTAGAGTGATTTACGCCGGAGAATATTGCACAATCGTGAATTTGGACGGAAAATTGGATTCCGGCTTGGAGTCGGATTTACAAAGATTTGGATGAGTTTTAAAGAGTTCTATTAGGTTCGTAAGACTCCCTAGGGTTCTTACACCCTATATATATAGCAAGAGAAGCCAAGAAAAAGGGATGTACAAGCTCACAGAAGCTCACCGAAGAAAACAGAGAAATTCCGGCCGACTGTTCTTGCCGCAGCTCAACGGAGAAGACGAACACGCAACATTTATAACTGTTGTTGTTCCTGTTGCGTCTTCTCTTTTCTTTCCTGTTGTGTTTTTGCTTCTGTAACACAGCGAACCCTGCTCTGTAACGCATATACGCGTCTCTGTTCAGCTGTGTTACATCTATTTCACCTTTGTAAACACTTTTTGGAGCAATGAAAGATTATTTTGAGCATATTTTCTCTACCATGAGCTAATCACCATCACTGGGATGATGGAGGAAGCTTTTTCTCTAATAATTAAGTGTATTTATTTAATTAATTTATTTATGCAATTTATTTATGATTAATTGCCTTGATTGAAAATTAATTTAAAGGATTTTTATTAAGCAATTGTGATTCCGTTAGATGGTGCATGCCTCGGATTAGGTCCCTAGATGCTCCATGCTTGTGTTATACAGTTGTTGTTTTGAAAATCTAGTTTTGCAATGCTTTAGAATCAAAATAAAATGTTTTAATTGCATGATTAAAATTACTATCACTTGATTTATTGGTTAAAAGTGAAATCCTGAATCCTAGTTCTTCCCCATATTTTAAAAAGTCATCTTTATTTTAATCTATTTTATTTTCTTTAATTAAAATTAGGTCTGAAATTAAATCTTCACACGTCTGAGAATCGAACCTCTTTTTACCACTATATTTTATCACATCAATTTTTGGCGCCGCCGACGCGGACTTGTTTTTAGGTTTAGGGTTTTAGATTTATTTTTAGGTTTTATTTTTAGTTTTATTATTTTACTTTGTTCTATTTTACGTTTCTTTTGGTATTTCTCTTTTTGCTACAAAATGAATTTTGGATCGAAAAGGGAGTAAGCCAAAGTTTTGGAATTAAAGCTAAAAACTTGGAGTTAAAGGGAAAAGCTTAAAGAACGAAAAAGAAGATCGAAGATTTTATTTTTTTTTAATTATATTTTTAGTTTATTTTAATTAGTTTTAATTCGTTTAGAAAATTTTATTAGAGTTTTATTATTTCTGTAATTTTTCTTTTATTTTCGGACACTTTTTGGACATTATTTTTGGGACTTTGAACACTTTATTTATTTTTAAACCCTACGGAAGGGTATTATTTGAATATAAACTGCTACAGGGAAGGACGACAATTACGATATTGTCTCGGCCCCTCGGGTTCGCACACTGACACAGGAGTCGGTGGCCCGAGTCGACTACAACCGAATCATCCCCCGTCTGGTACGGGAGGTAAACTCGATCAACCCACGAATCCCCTGCAAGTGGGTTTACTGTATTCCTTCGTATGCATATATGTTGAGGAACTGAAAACGGACTTACTTTTCTAGTAAAGGGCAAGAACTGGCCATACAAGATAAGGACTCGCATTTCATCACCTTTTCCTTCTTGCCCGCTTTAGGAACACGTTACCAAACGCGAACCTAAAACCTTAAAATTTTGACTAGAAAGAGACCTATAGGGTATCGAGCTTATTGGAAAATCGTTCAAAAGGACTGTACTGGTTACTTTATTAGCTAACTCGAAGTTCAGGAAGATTATTTTAAGTTGATTAGAGCCGCCTTGTAACCCAGGGAAAAGTGCCAAAGAGACAGGGTTATCAAAGCTCCTTAGAGCTTATCTTGTTTCTCTTCGACTTAATCTAATTCGGATCGTTCTGAGAGGTTTGCTAAAATTGTAACCAGTTGCCTTTAGAAAGAATAGAAGCTGGTCTAGAAACAATCTAAATGGAACCATCATGCTTTTTGTTTGCTAGATTCAATAGGTTTGATTTGGTTGAGTTGGCCTTGCTTGTGTATGTTTAGAACCCCTTCTGGTAGGATTTATTTTAGAGTTTATTTTTCTATATATTAGGAAGTTTTTTTTAGAAAATGTCGAACTGGTATTATGAGGACCAATACAATGAATATCCGACTGAATTTCAAAGTAGACATGATCCATACTATCAACATGTGTGGATAGTAATCGGGATCACCACCAACCTTTTGGAGGCTATTACTCATACCAAGGTGATCCCAATTACTATTCATACATACACCCGTCTTATGAACATGAACACGAGCAGTTACGACCTAGAAATCTTGATGATCTAGTTGTTTCTCTAAAAGAATCCGTCAAGGAGTTGGCTGAGAGTACAAAAAGGTTTGGATTGAGTGTGACAGGAAAAAATAGTAGTCCAAATCCTTCTCTAGAAGAATCACACGAGCAGTTGCAATCTAGTACTCCCCATGATGATTTGAGTTCGTTATCTTGGAGGGATGCCCTAAAGCAGATGCAATGTAGTACTCCCCATGAACCTAGTATACCTCTAGAAGAATCACTCAAGAAGTTATCTGAGGCAACACATGAGCTTAAATTAAGTATGGGGGTGACCATTAGTAGCCCAACTCGTACTCTAGAAGACACCCTCAAGCTGATAGATGAGAATAACAAGCAGATGATTGAGGATAAAGATAGGTTCGTATTAAGTATGAATGAAATTTCTGCAAGGAACAATATTGCTCAATATAATCTTAATTCCCAATATGGTGCTACCCTTGATAGTTATTCACCTCCTAAAGACGACGAGGATAGAATTGGTAACACTACTTATTTAGACGAGGTTAAAACATCTTCATATTATTATGATGATGAGGATAGTATTGGTGAAGAACTTGAAATAGGAAGAGTGATCAAGAAATTGTCACTCCAGTTGTGCTTCACGATGATAGTGTTATTTCTAGTTCAAATTTAAATAATTTTAATGATTATTCACCTATTCAAAAGGAAGAGGATTTGACTAGAGATATCACTGTTTTAGACGATATGTAGAACTCTCTTGTTTTGAAACCGATAATGGTTTAGAGGAACGGGTTTATCCTGAGAATACTATTTTAGAGTCCAACGATTTAGAAACAATAGTTGTAGATAACCAAGATAGACCCGTAGAGATTTTAAATATGAGTGAGGATGCACCACTTGATTATAACTTAGAAGAAGCAATTGACAATTTTCGAGAATCTGATGATCTAGAAATTAAGGAAATTGTTACTAGTCTATCTAGAGACACCCAAAATTCTAAGTTTGGGGGTGATTATCATTCTCCCTGTGCTTTACCTTTGACTCTTTTAGAAGTCCCTCACTCGGGACTTGATGTTTGTGCCTATACCATATTAAGAGACTATCTTCAAGAACTGTTTCCTGAACCTAATCATGTCCATAAAGAAGTTCAGTTGTTAGAAACCCATCCTCTGGTCGATGTGGTTTACCTAGGCGATAATACCCAGATTGACTTTGTTTTCCCACCAAAATATTTTCTTCCATATGTGGGAACGTTAGAATTTCAAATGTATCACGTATTAAGTTTTAAGACTAAACCTAATTACTTTAGGGAATCGACACATTTGCTTAAGAATGACCACCTTCATAGTAGTCAACTGTGTGGGTCAAATCTGATTGACTTTGAGTATCCACAATTATTCAGTTTATTATTATGTGCTTCTAAGTTCTTAGTTGAGTTTTTCCAGACTTTACAACCTGATCCTGTTGATCATGCCTATGAGAAAATCCAACCCATGAAAATATTTTATCTAGACCCTTTTATAGACCCTGAACCTGAACCACAGTTAGAAGTAGTTGTATTAAACAGAAAACTAGATAAGGGTGTGCTCGGTTTGTTCATTTTCTTGGCATGTTGTAGTTTTCTATTTGTGATATCACTATTTGATTCAGACGACCCACAGTTGTTCCGATTATTGCTATATGATTTAATGAGGTGACTAATTCTTTCTTAGTCTGGCTGAAGACTTTAAACTTAGCACTTCTTGGGAGGTAACCCATGCTCATGAAACACGGTAATATCTTTCCTTAACTCCTTTTCCTGAAGTGGTAACAGTTTCTCCTTGTTCATATTTTTAATCATTCATCTTTAAAAACATTGAGGACACTGTTTAATTTAAGTTTGGGGGTAAGGGAGAAACTTTTTAGTGAAATAATAAAGCTCTAGAATTTAGAAACCTGTGAACACTTCAGGATGACACTAATCATTCTAGGTAGATAGAAACTTAGCTCTTTATCTATAGGAATTGGTGTACCCAGTTAAATGGTCTATTTATAAAAGGACAGAGTTCAGGTGTTAGAAAATAACATGATAGTTGTCACCACATCTCGGAGTCTATCTCGACCATATCACTTTCTGTTTTTATTTTTACAATTTTGTGTTTCTCTAAGTGATTTGGTGGGGCCCAGTATCAAATTGTTATCGCCGTCAGGATGAAATAGAGTAGAGCGTTTTGAGAACAAGCCCGACTCTTGCTTTATTCGGAAAAAAAAAACAAAAAAAAACAAAAAAAAACAAACAAAAAAAAAAACAATATTGACACTTTGATAGCAATATGTGTGTGTTCTCCCTGTCTCCGTCGCCTAAGCAAGCGTGGAACGCAGGATCCATGGGAACTATCACGTAAGATGCTGATAAGAATCATGCGCTTGGATTCAATTTGATCCAATCATGTTGTCAATATATTTATCGTTTTATTTTCAATAAATCGATCGCTGGGACCCTTGTATATACCAGTTGAATCGATATTAGTATTATGATTAAGACCATGTATCTCAAACCATTAGGATTCATCCTGGCACTGACCTTCAGACAGATATGGAAAACACCGTTCACCTTAGTCAACATGTGCAACCTTCATATTTCTATGTCCATCTTCTAAACTTTTCATGTGATTAATTGGGATAGATTCTGAGTCTTGTGGTTGAACAATTATCTGAGTAGAACTCTGTTGTCTTATATATGAATTTTAGTATGCTTGAGTAAACACTCGTGTATAGCAATTGGACTAATATAGGGTAATGATTCCCATAGCCGATGAGTTGAGTAAACCAACTAACTAGCTTGTTTAGTGTCTATCCTTAATCGTTCACGAGTTGCTAAAATCTAGAGTAAAGGTTTTGTGGGTATACCTCTTGTAAACCCTCACGAGACAAAACTCGTCCACTAGGGACACCTAGGGGTTTAACGGCTTACTGCATATGCTAAATGTAGTCGCGATTCCTGCGAAAGTGAGTTAGGATTTTATTTTATTAGTTTGCTCGAGGACTAGCAAAATAGTAAGTTTGGGGGTATTTGATAGGCACACTTTTGTGTCAATATTGCGTCCGAATATCTGCTTCGATAGTACTCGATTTTACACTTTTTACGTCTTTTTATGCCTTTTTGAGAAATAAACATTTGCGGAAAATTGGCTCGAAAAGTGTTAAAGGCACCCGGGAAAATGGATTAAGGCACCCACACTTTGGATTGGGGGCACCCCCTTTCCATTCAAATTCAACTTGGCGGGAAACAAAATCCATCCCGTGAGAACCAACTGTTAACTCAATTCACGTAAATTTTGGGTTGTTTTGAGTTTCAAATTGCTTCAAAGACTACAAGAGTCCAAGACCAACTCAAACACATCAAATTAGAGTGATTTACGCCGGAGAATATTGCACAATCGTGAATTTGGACGGAAAATTGGATTCCGGCTTGGAATCGGATTTACAAAGATTTGGATGAGTTTTAAAGAGTTCTATTAGGTTTGTAAGACTCCCTAGGGTTCTTACACCCTATATATATACCTAGAGAAGCCAAGAGAAAGGGATATACAAGCTCACAGAAGCTCACCGAAGAAAACAGAGAAATTCCGGCCGACTGTTCTTGCCGCAGCTCAACGGAGAAGACGAACACGCAACGTTTATAACGGTTGTTGTTCCTGTTGCGTCTTCTCTTTTCTTTCCTGTTGCGTTTTTACTTCTGTAACACAGCGAACCCTGTTCTGTAACGCATATACGCGTCTCTGTTCAGCTGTGTTACATCTATTTCACCTTTGTAAACACTTTTTGGAGCAATGAAAGATTATTTTGAGCATATTTTCTCTACCATGAGCTAATCACCATCACTGGGATGACGGAGGAAGCTTTGTCTCTAATAATTAAGTGGTATGTATTTAATTAATTTATTTATGTAATTTATTTATGATTAATTACCTTGATTGAAAATTGATTTAAAAGATTTTTATTAAGCAATTGTGATTCCGTTAGATGGTGCATGCCTCGGATTAGGTCCCTAGATGCTCCATGCTTGTGTTATACAGTTGTTGTTTTGAAAATCTATTTTTGCAATGCTTTAGAATCAAAATAAAATGTTTTAATTGCATGATTAAAATTACTATCACTTGATTTATTGGTTAAAAGTGGAATCTTGAATCCTAGTTCTTCCCCATATTTTAAAAAGTCATCTTTATTTTAATCTATTTTATTTTCTTTAATTAAAATTAGGTCTGAAATTAAATCTTCACAAGTCTGAGAATCGAACCTCTTTTTACCACTATATTTTATCACATCAGCAATCATAATAGGTAAAGCATATCAAATGCAATCTCTCTAAAAGACCCAAATAAATGTCTATGACTATAGGATTTTTCGCCATAGAGATGCCTAACATGACATTGATTATTGTACCAGGTACTCTCCACTTCAGGAAGTGCTCTCAATCAGCAATACAATTATACAACAATTTGGTTTCATATTAGGTAAAGCTAAAAAAGTAACCTCTCTAAGAAAGTCCATGTGAATGTCTATGAGTGTATGACTATTGGATTTTTCGCCAACAGGGGTGCATAACGTGATATTAATTGTTGTATCTTTCTCCGTTTTAGGATACTTTCGGGACCGCATCCTAATTTCCTCTTGCCCCGAGAGAAGTTAGACATGTGTTACACCCACAATATAACTCAAGGTATAAAATCTCCTTGCGGTTAAATAATTCACACTCATACAATGAACTAACAATCAATATATACATTCAAAATCTGTTTTGCAGGGAAAAAATCACAAGGAAAAATGAAAACGTAATTACAATCTAAAGATGAAAAAGAACGGCACAACAATAAAGAAAGCTAAGGTGCGGGAAGAACGCCTTTACAAGGAGGATTTTCTGGAACATCTCTGCGTTTGTAAACTTTTGTAAATCCATCAGCTTGTACTTGGTCAAGAGTGTTATTGACCGCTTGTGCAATTTTAGCTTTAGCTTCGACTCTTAACCATTTAATATAAGCCTTTCTATTTTCAATTTCCAATTTGAATTCATTTACTTGAGTTTCGCAGTCCCGGAACTTTGTTTTCCAAAAGTTTATTCTTCTTCTTTCAGCATTTAAGTCCCCAACGAGACCTTCATTCTTCGCAACTTCTAGCTTTAATTTATCTTCTGCTTCTTTAACTTTAGAAGATAAAAGCTTAAGTTGGGCTTGTGCTTCACTGGCCTTGGTAGAGGCAAGATCAAGCTGAGCTTGCGCTTTGGTAGCCTTGATAGAAGCCAGCTCTAGTTGCTTATTGAGGTCATCCACCTTAGTAGTGGCCTCACCAAGTTCTCCCTCAGCCTTAGCAGCCCTTGCGGCCGCTTCATTGAATTTTTCTTCAAAACCTGCAAGAAAAGCAACGGTTTAGTCAAAGAGGGAACAGTAGCAAATTTTAAATGTACAGAAAATAAGATACCTCTTGCGAGGGATTCAAACTCTGCTAATTCACGACCCATTGCATCCTTTTTAACTTCAAGGAAATCATATTCCCCGAAAGCTTGTTGTACTTGACAGTGAGTTCTTGAAGATTTTGGTGACATTGAATTAATTCTGCGTCAGTATCCCGCAATTGATTAAACCTAGATGTACAACTTGCTACTTCTTTGTGCAAACGGAGAATATCACTCTCACGGTGAAGAATGGAGTCAGATAAATCACGGATTTTGACTTGAGCATTTGCAAGGGCATTTCCTTTAGCATGAGCTTCTGAAGAAAAATTGTCCCTGTCCTTAATCAACTGAGCTATATACGAAGAAAGTTGTGAATTGTGATATGAACTGGAACGGGAAAATCCCGTAAGGATACTCTTGCGTTTTACACAAACCTGCGGTTCTCTTTTCCAATTTATCAGATCTTGCACATGCTTCGGAAACACTATATTTAGTCCACAATAAAGAAGCATTAAATTCTGCTTTCTTGCGAACCATCTCATCCGATAAAAGTTCATACTGTGAGCTTAATTTACTATGCCTCCATTTGACCAAATTATGACTATCAACCAGATTGTTAAACCTTCTCTTGACTTCCACGTTTTCATTGTTAACTTTCACTACATGATCTTTCAGTTGTGTATTTCTATGCCGCATCCTAGATATGAGTTTTGAATCCCTCGTTGATCCCATGAAGTAATTTAGAAGACAAGTAAAAAACCTAACGGAAATTTGATAAGGAAGAAAGAATAAAACCTTGATTTTGAAGGTCAAGCAATTGTTGGCGAAGCATGTCATTTTCCCGTTGCAAACTTAAAGCATCCTTAACTTGAGGCTCCATCATGATAGATCGTGCTTTGTAGAATTTGTATGCGATGAATGCAGCGTTTTGACCCTCAGCAAGCTGCAAAATTAAAGTTTATAAGAAGGACTAAAACTAAAAAGGAATCAAGGGGTATAAAAATGATAAGAATACCTGTACAAGAGCTTGTTGCGGGAAAGAATATACTTGTCCCTCTGCACGCGCAATTGTCTCCTCGAAAGAAAGAGGTTGGTTCATGGGAAAAGTGGGATCAACAGTTTCATCTTGTTCTTGAAGCCAGGCGTTTCTAACCGCATCATATGGCACAGCCCTCATACGTGGTCGCAAGCGTGAAACCAATCCACTATCAGATTTTACTGGCAAATGATTGCTTGGAACAGATAAAAACTCTCTAGACAAGAACCATTGGAAGGCTTCTTCTTATTTTCCCATGAGGCTTAAATCTTCAGCAATCCCCTTGCCTTTATCCGCTTGCGGAACTTCTCTATTCAGTTGAGATGTTTCAGCAACAACCACTGCGTTTGAAACAAGGGTATAAGAAGTTGTTGTCGTATTTTCCGCATGATTGGTGTCCGCAGACCCATCCCGAACCGCAGCATGTGCACCACCATCTTCTTCTACTTCTGAAGCATTTTCCGGTGCACCACTATCTTGTACAAAGTGATCCTCTCCATCAGCTGAACCATCCTTATTCGGGACAACTTAAAACGGCTCATCAGCGTCTAAAGGAGAAAATTGAAGGTAGAAGGAAGGATCAGGAACCGTAGCTTCAAGTGAAGAATTAACCATGGCTTCTCGAGCATCTTCCGCAGCAACAACTTCTGGAATTTCTTTCATAGACACAAAGTTGGTTAGTTGAAGAGGAATATTCTGTTCTTCTTGATTCTCTGGAGCGGAGCTTCCTTCACCTATCAAAAGTGGATGTTGAAGAGGAGATTCTTGAATTTCTCCTTCTTCCCGATCTATAGAAACCCGGGGAGCATTCCTCACTTTCTTTCGACTCTGTTAGTAAATCACAATAACCCATTAAATGAAATTCATAAGGAGTATTAAAATTCTTTAGGAAAGAGCAATACCTTTTCTACAGGGATTGCGGCCTTGCGTTTCAATCCCGCATCATTTTTTGCGCTCACGTCAGTCTGTAGCTCGGTTTCAGAATCAGTTTCCTCGTCAGCTTGCGGCTCAGATTGCGGCTATAAAAAGGAGAGGAAAATTTTATCATCAGACAAAAAATTTAACTATTAAGCAATATATATAAAGTACAAAAACACATAGAGAAACTCTACGTACCACAGTGACAAGTGGAAACTTGAAATCAATAAAATTTAACCTCCAAGGGCAGTAACCGTTGAAACGAGTAAGAAGACTCAAACTACATTATCCGGGACAGACCCGAAGACCCATGGACCCTCAATAATTAAAGGGGTGCGCTACCATTTGTAGTCGTGATCTTCCCGGATTCTTTCCTTGAGAGGAAGCGTTGTCCCTGGAATATACTTCAACTTGGCATTGTCAATTTCCGTAAGCAAACGGAATCCCTCGCCACCTTTTTGATTCGAGCCAACGTTCCATCTCCTGAAATTCTTTGCGGCAACATAGTCCGCATAAGTAGCATGAAAATTTCTTACTGTATAATATTTACGCTCCGTAAGGTCTGGAACGTAACACGTAAAGTTGTTTCTTCCTTGGTTGTGCATACTACATTCATCAAGCACACGCCACCAATTTCCATTATATTGCGCGATAGATCGAACTAAACCTTGATGGGATTGATTGCGGCTGGCTAGAACTTCGAACTGAAAATGATTTTCACTTTGGTATAAAGGAAGCTGTAAACCCGCATCTAGAGCTCCCACAGGGATTAATAGTCTGTGGTTGGTGTATTCAAAACCTTCCATCATTTCCAAGGTAATTTCATCTTCAGCACACTCATAAAAGGATACTTTGAATCGGCGAAGACCATGACTCCTCTTGAATTCCTCAAGATTTACAGATTTAAAACTACAACTTTCATGAGCACGTTTGTCTTTGGGAGTAGGATTCTTGACCACATCACGGACACTTGCGGGCCTTCTGGATTCCAAAGGATGACTCCTGGATACAGGATAACGAGATGATTTCCTGACTAAAGATTGATCATCCTGATGAGAAGCGTCACCAGTAACTTGAGCATTACCTTTTCTAGCCATGATAAATTTTTACTACACAGGAAAGCAAGAAAAAATAAGCTTATTAAGATCAAAATCTAGAACAAAGCAGAAAAGTTACAAAACAAAAGAACAACAAGATAATCATTACATCAACATACAAATCAGCCAATCATTCTCAGATCAGGAGAAATAAAGGAGAGATCAACAACATTAGAATCATCATTCACTCAAACAAATAAATAGATAAAGACATCATTAACATCCTCTACAATGATTAAGGTGCAGAGATAGAGACTGATAAACAAGCAAATACGAAAACGAAAAAGCAAAAGAGTTACTTACAGTGAAGTAAAATATAGAAGAAAAATCTGATTGATTGAAAAGATAAAAATTTGATCCCGATGCAAGAATCTTAAACAAAAAAAGTTCAGAAGAATGATAAAGTATTGAAGAGTTTTTGGGAAGTTCAAAGGAATAAAAATCACTAAAACTTTAAGAAAAAAAAGACAAGTTGTGTAAAGAATGGAATGAAGAAAATAATTGGTATTAAATAGGAGAAAGCTGAAACTGGCGAACCGTCGAAAACTGAAAAGAAATAAACTTTTTCAGAGATTTGATTTCCTTGAAGAACGCCAACTGACAAAAACGTACAAAGAAAAGTGACTGCTAGCGAAAAAAGCAGATAAAAGTGTAATGTGGGAAAGGAAGTTATTATAGGCGTGGGAATTGAAAAAATAATTATTGTTTTTCCTTTTTTCAAAATTTTTATCAACTGTCAAAAAAGGAAAAAAAAAAGGGGAAAATTGTGAGAGAATAAAATCTGAGGTACGCGTGTCCAAAAACTATTGAAGAAGTAACGAGCTACGATGAGATGGAAATACTGGAACAAAGCCTGTTAGAGCATTGAATTGACAGCTGCAAACTCGATAAAGTTCGAACCTGACAGCATTAATGCATGACCGACACGTGGGTTGCGAGAAAATAAAGTACACTGATCAAGACAGACAACATTAACTGCTCGACTGACAACAGGTTGCGGGAAAGCATGACTCAATAAAGAGTAATAATGAGTATTGATGCATGACTGACACGTATCGACTTTACAAGCTGCGGAACAAAGAACTAAAGCATGACGATTCACTTTAAAGAACTACGTGTCAAACATGCCATGATTCAAATAAGACCGCAACAATCATCTGAATCCAAAAACAATAACTTAACTACAAGATCGCAGAAGAGCTGTGGGATAACCAGTGAGAAATTACGAAAAGCAAACAGAACGCATGCTAAGACTTGCGGGAGGAACGAACATGCCTTGTGGAAATTGCAAATAAGCTTTGCGGGACTACATATCGCACCAAGAATGGATAAGAAAAAATAGGTGGAAAGGTAGATTAGTGGGACCCATCAAATTGGCTATAAATACCAAGCTCATAAACAGAAAAGCGGGAGGGAAATTAGACTGAAGACGTTGAAATGAGAGCAAAGAGTTTATGTATGAACTTATGTAAAACTTTAAGTTCAGTTTTATTATGGCTCTTATGTTGATGATTTTTTTGATCTATCAATTATTTGTTGTATCTTATGATGGTATTTAATAAAAGGAAATACAAATTTTTATTCGTGGATGTAGACAATATGACTGTTGAACCACGTAAAATGTTTGAGTCAATTCATTTTCAGTCAATTGGATAATTTTCATTGTTTAAATGATCATTGGAGTCGATCTCACGATAAGATATCGTATTGTATAATGATCTAAATGCATTTGGTTGTGATCCAAAGATGCTAAATTTTTGGTAATCACAAATATATTGTATGAAGATTGATCATGGTTATCTGTCTTCTGGAAGCTACATAACCATCATCCGCAAGACAGAAAATATTCATCTATGCAAGACCAATAAAGTGACCCGTATATAGTGCATTTTTCCGAGTTTAGTTTGGATAGAGATGGACAAGCGACTCATAACGTTTGTTGTAAGTACTCCACTATGTTCAAATCCTTGTACTGATGATTAGGGCTGTTAACGGATGTTATCGAAACGGAAACTGGCTCAACCGGTTCCGTTTCGATAAGGCTTATCATATATCCGATATCCGATAAGTTCCGACGGAATCTTAATAATCAATTCCGATTCCGTTACGATAAGCTTATCGGATATCTGATATTTTCCGATGAATTCTGATATCTGATAGAAATCTTATAAACCTGTTTTTCAGTTCAAATTTCAGTTCATTTAAGCATTTCCAGTTCATAATTCAGTTCAAACACATAGAAAACACATACAAATGATCATAGTTTATAAATTGCATGTTCTATTGTTCTTGCGGAAAAACACACACAAAGAAATTGAAATTTGTACTAGCATTGTCATTGACTCATTGAGATACATTCATCATTGTATTCAACTGTTTGCAGTGTGAGTGGTAATACAGTGACCAGAAATACAGGCTTACATTGCCAATACTATTACAGGCATACATTGCCAATACTATTACAGGCATACATTGCCAATACTATTACAGGCTTACCTTGAAGTTTACAGACCTTCGATACCACTACTCTTACAGGCTTACATTGTCAATACAGTGATCAGAAATTAGACTGAGCATGGTTAACAACAAGACTATCTACCATTTTATCTTAATCAATTAGAAGCTAACTGAACATGGTTAACAACAAGGCTTACATTGCAATACCACCCCATTTTAGAAAATAAATTGCAAACTAACGTAACTTCTGACTATCTACCATTCTATCTTAATCAATTAGAATCTAACTGAACATGGTTAACAACAAGACTATCTACCATTTTATCTTAATGAATTGAACAGAAACCCTAATTTCACAAAATCACTAGATTGAACAGAAACCCTAAATTAAGTTCCAATTGAACCCAAATTTGGATTTAAAAACATACCCTAGTTTTCTAATCACACATGTTTTCAAACAGAAATGATGAATTAAACATAAACCCTAATTTCAAAAATTCACTAGATTGAACAAAAACCCTGGATTGAACAGAAATGATGAATTGAAAACACATGTAACTCACCTGAATTGAACAGAAACCCTGAAATGGATAATAAATAAAGGAGAAAAAGAGGGGGAGACGAATTCACTTCTTCAGTTCGATCTCTTTCTGAATCTGTCGATGAAAGTCGAAGAAGAGGGGGAGAAGGAAGAGCCGCAGAAGAGAAGGGAATTAGGAAATGAGAAGTGAGAACTGAGAGTACGGGGGGGTTGGTTTATGTCTTATCGGTATCGGATATTATCGGAACTGAAACTGGCTCATCCGGTTCCGTTACGATAACACGAAAATATCCGATATCTTTCCGTTTCTGACATCCGATAACCGTTATGTCGGATAAATTCCTATTGGATCCCGGAATTTCGGAACCAACTATCGGATTTCGGATAGGGATTGACATCCCTACTGATGATGTTATAAGAATTTTGCTCGAATATAAAATATATATTTGTAGTTGATTCAAGATGAAAATTCGTCTTTTCAGTCCATTCTCATTTTGAAAAAATAAAGTTCCATCATAAGAATTACAGTAACCCACAACCCAAAATGGATGAGTTAGGGTTTGAGTTTTCAAAAAAAAAATAATTTTATTCCTTTTTTATTTTAGAAAACTGTAAATATTAAATAATTAAGTCAAGGTCAAATATCTAAATTGATATAAGATAACACAAACAATAAACATTCTATAAATTATCTTTTTGGAGATAAATGGATAAAGGGTTCTTGATCTTTGGAGAAGGGTAATACATATATCCCTATGTGAAATTCTACCGTTACCGTTCTTACATGAAATGCTAACATTTTCAACTTACCCATGACGGGTTATCAGACAAGCAAAATTATTTAGAGTTCTTACTTCATAAATTTTGATTAGAGTAAAGTATCAAGAACAAGTTCGTTCTCACAGAGAGACAAGTGATTGTCAATTATTTTCTATTACTTATGTAAACAAGGGGTTTTGGTTATGATTAAAGCTAAATTATTCTAAAGCATGTAAATTAATACGAATTATCAGTGGTAGAGAGTACTAGTTAAAGGTTTCATCTTCCATCTTTTCACATCTATCAACCGAATCAAACTTTACATTCTCTCTCAATTTCAATAACCTTAAAGTATCATATCGCGGGCTTACTCTGACAATGCCCTTTGTATCATCAAAGGCGCAGGAGCCACTCTTTGAATCATTTTCAGTAAATGTCTTGGCACAAGATCCAATCAACTTTAACCTAATGAAATCAATGGTCTTTGTGAGTTCATGTTATTCTAAGCAATCCAGCGCAAGAACCACTCTGATTTAACCTAGGTTACAGTTCTACGTATAATCGCATGGCAACTTCCTGTTTTTAGAAATTGTATATGTTGTGCTACTTGTAACAAGGATTTTTTGACAATCCCGGATTTCAAAGTCACATCCACTTCTTTTAGTTGATTCGTCCTAACAAAAGCTATAAAATAGAATACAAACATAATACAATGCAATTCAAAAGAAAACTATTACATATGCATATGGATTTGACACTAAAATGTAGTAGAGTATGCACTTATCACCCAACATATGTTTTAACAAACGTTCAAACTATTTTGCGAGCTTGAGATGCATTATTCCAACAACCATATATCCTTAACTACTAAATCAATTTATGTAAATGTTATCATTTTAGAAACTAGAGAAGATCCCTAAAACTTTTAAGTTTTGACCTAAAGCTGGTTCACATGAAAAAACGACTATAAACTAGCTTGAAAGTTTATAACGAAAATTTATTATGATTTTTATATAAATCAGATGTACAACAAAAGAAATAGTTTGGGAGTCTTCGGTCAATAATATAAATAAGAAACAAAGTCAAAATTATTACAGAGGTTATCAAAATTCATGAGCAGTATTAATTATTTTATTTTAAATGGATATACAGCCTGACAGTTATTCCTAACAGGACTGTAACTGGCCATCATAAACACATTATGTTACTACTCTATAACGGTAACGCATTGATTCTTTATAGAAATTTTCAATGGACTATGACCGGTTTGACGACCATGTTTTGTAAACATTGGTCAGGTCAAGTCAAGTTAAGTAAATATCCAGAAACATATAGACAAGCCTTCTGCAACTCACACTTGCAACTTTATCTTTCCCTTTAACAACAACTTTATTGAATGCACCTTCTGTCTTCTGTCAATGTCTCTTGCGGGCCCCAGTCATGATTGCCTTGTTGTTCTCTGTCAGAATCTGGCCGGGCACGCCTCTCCCAAATTCCACGCCTCTTTCGGGAGTCCCCTTCCAACTATCTATCCCTTTAACCGACCAGACGACCTATATACACCCTAACTCACTTGACACGTCTTGAGTCTTACCTTAATTTAATTTAACCCCATTCATTTACTTTTCTTCTCTTTCTAACTAATAACTAGAACGAAAAAAATACTTTTGATCGATGATTGTCTTTTAACTGGAAGTTTAGAGTTTTATATGATAAAAATACTCGGCTTCATGGACATCTTGTCAAAGCGTACGAATACTTGTATATATGCAACACTCCTTTGGATTGGAGCAAACTGTTGTTCACATGGAGTTAATTATGACCTATTTGTAGGAATCATGCATGCGTGTTCCCCACACAGTTAGGGACTCAGGAGGTTCAAGCATGTCTTATTTGCATCATCCCCCGTCAGGGTTCTAAATTGAATCATAACTCATGAGTCATGTTAGTAAATAAAAGAAGCACGACACGTGAAAGAAAATCAAGATAGGAAGCAACCAAATTAAAAAGAGCGAGAATCACACAATCAAAATTGAAGAGATCGAATATCAAAAAGATACGAAACGTTTCCCAAAAGCTGAACGATGAATGCATGAAGGACACATAAGATCGAGAAAGTTGAATTACATTGAATAAAACAAACAGCATTAAATGATAGTTGATCGAGAAAGTAGAAATAATGATTACTCGTATTATTTAAATGATCGAGATAAAGTAAGGTTATAAAGGTAGGAAAACACGTGTTGAATATGCAAGCATCGTACCGAAAATCAATTAAGAATGATCTGGCAACCATATGATCGCACCAAGCAGAAGATGAAAGAAAAGAACTATCGATATATCAAAATAAAAGGGATCGAACCAAAGGAGAATCGATCAAGGAATGGTGACGAGTCTGGAGGAAATGACACGATGTACAAAGAGGGACCCAGTAAATAAATCTATAAATAGAAGAAGCCAGACAACAAAGAGGAGGCCGGGAAAAAATAGGAGATAAAACTTAACAAGAAAAAAAGAGGAAATTTCTAGGTATGAGTCCATAGAGGTTAACTGTTTTAAGTAAAGATTCTCATTTTATATCTTCTGAATAGAATGTAAAGATGGTAGATCAAAAATGATAAGTTGAATAATCATATGTATCGTACCTTATAGAAATGATTTAATAAAATTAATATAAGGATGTTTATCTGTTACTCGATTTCAATTTTTATTTGATACGTAAGAATTTGATTGGTTGTTTAGTCGAAAAGATTTTTGGCATAAACAATTTGGCGCTAGAAACAGGGATGATTAAAGGATTTATCCTACCTGACGAAGAAAAAATTGTTTTAATTTCAAAAATTAAGTCATCCAAGAAAGAAAAGTTTTTTATTTTTAGTAAGAAAAGAACGGATATGGTTGAAAAAATTTAAAAGAAAAGGTTGGAAAATTCAATTTGCAAGATGCAAAAAATGAGTTTAAAGTTTATTTAGATAAGTATGTTTTAATAACATGAAAATTGTTTGTGAATGAAAAAATAGATAAAAATATGAAATAAAGGATTTTATGAAGTGGAAAAATCAGATTTGTGTTAGGAAGGATTTACGGTTAAAGTAATAAATAGGATTTCTTATGATTTCGATGTATAAGAATTCATTTGACTGACATTCTAGGAAATTTCTAGATATCGAGGAAGGAAAGCAATCAAGAAGGCAAAAATAGTTAAGAAACAACAAATTCTGAAAAATATGTCTCAAGACGCTAATTCTGGGAACCAAAATAGTATCGAGAACTTGGAGAAAAGGCAAGAGGAAGGAAGTGAATCAGGACAACAACAAAGTAAGGAAGGAAATCATACCCCAAATCGAGAATTAACACCAAATACAGTAGTTCAGAATTTCTCTTCACATCATGGGAATTCTCAAAGTGAGGTACGACACATACAGGGTTTATTAGAAGAAATAAATGAAATGAGAAAGGAACAAAGAGCAAGCAATCATCAAATTGAATTACTAGCAACAGAAAATCAAGTTTTAAAAGATGTAATTCATCGAGAACAAAGACCAGCTGTGACAAAAATACGAAATCAGGAGGCAATGTCAAGTAGACAAATATCAAGAAGTGAACAACGCAATCCAGATCAAAGAATGGTGTTAGTAGGATCGACATCTCGAGCAAGAAGGCAACAAGAAAAAGAGATTCAACGAACTCAATGGGAAACATGTTTGGAAGCGATGGAACAAATGAAAGAAGAAATTAAAGGATTAAAAAATAAAGAGGGGGGAAGAATACAGAGGTATTAAAAGAAGCAAAACGGACACCGTTAGCACAACATTTGACATGTGTATCATTACCAAGAGAATATATTATTCCAGTGTTCGAATGTTACGAAAGTACCAAGGATCCAACATCACATTTAAAGTATTATATCGAGTGATGACCCGGTGGGACGATCATGAAGCAATCATGTGTAGATGTTTTCCATCCAGTTTAACAGGGACGGCATTATTGTGGTACGATAGATTACCGGAAAATTCTATCCATAATTACGCACAGTTGGTGAGGAAGTTTCTTGAAGCATACATGTATAATAAACCAGTTGATTCAGGGGAGGACAGGCTTTATTCTTTAACATCTTGGCCAAAAGAATCGATCCGATCATATACAGCTAGATGGCATGCAATATGTCAAGCAATAGGTGAATTAGACCCAATAACAGCTATAAACCATTACAAATGGGGGATTGTTGATCGGAAAAGCCAGCTTTTTGTTGAAATTCACCGAAATAATCCAAAAACTGAAGGCAAGTTAAGAGAAATAATAGAAACATGTGCAAGGCTCCAAGACATACAAGAGCAAGGATCGAGAATTAATTCAAGAAGCCAAGGAAATACAAGGAGAACAAATTCAGTTGAGGAATCGCCCGAACAGAAAAGGAAATTTCTTCCAAAATTTGAATCAAGAAAATTAAAACATCCTCGACAAGGGAATGGTAAAAACTTTGCTCAGAAATTTCGAGAAAGAACGTTTACCAAGCTTAATGTTTCATATTTCAGATTATTCAATATTTTGAAGAATCGGCCAAATTTTCAATGGCCAATAACAAAGGGTAATCAACCAGAGTTTACACAACATTCAAAAGACTATTGTGAGTATCATAGCTATAAAGGGCATACAACAAACAACTGTAGAAATTTTATAGCATTAGTACAAAGAATGGTCGATGCTGGAGAGTTAAAGGAATTTGTTCAGAAAGTTGAACCAACAAAGAAACATGATGAAAGCAAGGCAATACGCATTCCATATAATGAACAAACAATTAATATGATATCATATGCGGAAAAGAATGATACAGATTTGAATGTCGCAATCAATAAGAAATTGTGCAAGAGAATTCGGAACCATGAAGTCTTTAAAGTTCAAGGAAGGCAAGCAGAATTATGGGAAGATTGGATGGCATATCCATTGACATTTTCTGCACAAGAAGTAAACCAAGAAATTGAAATGCATAATGACCCTCTTGTGTTAACATTATTGATATCAGGCTGGAATGTAAAGAAAATACTTTTGGATGGGGGCAGTTCATTAAATGTGATGTTCTATAATACATTTTGTAAAATGGGTTTTAAAGAAGATCAGTTGATCTTGTCACGATACATCATTTATGGGTTTAATGGAATATCTTCCAAGCCAAAGGGAGACATTGATCTTGAAGTTTCAGCTGGATCGATCAACATTCTGACAAGATTTAGTGTTGTGGATGCACCATCACCATACAATGCTATAATCAGAAGACGATGGGTTCACCAATTGAAGGGTGTAGTATCAACATATCATCAATATTTACGATTTCCAACACCGCAAGGAGAGATGGAGATAAAGGGTGATCAAGAAGATGCTAAGTTTTGTATAATGGCAGAGACAAGAATGAATGAGGAACGGGAGCATCTATAACATAAAAAGAAAAAGGAACGAAGAGTTAAAGCAAAGGAGGAAGAAATAAATCAATATTTAGAAAAGAATGCAAAAAATAAAACGGTAAGTGAAAAAGGAGAGAGCAGTCAGAGTCAAGAAAATCTGGTAGATCAACATCATAAAGGGACGATGTAGCAATTAAAGGGAACCCCAACTCCAATTGGGATTCCAAAACCAGTCTTCACCCCAGTAGAGGAAACAAAAGTCATAAATATTGGCACTGCAGAATTGCCCAAACAAGTGCGAATTGGGATGTTAATAAAAACAGATTTGGAACAACAGTTAGTTAAATTGCTTTGTGAATTTGTAGATGTATTCGCTTGGAGAATGGAAGATATGCCGGGGATCGATCCCAATATCGTACAACACGAATTAAAAATACGTCCTGATGCAATTCCCTTTCGCCAACGGATACGAAAGGTCGCACCAGAATACCATTAACCAGTGGAAAAAGAATTAACTAAACTTTTAAGTGCAAGATTCATTCGGGAAGTACGATACCCCACATGGATTTCTAATATGGTGATTGTCCCGAAAAAGAACTGTGGAGTAAGAATTTGTATAGATTTTACTAATCTAAACAAAGCATGTCCAAAAGATAGTTATCCGCTCCCGAACATCGACCAATTAGTAGATGATGTTGAAGGACATGAGATGTTATCATTTATGGATGGACAATCTGGATACAATCAGATAGCATTAGCAGAAGCAGATCAGGAACACACATCGTTCTTTACTCCACGGGGATTGTATTGTTACACCAGAATGCCATTTGGGTTACGGAATGCAGGAGCAACATATCAACGTTTAGTGGACGCGATATTCAAACCATGGATCGGAAAAACTTTGGAAGTTTATGTGGATGACATGCTAGTGAAAAGTAAATTATCTGATGATCATTTACAGAATTTGGCTGAAATTTTTGGTGCATTACGAAAATATAAAATGAAAATAAATCCAGAGAAATGTATTTTTGGTGTTACTTCAGGGCGATTTTTGGGATATTTGGTTACAAAAGATGGAATATCAAGTTGATCCAGCAAAAATACAAGCAATAACAGATATGCCATCATCAAACAGTATAAAAAGTGTACAGAAGTTAAATGGGTGTTTGGCTGCTTTAAGTAGATTCATTGCGAGATCATCAGAACGATGCAAGCCCTTTTTTGATGTACTTAAGAAGAAAAATAAATTTGAATGGAACGATCGTTGTGAACAAGCATTTCAAAGTATAAAATTACATCTCGCCATGTTGCCAGCATTGCAAAAACCAGAGCCAGAAGAAATATTAACTTTGTACATAGCGGCAACAGAAAATGCAATCAGTGGGGTAATGGTACGAACAAATGAGAAGATTGAAAAACCAATATATTACATCAGCAAGACTCTGAATTCAGCAGAAAGAAATTATACCAAGATTGAACAACTTATTTTGTCAGTAGTATTTGCTACTCAGAAGTTACGCACTTATTTTCTTACTCATTATGTTCGTATATTAACCAAAGCACCATTGGAGTCAGTTTTAAAGAATACAGGAAAAGTAGGAAGAATAGCAAAATGGAATGCTCAGCTGGAACAATACAACATCGTTTATGAGATACAAACTGCGCAGAAATCTCAAATTCTAGCTGATTTTCTGGCAGATTTTCTAATTGAGGAAGAATATGAAATTCAAGGATTACCAGGGTGTGAAGAAGAAGATCCATTGGATATTCTGGATTCAAATAATTCACGACGATGGGAAGTTTTTGTTGATGGGTCACGAAATAAAGAAGAAGCAGGAATAGGTATCGTGATTACAGCACCAAGGGGAGAACGTATGGTACATTCATTTCGTCTTGAGTTCGAAGAGCATACGAATAACATAGTAGAATATGAAGCAGTGGTCCATGCTCTCAAACTCATTATTGAATTAGGAATAAGTGATGTTAGAATCACAAGTGACTCGCAGCTGGTAATTAGACAGATCGAGTTAAAGTATCAAACGATTAATGAAGATTTGGAAAGGTATAAAAACCTTGTGCAGAATTTAACAAATCGTATTCCAAACATTGTTTTTCGACATTTGTCCCGAGAAAAGAATCGACATGCCGACGCACTTGCGTATGTTTCATCTATGATAAATGATCCAACAGCTAAAGCAGTAAAAATTGGGAGAATATATGAGCCATCCATAAGAGCACAGACATTAAATAATATAGAAGAGGATGGTGCGATGGAAGAAATCGATGACCCAGCAATACGGAATACCCCACTTACATCGCAACAAGAAGATGACCAACCCAATGAACCAGATTGGAGAGTCCCGATACATCAATATTTGCAAAATAAGTGTTACCAACAGATTCTAAAGAAGCAAGGAAAATTCAACTCAAGTCAAACAGCTACCAACTTCGGGATGGAATTCTTTATCGAAATTCTTTCCTTGGACCGTTATTTCGATGTTTATCTCAAAAAGAAGGATTGCGAATTCTTAAAAAAATACATTATGGAGATGCAAGAAATCACAGCGGAAGACGATCGTTAGCGTTAAAAGCCAAAATGCAGGGTTATTATTGGATTTTTATGATAAAGGATTCGGAAAAAATGGTTCGAAGATGCGAAGAGTGTCAGCGATTTGCAAAGAAAATCAAAGCACCAGCTACAGAATTAAATTCGATACTTAGTCCATGGCCATTTGCAAAATGGGGAGTTGATATAGTTGGACCACTAGTTGAAGGAACAAAGAAAATAAAATATTTAATTGTGGCTACCGATTATTTTACCAAGTGGGTAGAAGCGAAAGCATTAGCACGAATTAGAGATATTGATGTTTTTACATTTCTATTCGAGAATATCATTTGCAGATTTGGGATTCCCGCAGCAATAGTTTCTGACAATGGAAAACAATTCCAAGGAAAGAATATCGATATGTTATTTGAAACATTTAATATTCAAAAGCATAAGTCCACACCTTTCTATCCACAAAGCAATGGGCAAGCAGAGTCCACAAATAAAACAATCGCAACAAATCTAAAAAAAACATTAGATGGACATTATAAAAAGTGGTGCGAACAGTTACATAACACATTATGGGCATATAGAACCACAAGAAAAACTTCAACTGGAGAATCACCTTACCTTCTTACTTATGGAACGGAAGCGGTAATACCAACAGAGGTTATTTTACCCACAACCAGGACAGAAGCATGGGAGAAAAATCTTAATTCAAATCTCATGATTTGGAAGAAAAAAGAGAGGTGGCACTCCAAAATATGGAAAATTATCAAAGGGGATTAGCTCGAGAATACCACAAACGTGTAAAATCACGAAACTTTGTCCAAGGTCAATATGTTCTACGACAAATAACGGAATACCAAAGGGACAAAAATACAGGAAAATTCGCACCAACTTGGGATGGTCCATATATAATTCAAGCATCTGCGGGGCAAGGATCATATTATCTTCAGAATATGCGAGGAGAAGTTTTACAGCATCCATGGAATGCACAATACCTAAAGCTTTACTATCCGTGAATAACAATGCAATGATAAACCAATTAATTCAGTAATTTCTTTCCAGGAACATCGTATCTTGGAAAACATTATGATTATTAATATAATCAAAATTCCATTAATCCAGGAATATCATATACTTTAAGCGCTCAAAATTATTCCAGGAACATCATATTCTGGATAGCGTTGCGATTGACGACACAATCATATACGAAAGGTAAACATCCTTAAAGAATTTCACTAACAATGAAATTCTTATAAAGAAGGGGTTCCTAATTATTGGTTTATCAATTTTCAAAGTACAGTTCGGGACCAACCCTGTATCTTACCCCTGGCTCGGGTTTGTTTCGTATGTGTGGGATCTCGAACAACATGAATTGAGGTAAAATGCACTTCAATTCATGGTACTTGGAAAATCATATGATAACCAAGAAGATTACTTAATCCAATTTTCTTGTGCAGGGAACAACATTAAAAGCATATCAAAAAGTTATGAAAGAAAATTCTTGAAAGTACAAAATGGTGAAACCAACAACATATGAAATTATAAAGGACACGATCAAACATCGGGAATAATGGATCGAGATGGTGGTGGTGGAACTGTAGGCACAGCAGCACGCTTACTAAGCACTGAAGGTCGGATTGTGCACGATCTAAAGCAGTATTGAAGGACATCGCAATTTTCGCTTTAGCATCCTGTCTAACCCAATGAACAAAGTCACGCCCAAAGTTGATTTCTTTTTGAAGCTCTTCGATATTTTGTTGATCTTTTTCTATTTGAGCATCAAGACGTGATCTTTGATCTTTTTCTTCAATTAATTCTGTAGTTAATCCTTCAGATTTAGAACGCAAGGATACAATTTCTCGTTCACGAGCCTCAATCTTGGAAAGCTCAACAGCCAGTTGAGCTTGTAAATTCCGAATTTTTGTTGCACCAAGATTCACATTATTTTCATAAATCTGCAAATCTTTAGTGACGTTTTTCACTGTATCGTTCACAGCATTGAGTTCAGTTTCTGCTTGTGTTGCTCGATCCTTAGCTTCATTGAATTTTCTCTCAAGTTCTGAAAATACAAGAAAATATTAGATAAATTTTATGGCATAATAAGCCAAATGACCAGGTAAACTAAAAATGTACCTCTAACAACAGATTTAAACTTTATTTCTTTCAGAGATAGCAATTTTACAACTTCTTTGTATTTGGATTCAGCTTTACTACGCCTCCAAGTGGCTAAATCAAAACTATTGTTCAATTGAATTAGTTTTTCTCTAACCACATTCATCTCTTTGAAGATTTCCTTTGCATGATCATTCAATTGTGCCATTCTACGATCGTACCTAAATAGGGTTTCCAAGTTTTCCAACGGACCCAGGATAAAATTTAAATTTTTAATATAAGTAAATAAAATAAAAATGAAAGAAGAATGAAAAATAAACCTTGATTTTGATTCTGAAGATCTTGATTTTAAACTTCAGTAATCTGGAGTCGTTCCTGTAGCTGCTGATGTTGGTCATTATGTTGTTGAAATTGTTGAAGTTGTTGTTGAAGAAGACTATTTTGTTGTCTCAAATCATCATTTGCTTGTTGTAACACATCGTTCCCTTGTTTCATTCTATTTGATTCACTCTTGAATAGTAACCCCAACATAGTGGCCCGAGCCTTATAAAATTTAAAAGCACTAAACAAACAGTTGGTACCATATTGAAGCTGGGCCAAGGCTTGCTGTGGAAGAGAGTATAATGGACTTTCAGCAACAGCTAAAACTTCAGT